>JAWZYV010013674.1:0-600000 GCA_038373885.1 Cheiracanthium punctorium | reverse complement strand
ACTATGGGAATGGAATTTGTAAAACTTAAGTTTAAACTTGTGATGAAGGGTCCTTCATAAAATGAATTCTAACCGATATAACGCTTCCTATGTAATATGAATCGCCAGTTAAATATATGAAATGAAATATCTCTTACATAATCATAAACCATTTACAATCTTACGAGAATAATTTAGCATTGATAATCTAAACTAAACTCATTAAGTGGAATAAAGCGAATACAATGTGCTTCAAATTACATATTCATAATTTACTTTATATACGAATAAGGGTGTTTCATAATTGTGTACAAGCTTAAATATTAATTAAAAATAATTAATTCTTATTTACTAAAATGATGATATGGGTGTTGACAATCAAATGACCAAAATCTAAATTCGGGAGAAGGGGGGAGGTCTAGTTCTCCGTGTCCCCACCACCCCATGAATATGTCCTCGTTCGTAAAAATGTTTCTATTTGAGCAATGGTTTGCATACTTCCATAGAACTAAATGTTTGTAAAAAATACAAAATATTTTCCTTTTTTCGTTTTGTACTACCTAACGATCAGTATTGAAAAACTTGATAATACGTGATAATTACGTGAATTATACGTAGTAAATTAAAGGAAAATAATCATTTTGCATAATGTCTTATTCCATTTTGCCAAAGGTGAGTTTAAAATATTTTTTGATTTCACAGTTTTAAACTTAATAATGACATACAAATAGATTTTTAAATAGATATTTTCACTTCTAGATGATTCCATGATCTTATTTTACATCTGATCCACATTAATAAATTGTTATTAAACATAAATCCACCTTAAACTAATATTTCATTTTCTAACTACATATTTAAATGTGTTTCTTTGTAATATGTAAACAAATTTAACACATTTCAACTATTAAATTTGAGTAAGCTGAATAAGTTTTTGTGAAATCTTTTAACTGAAACTTCACAGCCATTTATCAACATGCAGACGGCAGAACAGTCTTAATTTAAGTACTGGTTTCAGAACATAATTGTATTCAGTGCAAATCTGGGAATTCATGGACCATATACGCATCTGAAATTTGCAATTCTCACGAGAATTAATTTTGTTGTTTGAAAATACTGTAACACATACAGTTTACCTTATGTAGAACATTTTAATAGGGACGAGTTTATGTTTATGATCAACAGATGATTGATATCTTCAGGGCCGACCCAACTGTATGGGCAAACTAGACAACGGCCTAGGACGCCGAACCGAGGGAGGCGGTACTAGCCAGACAGCAAATTTCTTAATCCTATCTGCTGGGAAAAAATTGTTCTCGCTGCCCGGCTAATCAGTCCATTTCTCTTTCTGAGTGGCAAACTGGTCATGCGGAAGATGTGGGAAATTGCACATGGGCTACATACAATTTGGGTCGTTTTAGAAAACTCAACACCTTCCCTGTTTTTCATATATATTTTTTTTTATTTATGGACTGGGCGTTAGTAAAGTTTTCCATAAGTTTGAAAGTCCGCCTAGACTAAGAGTCTTTCACCAAAGAGGCAATGAGGAGGCTGCACCGGGTACCATTAATAACACGGCAAGTGAAGCAGCATCTAGCTTGGCCAGTGCTTGGGAGGGTAAACTCCCTCTCGGCTCGACAGCTGTGGGACCGTGCACGCTAATGGGAGCTGGTGCATGTAAAATCCGTCGTGGCTCCAATGTCCTGCAAGTTTAACTCTACCTCTGGGGATGCTTATTTCAGGGGGTTGGTTCCTCCTCTAGATTTGGCTCAAATTAGTGGTTAGTGGCGTAGCTAAGGTTGCTGGTCTTTCCCAGGCGGTTATTCTTGATGGGAGTTAACAAACCGGGGGTACCCTTTAAAACAAAAAAAAATGTTTTAAAGGGTACCCCTCGTTAAAATCTTTCAACTAAGCACCAAATTAGCTCGACCCGGTGCTGGACACCCTCTATTACCACAATATTTTTACCAATTATTTTCTCCAAGTCCTTCTTACAAAACAGAACCAGCTTTATTTTTTAAAAAATACATAGGAAACATACCCTATTTTGCGTTCTAGAACTCAGATTTCCCTTCCCATTTATCGTTCTTTATTTCACATGCACAATAATCTTATAAACTCTCCTCATAATGCTCGGCTCTAGATATAAGATTTAAGAGAATACCAATTTATACCCGCATGAGGGAGGAGGGAAAAAATCATTTTCTGCGCCACTGCAGATTGTTGATTTCACGAGCTGAAAAATCAAGAGGTCGTACAAATAAAAATTTCAATCCATTCGGCATAAATCAGCATTTTTATCTCCGTACTTCTGTTTCTTTCGTGAAGAGAAAGAGGGAGAATGAATGCGGAATGTGAAGATAAATTTCTTCAGGCTTTTTCCCTGGAAATGATTTTTCATATCTCTCAATGTAATTGATTTCCAGGCCTATATATCCGAGATGAAACACTAGATGAAGTAAAACTGTTTGTGAAGAATTTTCATGGAAAACATTTTTAGATGGTAAATATTTTCTTTCCATATAAAGCGGGCGAAATGCCATATAAGTGGAAAGACCCATTTTCGAAGTTATTCACCGTGTGATTGAATTTGCGTACAGCGTAATCAAAATATATGCGTACTTAATATGTTATTAATATTTTATTGATATAATTCACTAAGAATATTAGATGTAAATATCGCTATGTCAATAGAAAATTTTAAAGTTTTAGAAAAATGCTTCCTTTATTAAAATCTGTTTATACCATTCTGAGCAATTAGCATTTTAACAGAGACAAAGCTCGTCTGTATCACCTTTTATTTCTCAATGAAATAGCATTTGTCAAATTGTCTGCTTTTATTAGTCAGCATAACAAAAATCATTTTATTTTAGTGTAAACTAAAAATGTCTTTACATAGAACACAATAATTTTTATGTGGTAAAATATAGTTTTTATTGTTTCTTCTTTTTAATGTGTAGAAATTGATACAATTTTCATTATCTATCCACTTTTACTGTATATATAATAACTTCCCAAATGTATAAAAACATTCACAAAAAAATTACACATGCACATGTATACATATATATATATATATATATATATGGGTCATTCCACAAGAATCGGGTAACTTTAGAGGTGAATTTGAAACATACTACATTTATCTCAGATTAGAATTTTTTTGATAAAATCTATGAAAAATAAGTTAATTTTATTGTATTTGTACAGCAACACTCAATTATTTGAACATTTTTGAAAAAATCGATGTTTTTCAAAAAGCAATTCCAGGGGACTGGCGGGAACAGGTGATTTCATTCTAGAATGAACTTTTTAATGAATAATGCTAACTTTTTATTAATAATTAATAATAATTATCCAAAGAAGTAATAAAAATATGTTTCATACATAACCTCAATACATATATTTTCCTATTTAATCATCTTTAACTAATACATTTTTAATTATTTATTTTAATTATACTATTTAAAACTTTTTTTAAACTTTAAATAAAACTTTTTTAAACAAGTCATAAATTTAACATCAAAGCAAAAATAATAGTAATTATTTTTCGCAAACATCAATAAATTTATTAAATGTATAAGTAACTCTATTACGCTTGGTACTTGAAATAGGTATTGGTAATTTTTCCAATACATGCTCAAACGATACATCAGCTATATCATTTTCATCTAATCGAAATAAAGTATTTTTATCATTACATTTTTTGAGCAATGTGACAGTCAACTTCTCTTCAACATACGAACAAATTGCAACACTCCGGTATTCTTTATTTCTGACTAAAAATTTGACTAGGATAAAATCACCAACAGTGAACTTGATCTGTTGCTTACTTGTAGATTTTTTACTTTGCTTCTCACATTTTTTTTTTTTTTTTTTTTTTTTTTTGGAGCTGTGAGTGTCGAACGGCACCCTGAAAGATTTTGATCTTGTTCAAATTTAATTGTTCCCAACTTGTAACTTTCACAAATTATAGGATCACAGAAACAACTCAATGACTTCATAATAAGACGATTAGGGTGTTGTACATCACCACAAATTTGATGTACCTTGAGTGTTCCTTGAAAGGAAATTTGCTTATTCTGGTTTTCGTTTATCAGATCATCCATTGTTTTAATATCAACATCTTCAATAATAGAAATTTTTATTGCTGGACATTTTTTATGTAATATGTCAGCAAATTCATGCAAATTCATTATATCACCTTTTTGAGCAATTACTTGGTCGGCAGTTCTTTTACAAGTTATCCAAGCAGTTACAAGCAGTATTCCAGATGGAAAACTGCCAGGGACTGATGCCAGGGGACTGACGTTTTTACTATAAAACTCAAAAAATCTACTTATTGGAAGCAAATGCCATATTATTCTGTTCTAATATTAAATCTAGTAATAAAAAGACATTAAAATCAGCATACATCAATAATAATTATTTATAAATTATTAAATTATTACTTACCAGGGGACTGACAAATTGAGTGTTAGCATTCTGTTTGTTGACACAAGAATGGCGAAAAACATTGAATAAAAATGGCTGATGTATAAATAAACGTCGTCAATGCCATCTTTATATGATAAATAAATATGAAGCAGGCAATAAAATATCAACAATGGATAATATCAGAAATTTTTGGAATTTAACATGAGCCAGGGGACTGACGCGCAAAGTAGGGGTACACAACTTGAAATTCAAAAAATGTGATGAAAATTTTCAAAAAAATCACATTACACACATAACAAGTTATTAAATAACTATCTCAGAACACAACAACGATCATTTTTGTTGCCTAAATTGGTTAGTTTAAAAATAATTAGCACTTAACTCTTCACTTTTTCGAGTGGTACATGCCAGGGGACTGATTTTTTGGGGTTAAAAACCTAATTTTTAATTAAAAAAAATTTCAAATTTCAAAATATTATACATGCTCCTAAACAGAATCAATGCTGTCTATAAATGGGCATTATTCAAAATTTAAAAATGTTGAATAGTAAATAAATTTTTTACAATTTCACGAAGTTACCCTATTCTTGTGGAATGACCCATATATATGCATATGGTGTAATTTGTTTAAAATTTGTATAAGACCTATGTACAAAAGAATTCCCAGTTAATAAAATTTGTTCCATACACTAATGAGGTGTTGTACAAAATTTCAACTTTTCACCATTAAATGTCTTAAAAATATCTAGAACAAAGTTGGTCAGGAACTGTACACGAGTTTGAATGTAAACATTTATTGGTAGAGGGCAAAAAGTCTTTTTCTTTCGTAATTCTTCTACGACGACCTCTGAAACGGAATAAACCAACGTGTTTTTTCTCTTCCTGCCATTTAAAGAGATGTAAGGCAGCATACATTTATCTTCATATCCCCGATACTTTTTAGGATATTATTCTCAAACTTTGTACATCCACTCGTTAGCTGAGTTATTAGGGCAAATTTTCCTAACAGGGGACTTTTTATACGGGAGTAGCATACAACTTTAAAAAGTGTATTTTTTTTAAATCAAGGAGATGAATATTTTCTTAATGTAGTCTTTTTTACTACCTAATTTTGAACATGTTTTTTTTTTTTTTTAATGTCGCATTGCCGGCTTATGTATTATTACATTTAAACAAGTGTATTTCTTTCGTAATTTCTGCCCAACCCACCTGTGAAATGGGATCATGTGGCATGATTTTTTCCCTTCGAGAGCCATTGGAAGTGGTTTAAGTTAGCATACATTTATATGCATATATATCATATAGCAGGATATGTACATATATATATATATATATATATACAGGGTGGTCATAATTAAACTGCACGTGTTCAAGGGGTGCTGGAGAGAAAACTACTGGGAATATTCCAGTGAAATTTAGTATCTATACGTTTCAGAAGATGCGCAAGTCAAATATGAAAAAAATCGCATTTTCGACTGATAGATGCGCTGTATCGTATTTCAACGCTCCACGTAGCATATGAATAATTCCAAAATCCAATTGACAACATTTTGAAACATTTGACTGATAGATGGCGACTGTATCGTATTTCAACGCTCACCCGTGCAGTTTACTACTTCCAAAACCAATAGACAGAGCATAATGAAATTCTAAGAAGCAAATAAACAATATAAAACATTACTTACAGTTTATCAAAATTCCATACAATCGCTCGTAAATTTCAGTAACATGTAATCAAAAATTACGTAAATTAAGATCCCAATTAAACAATTCATAAAGACGCTTTGGAAAAGTATTAATTCATTATTTATTCTCATTGACACTCATTGGACCTCTTCTTAATCGTTTCGTACGCTGGTATTCTTTCAGAGTAGCTACATAACTGCTACCATTCTGATAGAATATCTTCACTAACAATGCACGTTCCTTCTTATTCAGAGTTATGATTGACCATTACTCAATGTCGTCTTGTTTTTATACTGTTCGATGAGCTTAAAATGTGCATATATGCCGCCGATAAGTGTTGAAATACGATACAGCGCCATCTATCGGTCAAAAATGGCGATTTATTTTTTTCATATTTGATTTGCGCATGTTCTGAAACGTGTAGATACCAAATTTCACTGGAATATTCCCAGTAGTTTTCTCTCCAGCACCCCTTGAACACGTGCAGTTTAATTATGGCCACCCTGTATATATATATTTAAATGCCATGCTGAAGAAACCGTTTATGGAGGACATCATTAGTCTTTCGTTCACTAACATATGAAATGGAAGAGGTCTAGAACCTTTAAAATGCAAGTCATGTATCCTTTCGCGATAACAAATGACACACATCTTTTTACATACAGCTATTCAAACTATTTAACAAGAAAACAGACCTTTGACTAATGCCTACATACTAACACACATCCAGCTACTGCGGTAACATTAACCAATAATCATCCACTTTAATTTGATTGAGGCTCACCGCGATCGGACATTAACTATTAAACGCTAGATTAACGACCCTAAACCACGATTCTAGTTGCCAGTTTTTCTTACGTTGCTCCAAGGAAAAGGAGTCTGAGAAAAAAATCTCTTAATGTTGTCTGCGGCTTGTTTCAGATGATAGAAGCTGAGGGGAGGGGAGGGGGCTTCTAAAGAGATGACTACCCCCCTCCATGCAATACCTCCATCTGTTTGTTTCCACATCTTTTATCTTGATTTATAGATTTTCCCGCAGTTTGCCTGGGGAAGAAGCAATTGCTGTTTAGGCCGAGGATGCCTATTAGGAACTGATATGAATGCTGCATATGTAGTTATAGAATGAGTATATAATACAAATACAACTGCTATTTGTAATGCTTATCAATTGAATTAAAATATGCTGGTAATTAATAATCAATGATAAAAAGCAAATTTAAAAAAAGAACTAGACACTGTTGAAGGTTTCATCGATGCTTTAAAGTAAATTTACATTATTTAAAGGCATGCACCACATAATTTATGTTACAAAAATTATAATTCTGCTTACTAACTTAATGTTATTAATGCTTACTAACTTAAAATAACCACATTCTATAACTAATTTCAAAATAGTATACATAAGTTTAAGAACTTCCACCGTCACATTGTCTCTTCGATAAGACAATTTTTTAACGCCATTTTGGGATAGTTCGACTTCAAGTTTCCTCATACATTTAATTTTGCAATTACTTTTCAATGTATTAATTTTTATTTATACTATCAGAAATCTAAATCTAATAAAAGCCTCTGAGTTGTTTAGAGGAAAGGAGAATAATAGTACTCACCGATTGGATTTTTTTATAAGAATAACTAGAGATAGATATATACAGCCGCGTAAATATGTTGAATCACAATTTATTAATTTAGAAAGAAAGATATAAAATTGGAAATGTGACATCAATAATAAAAAATGCATTAATGGATTAAAGAAAAGTTTGTTAGTGTTAGCAGCGGAATACTGTTCGTTTCGCAATGGAGGAACTGCGTCAAATAAGACGATTGATCTCTACTGGCTAAAGGTGACACTCTGAGGTGAGAATTTGCTAAATTCTATCTCAAGCGCACTGTCTTTGTGAAATTTCGTTAATTCCAGTTTCAGTCTTTCTATAGCGCTTAATTTTTTTTTTTTTTTTTTTTTTTTTTTTTTTTGCTTTTATGATAAAATATCAGAGGTGCATTTCGCAACTATCGATTTCTTTATTAAGAAGTGAAAAGAAAGAGAGCGTAACTGTAACCAAAAAGCAGACCATGCGAAGTCAAGAAAAGGAAGGTTTTCAAACTAAAATATACAGTACATTCAAGTGTTTCAATAATTCCACAAACTGAACATTGCTCGTGTTACCAATCTTTACATAATCCTTCCTGGATCCGATGTTCGATATACGATTGATCACAAGCGGGGCATAATGTGTCCTCATTGACTGCTGAATTTTTAAGAAAACTATGTTTCTTAATGGAAATGAGAGACACAAATTTTCTTTGCTTTCAGAATTTTCACTTTCTTGTTACCTCTCTTTTAGCTTTCCATGTTCGATTATCGTTTATTTAATCTACTTTTTCCTTTTAATTATATTAATAGTGTCTGGGTGTACAGTTGGCACATTGCTTCACTCAGTCATTTGTAGGGAGCAGCAATATTAACTCGATTGTCGCTTTTAATGTGGCTAGTTATTCCGACAGTAACAGCTTCTTTATTTTATATGCAAGAAAGTTAATATTTATCAAAATGAATAAGTAATACTTTACCTGTAGTTTATTAATCCTACCCATTAAATAGGTAACAGCAAATATAAAACTAAGAAGTAGAAAAGGCGAGTATGGATTTACTTACGCACGTTTTATTTGCACTTTTATAACTAGAAAAGAAATTCATGTTGACACTTACCCTAGTCTATATACAACATAAGTTATGCTGAAGTCGGGTTGTTACGCGTTTCCATGTGCAAATTACAAACATCTTTCCTGACAAGTGAAAACAAGACAGACGTACACAAGATATAGACAAGTACAATGTGTTTCTAGTTTTATAAATTCCATTAAATTATATTTTTCGATATTTCACTCGAGTTCCAAGTATTAAATAACTTTGTGAATACACATGCAGTGAAATAAAAGAATTAAAAGAAAATTAAAAACACTACCTTTTTAAAAACACAGTATAATTAGTACAACTTAGTAGTTGTGTGTGTTTTTATATCTTATTAAACACTGCATTTTTTTTAATTTAATATAAAAACAAACAGTTTTACTTATGCTAAATTACTTTATCCTTGTACTTTCGCTAATTTGAAAAGTTATTTACTATTTTCCTTTCATTGAAGATGATTTCTGTGGTTAATCTTCAAATACATCTAACAATAAAAGGGGAAAGTGGGACTATAGAATAAAAGTTCTTTTAATAGTTACAAAGAAATCAGCTATCGGATGCCTTAAATTATAGTTTCAAGATATGTAGATAGTAATTCTAAGTTCAAGACGTTATAAGTAGTCATTGTGTGTTTGTATGAGTTAGTATATGTGAATTTGACATTGTTAAAATCATCCCAACATGACAGAGGATGTTCACATAAATTTTCCATATTTACTAATATAACAAAGGTTACGTTAACCCTGTGATTACTCTTAGTCACTCATCAGTGGAAACCATGAACGCAATATAATATCAAATAAACATAACCAAACAAATAAACATAACCTAACAAATAAACATTACAAAAAAATGGCAACTTAGAAATGTACTGAAATTTTATTTGAAAGCTCACACATTAAATTCTGAACTAATGTTAGTGTGTGTGTGTGATTATGGCAACGCTGTGCTACGGCGAGGCCGAACTAATGCAAAATATCGCTTTATTCGCAATATTATTCTCACAGGAATAATGGTATGATCATAGAAAATATGCCCCAAAATGCGTGCCCCAAAAGCAATATTCTAGGCTTTATATTTATAAAAAGAAATATTAATTTTAATCATAGACATGTACAATATATAACAAAATTACGTAAAAAAAGTTATAAAATTTTATGATATCCATTAAAATTCTGAGATTTTAACCAACAAAATTTCAATTTTTATACTTCTTCCCCAGAAAAAAATTCCCAATTAGTAAAATATGCCCCATACATTAATTAGGTAATGCACAAAGCTTCAGCTTTTCATCACAAAACGGCTCAGAGATGTGAAAATAAACATGTGCTGACTTAAATCACTTTTCAACGGCTCTCGAAGAGAAAAAATCGCATCGGAAGATCATGTTTCAGGTGCTGCATAGAAATTGCGAAAAGGAAAAAAAGAAATGATTTTTTAAATACATAATATTTTTCCTATTATTAGTATTGTATAGTTCCCTATCAAATTTTTTAAATACATCTGTGAGCCTTTTTATGGTGAAAGACTAAAATTTTGTAAGCCACCTAATTAATGTATGGGACAAATTTCACTAACTGAGAGTTCTTTATACGTTGGCCGTATAAACGCTTAAATTTTGTATTTTTTTAGATTTAATCACAAAATTTTAATTGAAACCGCACAATTCAGTAACTTTTTTTACGGAACTTAAGTAATTTCTTGTAATTGTCTTTGATCAATATTAAGGGAATAAAAGGCTAAGCCACTTTTAGGAACACTCTGTATATAATCTGTACATATATATATTTCTTTTTCGAATAAAGTTAATAGCATTCAGAGCTAAAACAAAATACGTCTTCTGTGTATCCTTATGAGATTCAATCAAATTTAAAATACGGTATTTTCCAATGTTTACCATGCAAAATTAGTAAGCACTTCACAGTGTAAATATAAAAATTCTTAGATACAAACATGTTCTAATCTTTCAAAATCCACTACATTAACTTGAAAATCCTTCTTCTTTAATTAATGGACGGATATAATTTATTGCACAACACTGTACTGTGCAGAGAACAATAAAACGTCATTTGTTTGTCTCACATACTGTTTTGATAGATTAATTAAAATTTATATTAGATTAAATATATATTCAAGTTTATATTCAACTTGCATATTTTTCTTTTTACGAACCACAAAATTTATGATAATGACTCTCACTAACATTATTGTTTGATATAAGTGTATTTAAAATTTATTCCTTAAGCAATACTTTGCATTGCAATAGTTTCTACGTCACACATGTGTAAATATGTACATTTATTAATGAATGAATCTTTAATATTGTTCAGTTGTTATACCGTGTATGATATCTCTAAAATACTTGCCAATATTTATCTAATGATGGTTGTTTAATTACATGTAGATCATAATTATACGCAAATCATAAAACTTGGATTGCCCAGAAAAATAATTATCTTATTGCACAGTAATCACTGCTATTTAATATGGTTTTAATTACGCCATGATTTGCATAGTTTGGGTAAATAGGTTTTAAGCAAATAAATACAACAGGAAAGTTTGGAAGAGTACATTTCCTTCCAAATTTATGGAGCAAAACCAAACTCATCGATTAGATTATATATATTTGGGAATTTTTACTTAAAATAAACCAATGTAATGTATTTATTCAATATCAGCACACATGAAAACTGGATTCTTGAAAAGATTATAACTTACCAAACTTCACAGATAAGTATGATCTTTTTGGTAATTCCTCTCTTTTGAATTTTCAAAATGACAACACTATTTTCACATAGTTAGTACCGATTGCACTATGTGAGAACATTTCGGACCTCTAACCCATGCGTTCAAAAAGTCATTAGAAAAGCGGGTAAACTTTTAAAACAGGAAGAACTGTGTCTTGTTATTTTATGTTATAAAAGTAATGTTCATGAAACATTCAATCGTGTATTCATTCTGGGAAAGAATCGGAAAAGTAGGCGCCACATGCTTTTATTATTGCAGCTACGTCACAATTTCACATTAATCCACACTGAGAAACTCACATATTTCATTCATTGAGGTAAATAATGGTTTGAAGAGGCAAATTTCTATTTTATTATCTGATGATGTGTAATAAGTGCATGTAAACAATTCATTTTGAATACAAACGGTCTCGAATTCGTTTAAAAATTTAAAAAGTGGTAGAACAAAATATGTAAAATTTTTCGACACATTGCATTGTAAAAACAATCTTAAATGAATACACACGACCTTCCGAATACTTGATTTGTACCATGCGTTTAAATAAATTGAATTCAAATCAATATAATGCAATCTTGAAACGGAAATGCGTTTCAAATAATTTGAGTGTATAGACTGCGATGTATAAGAATGCTTTTTTGTAGCTCTGTAAAACATTTTTAAATCCTACATACACCTTCATCTTATACTGCAGAGAATAGTGACCAATAATATGCGTACATAATTTGAGCTCAATTGAATGGGCCATATAGACGATAGTACACTTTCAACAAGTTCCGTCTATAGGGCGTAAGCTATAAGAATTATCTTCTGCAGCCCTGTACCAAACTTACAAGCCCTACATACATCAAAATCTTTGCAGGTTCTGTGACAGTAATCTATTATATACATACTCAGTTCTATACTATTCATACTTAGTTTGAATTAATTCAAATGAGCTATTTAGATTCTAGCTCGCTTTAAATGATTTGCGTCCCTAGGCCATAAAGTATATTTTTTTTGCAATCCTTTGAACAAATTAACATCCCTAAATGTTCTAAAGTCTTTGCAGGTCATGCGATCATGACCAGTGATATATTACTCAATTTGCGCTCAATCGAATTCATCGTTTAGACGCCGAATTTTCAAGAATTTCCGTCCATAGGCCACAATGCATAGAAATAATTTTTTTAGCCCTTTAAAAGAGCTATATATCCTATATACAGCAAAATATGTATCAGTACTGCGACGATGGTTTATAGTGTATATAACAAATTTGAGCTCAATTGATTGCACTGTTTAGGACCTTACGTGCTAACCCTTGTACACAGGCGCACACACACACATACGTACATACATTACTTAAAAATAACACAATTCAGAGAACCTCAAATGTGATCAATATCTCAGATTTTTTTTTCATGATTACAATATTTTCCTTACATGGTACCTGTTTGCAGTGGCATAGCTACAGTGGGGGCGGATATAAGTGGTGTAACACCCCCCCCCCCATACGAGCATTTTTGCCTCCATACATGCAATATTTTTGACATTTTTCACATTTGGGCTGTTCAAGATATCGGGTGTCACCCCTTTGAAGGTAACACCCGGGGCGGACCGCCTCCCCCGCCCCCGCCTTGCTACGCCACTGCCTGTTTGGCACTAAGAAAACATTTATCCTGATGGACAATTTAGAAATTTCTCTCGCTTACCATTAAATTTTGAAATCTCGAACTAATCGATAGTTTCCAAGTACGTATCTTTAAAATGCTATTGATGCTCTCATTTACACAGGTACATTTGTCAGTTGAAGAATCTGGTGAGAGAAAGAAAGAAAGTTAATAACTTATTTAAAAAATATTTCGTTCTTCATTAGCAACTTACCCAAACATTCATATCACTATTCGATTGAAATGCTGAATAAATTGATTTAGTTATTTTAGTCTTTCCAGTGATTTTATTCGCCAACCAGCCTGCATGAGCATCTTCCAAAAAAATCTAATGTGTACACCACATGACTTCCTTGTAAGTGCATTAAATCATAAATATTTTTAGTGCACTTTATCTAAACTTGTTTCATTTGAAAGAGATACAATACTATTATAATAATACTAACGTTTAGCAATTTCTAGCCAAATATTTGACATATTGCTTAGCTCGGTTTAGTTCCAAAAGGTTTAATTTTGACAATTTGGCGATATTTCACAAAAGGCCTTCAAGCTTGAAATAGGCGAAAGAGTGGATCACCATAGAATTATAATGAATTAAAGGTATCCATAGACCTAATTATATGCAAGATCGTTTCGGTGACCGTGTAAATAGGTTACTCTGTCGTTTGCACTCTAAAAAGAAATGCACAATTTGATGTTATAATAGTTCTAAACACAGAATCTGAACTTTCTACGGTTAAAAATTTTAGAATTACGAAAGTATGTAATTATTTTTGGGCAAAATTTGGAGATATTTTGGCAAAATAGCCGAGGTCCATGACAGTTGGCGATATCATGGACATGAAAAAACAATAACTGACTACAGACGTAATATATTGAAGATGTCCATATATCTTAACTTAAGGAAATTCTTTTGGCTCTATAAATAAACTATCCAGTAGATTGCAAAAAGAGAGGTGCAGAATTAGGTGTCACAGATCTAAATTTAAACTTCCAACAATCTGTGACCAATAGTTTTCGAGATAGGCGAGTTCCGTAAAACTAGTAAAAATGGACTTGTAGTTAGTTAAAGCGGATTATACGTTCATATATACGAACATTAGACATACATGTGTAGATTGGAACGTCTCACAAAAAACTCTTAAAAATAAATTTAGAAATAGTCAAGACCGATTTTTTCATCAAAATCTACATATCGAAATTTTTAGCCATTTCTATACTTCCTTTTATACTTCGCACAAGGAAGAAATAACGCAAATTGGATGGAATAAATGTACAACGCAAATGGCAGAGCAAAAGAGCGTAATGGTACGAAACCATTCGCAGTGAATGAAAATGCTTTACTCAATCATCCTTGAGGTTAATACTCCAAATGTCGGAGCAGACTCTCCATTTCTTTATAAAACTAATGATGAAAGATAATTTCCCATCGCCATTTGAGATTAATAAGGCCACATTAATATTCGAATGATTGATGAAAATGAAGTTTAATTAAAACCATTCAATAGGCTACTTGACTAGACGATACAAAAGAGCTATTGTTGGTGTTACTTTTCTACCACGTTTGCTCGAAAGGGAAATGATTAGATTAAGAGTCAGGGAGGAGAGAAAGGGTAGATAATTAATCCCTCCCCTAATTAGGTTAGGAGCCGAATTTCCAGAAGTTAGGAAATCGAGAGTATCTCATTCGCAGATAATTCATTTCTTTTTCGAAGATCATTATGGTTGAAGAGTCGTTTTTAGGATTATGCAAAAGTGAATCTCTTTTTCTCTCTCTTTCACATATACATATCTATGTAACACACACACACACACACACACACATATATATATATATATATATATATATATATATATATATATATATATATATATATATGCGTGCATGTAGAAAGTAAGAGAGAGAAAGAGTGAAGGATTTTTATGAATTATTTACTGTCGATTAGAACAAGAAAAATATAACTGTAAACATTTTTTTTAATTCTTAAATTAATACAGTAGACCTTTCTATAACATGGTTCCATACAACACGGATTTGTAAAACACGGCAAAAAAATTGCGATTGTGTTCCTATAACACATTAAAAAGAGACTCGTACAGCATGGTGAAATGAGACAGATGTTCTGCTTCTATTAAGCTTCAGCTCCTGTAATTAATATAAATTTGAATGGTAACATTAAAGATCATTGTGTGTTTTTAAGGTGTGCAAATAAGTTTTGCGGCGATTATACAGTGCATTTAGCACTCTCATGCCCCATGCAACATAGGGGGGGGGGAGGTGTCTACCGTATACAGAATTTGCAAGAGCTGATTTTGTGTACAGGTTAGAATTTCAGAATTACGGTAGAATCCCTCTAATCCGTCACCTCTGGAACTAGGGGCATGGTCGGAATGCACAAATGGGTGGATTATAAAAGAGATTCTTAAAAATACACTGTTAATAAAAGTATATAACCTTTCACCATAAAATGATGCTGAGTTAGCTGCAGCCTTCCAATGGAGAGACGTTAAACCATGATTTGGTGTTTAAACTGACCAGTGGATCCAAAGCATCGTTCAACGTCTCTGCATAGAAAAATTGCAGCTCATTTAGATCCATTGTGTTGTTAAATGGTGAACTACTTCTATTAATGGTGTACGGTTTTACTGTAAAATAAAAAACCTCTGGACTCAAAAGTGATTCTATATATTGTTTCTTCTCTACAACAAAAACATTACAATAACCCTCACGAAAGCTCTTACTATTATCGAAAAAGAGCAAAACTGTATGTATTTACTGTACATATGTATGTAGGTATTGAGTCACCAAAGAGTCCGGACAAACCTCGTCGCTCACACGGTCGGATCAACCAGAGTGACAGACGAACTGTGGTGAAGACGAGAAGGGTTTCACTGTAACAGAAAATGTGAGTGACCTACAACGAGACAAAGTTTGACATTTGTCAAATTTAACAAACGAAGTTATCCACCGACAGGCAAATGCTGTAGTACTTGTACAAGATGTGATCCAGCTTTCATAGATAGATATCCATTATGTATCATATTAAATTGGTAACACGACTTATTTTTTTTTTTATGTATTAGAGATAAGTCAGAAGTGTAAGTCGAAAAACCGTTCAGAAATAAGACTCCGTAAAGAAAGTTCTGGTTATTTTTTTAAATTTTGTACTTTTTAAATTTGTATAGAACTTTCGTATAAAAAAAGTCCTAGTTAGTGAAATTTTCCCCATACACCAATGTGGGGATATACAACATTCCATCCTTTCGTCATAAAACCTCTCAGTGATATATTTAAACATAGGTGATCATGAACTATTCATGGATTTGAATGTGAAGACTTGACGTTAGAGAGAAAAAAAAAATCTTTCGCGATTTGTACAGGGCTTCTGAAACATATTTATAGCACGCGATTTTTCCCCTGCGACATCTGTACCCTAGTAGCACAATTAGTCCAAAAGACGTTTAAAACACGTCTTTTACGTCGAAAAACGTGTTTCCAACGTAATTTGAACGTTTTTTGAACAGTTGTGCTACTAGGGTAGAACAGTGGACTCAGTATGCATTTATTTTCCAAATGTATGGTATTTTTTATTATATAATTCTCAAATTTTGTGAATCCCGTCATTAATGTATGAGACATATTGTGGGCCCGATAATTGGGAGCCCGTGCAATACCCGCATAGCACTCTCAACTAGGAGACGGAAGTTGTCTGGTTCAAACTCAGGCCGCGTCCGTTGACCTAGCCGTTCGGAGTTTTCGGTGATATTATGCGAAATTTAGGACCCCTTAGAAAGTGCCCCGCGGAGGGCACATTCTCCGCGTGTTGATAATCGTGGTACCCCCAAAATCAAATCAAGTTTAATGATTGGGAATTTTTTAAGGGGGTCGTATACAAATTTTAAAATGTAACTTTAAAAAAATACGATACGAAGTTTTTCTTAAGATAGTCGTTTTCCCTACCTTATTTTTTAATATTTTTTCTATTCCTATTGCTCACTTATCTCTAATACATAACGAATCAAAGTGCGTTACAGTCTTTTTGAGATACACTGCACATTTTTTAAAAATAAAATTTCCTTATCGTAAAGTAACATTTTTCTCAACTATACTCATTTAATGAGCTAGAATATCTAGAACACGGTGCTGAGTGCTGTCCTTTCCTGTATTACCTGTCGTTGGCTACACAGATAAATTAACGAGCTTTACCACTCTCTCGCGGGGAAACGATCGCTATTATAATGATTTCCTATGTAGAAAATTGCCTTTTCGAGTTCAAGGTTTGACAACGAACTATTGACTATTTTCCAACCGTTCTTTTTTTTATTTATTTTGAAAACATCCATCGAATATTATTACTGTACAAAAATTCTCTAATGCATTATATAGCTCATTAATTCCATTACAGCACAAATTTTCTGTAATGCAGTTAGATAAACATTAATTCCATTTCAATCATACGAAACAATTAGATTATGCTTTATAACTTAATATTTCTTAGATTATTCTAAATTCTACAATTATATGCAGCAGTATCACGCAATAGTCGTGTCAAGTACCTGTCTAAAGGTGCATTTTATTGAATAGATTGGACATCATTTTAATTAGAGGTAGGGAATAAATTTTGTTTCATTTGAAGCCGTGTTTATAAAAGTTGGAAGTTTTATTACTCCAATACACAGGTACTATTTTATTCTAACTAAAAATACATATACTAATTTACATACTAGTATATGCTATAGGCACCCTTTTCGATTAAATGCTTTAATTTGTAATCCTAATAACATTTATCAATTTTGTTTTGTTTGAAATCGTGGAACATGTCTAAAATATTTTTTTTTTATGACTGCGCATATAACGTAATGTTTTGAAACTCTTTTGGGTTCTTCTGTAAAAGGAGGTATAGATGTTCACCATTTTTGAAAGAACACGTGGAATAGTACGTAGAAACAACATATATACATTTTGTAATAATTATGCAGAAAAATCGCTAACATTTTCAATGTTCTGATTTCAATAAAATGCTTAAGAGTTACACTTTTATACTAGAATCCTTTAGTTTTTATCACATAAATTAAAATAAAACTTGTCGATTATTAGTAAAAGTTGATCTCGGAAAAACTTTTACCAGCACTAAAATCGGCTGACTACTTAACTCAAAGGAAATGTATCAATACTGAAGAACAAATGTATAGGCTGCTCAAATAGCCCCAACGCTAAAAAAAAAATACACAGCGTTTAATCAGATCGCCCATCGGATAACACACAGCTGAAGAATTTGTATTGCACAGCTGAATATCGAGCGATGGCAACGTTTGCACTTTTTCAGCGTTGGAAAGTATATTCAGATTATCTTCTTTATTGACTTGAAAATGTTTTCTTTTGAAAGAGAAATATTTTCATGATCAAAGTTCAGTGTTTTAATCAGGTGAATAAGCTCAAGGAAATACCAACAAATATACCTCAAGTAACTCATATAAAAAGGCAAAAGAAAAATGTAAAACTATAATTTTTGAAACGGTTAGCCCAAACAGTGTCAAGTTTTAACACATAGAACATTTTTAATTTTTGTTATTTACATTTTTGGAGTAATAAATAAGAATGCAGAAATCAGTATGAATCTTTTTAGGTAAAAAAATATAACAAAATTGAAATCTCAGTGATATTTTATTTTAAAATAATAAATCTATGCAATTTTATTTTCAATATTTTTTAAATATAGTGCGTATAACATTGAAACAATTTAAGCTTTTTTATCGATTTATAAATTACAGTTCACGAAACGTTAATCCAACGTGATATATGCGATATTTAGATTTTTTCTAAGGATATCTAGATACTATCGATACAATGACGTAACTTAAGGAAATTTATCAGGTAATCCAATTAGCTAACGGATTAATTGCATTCTACTTCTTCCTTAATCTGATCTTCTCCCTCAGAGAATATGGAGAAAATAAAACACAAGCAATTTCCCTTTAGTATAATATTATCGAATGGTGATAAAAGTTTTAATTAGTCTGTATTTTCTTTGTTTTTTTCGTGTGTTAGATCACAGGATCATTCATAAAAAATGATGGCAATAATTTTTTTATGGTTAGCGAAGTATTACAAGGTACTAGCTGAAAAACATTATTCGAATTTTAAGGAAACCGTTTTATTCTAACTTTTTGACTACCGGCAAAAGTTATTTCTTTTATTTTACTAAGAAAATTTCATGCTTAATATAAAATGTGCTGTTATGTCTGATTTTTGGATAAATAAATATTGAAATATAAACTTAGGTAATGAAAAGTTAATTTTGATAATAAATTACAGTAATGTTATAAAAATATCAGAATTTTAATATTTTAATTTCATATGCATAATTTTAATATTATAACTTACTACAATTAATTTTAATATTATATTGGTTGAGGCGTTGGCAAAGCCTTTTAATGCAAGAATTAAAGATGCATTAATAAAAGTTGTAACTACAGGATTCTAATCTAATAAAATCTCATTTACAACCTGGATATATTTGCACATTTCATATCAGGCTTTCCAGAATGCGTGCAATCTAAAGGATACAAAATTTTAAATACTGCATTTAAAAATCATTGCGAATATTTATAAGAACTTTGATTGATTATTTAGACTGGGCATGAGTTTATGGAACAGAAAGGAAAAATATTGCCCAAATAGTGTCACTATCAGGTATTAACTGCACAGATCACTGCGTGCAATTACTGTATAAATCATAAATGACATATTTAAAAAAATAATATATCATGATCTGAAGTTCCGTTATGATATCATCAAGTTAATTTAATATTAATCAAATGCATCATCAATGAAATAACTAAAAGAATTTTTGAAAATTAAAAAAAAGCTTTATTATTAAAAATATATTGCGATAACAAATTAATTATTTCCCAATGTTTAATAAGGGTGACTTAGAAATACCAATTGCAGGTACCTATCATTTATCTCAAGCAATATGCTATTAGTCGAACTGGTGAAAGACGAAAACAATGCTCTACTAAAAATTAGAATTCACTCTAGAGATATGAACAGTGAAATTTATCAGCCGTGTAATAAATACACTACTAAACTAAATCCGCATACAGCTACAGACATATACATATGCGACTGTTGAAATGATAATACAACAATTGGCTGCTGATCAAATATAACTTTATTTATTCATTCTTACTATTCGAATACTTGCTACAAATTAAAAATTACTATACCTTCGGAAATACAAACAATTATCATACTTGGTATTCTCAAATATACTGAAGACGGCATATATGTCGAACGAAACTTTTCACTGAATATCTAGTTTACAACCAAGAACATGAGAACACTGACAAATGCATACATTATTTTAAATAATTTTTAGAAACATATTTAAATGGAATTTGTGATACATTTCCCACAAAACTTAAATAACACATTTTTAAATCACGCTGATTGCGCCCACTATAAAGATGAAAATGCTGTAGTATGCAAAATTCACGAGTCTATTCCTATACATCCACTAAATTGCCTTTACTACAGTAATTTCGCGAATTCGGACATGTATTGGTTTTATCAGAGCTTATAAAATAATTATTTGTTTGTTAATGAAATATTCAAATATCTGTGTAACTATAAACTAGGTATATATGTATATATATATATATATACATATATATACAGGGTGACAATTATTGGGATAATATTGTTTATATTGGGGGAGGGGGAGCTTGTTTTGAGCAAGATTTAGTGACAACTTGGCAATTAAATGCTGGACATATTTAGAATTGTTTTGATCATGCACACTATGACTGGATAAGGTGTTCATTTTTTAACCGACAGAAAACGGAGAAGGTCCTCAATTCGACGCGTACAAATATTTTTTGTTTATGTATGACCACGTATAACTTTTGACAGAGTAATCCGATTTTGATAATTCTTTTCTTATTGTAAAGGGTATACCCCGACGTTGGTCCCATATAAATTTGGAAAAAATATTCTAACCCTAAGGGTAGGAAAACAGGGGATGATTAATTTTTCAGTCACTGATTGTAATGTATGAACAGAACACGCATAACTTTTTACAGAGTAGTCCGATTTGGATAATTCTTTTTTTATTGGATAAGGTATACCTCGAAGTTTGTCCCATATAAATTTGGAAAAAAAATGTCTACCCTAAGGGTGGGAAAATAGAGGTGATTTATTGTTCACTCACAGATTTTAATGCTGAGTTGTGTATTACAAAGTAGACCTCTCTGCATTTCTGCTAAAGCTCGTTGATCGTGAGCGACGCGCGGAGAGCGCATATTTTGGAATGTTAATGTTCATCGCGGTAGATTTCACTCTGTATTGTTAATTTGGGGGTATTTATTGTTCACTCACAGATGTTTAATGCCGAGTTGTTTATTACAAAGTAGACCTCTTAATCTCTGAATTTCTGCTAAAGCTCGTTCATCGTGAGCGACGTGAGGAGAGCTCATATTTGGAATGTTAATGTTTATCACTGGAGATTTATAGCCACAAAAATTATAAAATAAAAAATTTTTAACAAAAAAATTAAACCGCCGAAAAACTGAAAAGAAAAAATTAATAAACCTTTTTTAATTAACCTTAATAACTAAGTTCTTAAACTAACGTAAGTATACCTAAGTAATTTTGAGTCGGTGCCAAACAATCAATGATCAAAGCTCACTAAATTTCCTTAAATTTAAATAAATAGCCAATTAAAAAAGGTTTATTATTTTCTGCTTTTTAGTTTTTCGGCGGTTTGATTTTTTTGTTTAAAAGTTTTTCAAGTGAAAATGTTGAAATACAGCGTTTCTGAAGGTATAACGATTGTCAAATCATACTATTTGAGCAATAATACACTGAGAGAGATTCAAAGAAAATTTACTACCCTGTACAAGGTAAGAACAATTAGTTTAAGTTTTGCAACAATCAAAAACTTTATTCAGATATTCGAAAGAACTCTCGACACTTTAGTGAGTTGAGAAGAATTTTAATATTTCTCTACGCCACATCATAATCATGGATAGTAAGCATATAGAACATGTTATAAACTAAATCTGAATATTAATGGTTTCTTTTAAAGAATTACTCTAAATTTTTGAATGCAGTAGAAAATGAAATTTGAAAATGTGATTTTTCTCATGTAGCTCAATAATTGCCACAGTATTATATGTTAATCGTGTATGTTATGATTATTTTCAAATAGTTGACATTAATTACATCCAATGTTTTGAATGTCTTATGATTTTCAGTTATTTCACAAAAAATGAATGCATTTCAAACTGAAAAATCTAGAGATACTTTGTTCCAAAATATTATTAATTATTTTTCTTATTTGGTAAAAAGAAATTTTGGATGAAGTTAATATAGCTGTTAGTAAAATTTTAGTTACATTAGTTCAAAACTATTTTAATTTACTTTTTCAAAATTACTTTTACCTTTAGTATGAATTTTAAATTAAAAACAATACATTTTGATAAACTATTTTAATTATGCTTGTAGTTAGTAAACTTATTTCTCCAAGTAACCACTATGAGTTATCGATGAAAACGTTTTGAGCAATTGTTGTTTATCAGGGCAAGAAACCTAAAAGCTCCAACATCACTATATTTACCAGTGGTAAGAGAGATTCTGCATACCTAACGAATCGATAATATTATTTTTCTCTTTTAAGCTACTACAAATTCATCTGCCTGATAAATTAGGAGAGTAAGCATACTCTATTACAAGACGTTTCTAATAAGTATTTTACTTTCCCAATGTCCTAAAACCTTTCCAATTACACTTTATGGTAGTTAGTTCATAAGGGAAGCAAGTATGCTAGCTCAAGTAGCAACTGAAAAAAGCGACATTTCCTCAACAATATGTTGTAATAAAATATTTACATCTTTAAAACCATAAAATATATAAAATAACACTGTGTACAAATGGTTCACAGTGAAGTTAAGTCACAATCAAAAATTCTCTATAAAGCTGTACAAAAAATCAGTAAAGTTACTGTTTCTTTTTTAACATGCAATATTAAGTATGACTAAATAAAACAAAGGAATAGATAAAACAAAGCTTTTTTTCCTTTCTTTTTTATACGCTTTTACTTTACTGATGGAATATGACTTCGGCGAATTTTAGTCAATTATTTGATATCTTCCCAATTCTAAGTAAGCTAAGATGCTGCATACTAATACATCACAGAAAATAATACACATATATATATATGAATCATATGAACAATTTCTTTTCGTCTTGTTTATAACAATTCGTTCAGATCATTTAACTTTCTACAAATAAAATATTTTCAAAAGCTTGCGCGCCCTATGTTTTCTATCGGGTATTATTCTTGTTTATTATGCAGCTCACCAGGGTGCGAGTTCCCGTTCGAAAATAGCTGGTAAATGTTCTTAATTACTGATTGTTTTACCTTATTTTACTTCAATATACTTCCTCTACGTGCATTTAAAAATAAATGAAAGCCATCATTAAAATATCATTTTACAATTCTGTTGGAAAGTAATTCACTCTCAAGTGTCTATATTATATTTTATGTGGTCCAAAATTAAGGCTACAAACAGGAAATCTGTAAAAACTGAAAAACTATTCGCTTTATCGTAACAAATTTAGCATAGAAACGTGTTGTTATGGAAAAATCATGTAAAAGATAACAATAAATAGAACAATGAATTGTTAGTTAACATACAACGTATCTCAAAAACAGTCTAGTCAAGATGACATCCTCAAAATAATGTACGAACTCTTTGACACTGTACGCACTCTTTGATGCATGTACGCAGGCTTTGACGACTACTGTAAGGCTTGAATAGCAGTGCACGGTAGCCACACACTGTATTGGATGGTCCTTTCACGAGATATAAAAAATCAAGATTAGACCATTTTTGATATAATCTGTATATTAATTAACAATTCAACTTTTTCCATTGCTATGTTGCTATTTGCTTTATTGCAATAAATTGAATATTTCTTCAGCTTTCATAGATTTTGTGTTACCTTAATTTTGGACATAAGTGTGCATATATGAGGACCGTAGATTCAAAACTGGAACAATCCTTTCCGGCTCATGTATTTCCGATATATATTTTTCCCCATTTTCTTCACTTCATTACCCTGCAAAGCCTCATGCATCATAACATACGGTTCAATCCGATAGAAAAACGCTTCCAAAATGATGGTTTAAAATCAAAATTCGCACACGGGAAAGCGTTTATTTGTGTTTCGTGAGAAATAATTTAAGCAGGGATTGAGCTGGTTTGGGTACTACATGCCTCACATGGGCACGCTACTTCACCAATTTATTGATTTGCGTTTTTATTTTTTTAATTAATAAAAAATACATTCTGTTTTCTCAGGTACCACAAATGAAGATCATTTTATGCTTTTTATTGCTTTACTCTACTACATTTATTCTTAGGAATGTTGCATTCAGTTCTGACATATCAGTACAGCCTTTCAGATGTGTATTCATATCGTTCAACCGTTGTTCATGAATTTAGTACCATGTAATGGCTATAAAGTAAATTAATTATCATCATAAATTATCATTATTTCTGAACTGTGAAATCATCTATTACGAAATTTCAATTATATTTAGTGTTAAAATATTGTTACGAACAGAGTTCACAAACATTTTTATTATTTTTATGAGGCGAAGATTAATAAAACCCATGTACATTGTAAAAGTACTTTGAATAAGTAATTAGAACTCTTTAGATGACACCAACTTCCAAAATTTTTTACCAACATGTCTCGAGTAAAAAGTAGGAAATATAGATGATATTATCCTATTCAGTGGTAGAACAATTAAACAATGCAATGCAGTTATTTGTAACTGGTTTTCAATTATGCTAGATGTGTCCTATGCGCTTGAAAAAAATTGTCTCGTTTAAATTTATTACTGAATACTCTGAATAACATGAACCATTTCTTTACACTAACCACTATACCTATCAGGAATTAGACTGCTAGGAAAATTGGAGGACTATAACTCAATGCTGAATCAATTAACACCCTGATGATGCAGTAAACAAACATGTTTGAATTGCGAATCAGTGTGTATTACCTGATAGCATTACGTAAGACATTTGAGAGTTTGTAATATGTGCAAAATGGAGAAAAAAACAGACATCATTGTTATAATTAATACTTCCTAAATAAAAACAATACTTTCGAACTTAAAAAAACATCTTTATTAATTTTTATTCTGCCAAGCAAAGTAGAAAGCATGCAATAATGCAGGCAGAATAGGTGCAATTTTCTTTCAATTAATAATGGATACTTAAAATTTGTCTCATTTCGGACATATTTTTGCTGCTCAATAATTAGGAATTTCAAAGTTTGAACCAAATACGATTCCAGAAAGCAGACAAATTTGTATATTTACGTTGCTTTAAATAATCTTATTCTCTATTATAGAGGTGGTAACACACATAGCAAGTATTGCATTAGTCCGATAATATCAAATACCGTGAATGTGATGCATATATTCATAATTCAGTGAGCAGAATATTTAATTATAGAGTTTCAGAATTATAATGTGGGTTGAGATATAATAAAGTAATTTTAATTAAATCTACTGTTTGTTAATCATTCGAATAAATTATGAACCAATTTTGCCAGTTAAATGCTGTACGAAATGCAATACATTCGCACGAATCTATTGAATTATTGTTTAGAGAATGCATTTAAATATTCTAGTTCATTTCAAAATGTATCTCAACACATTTGGAATATAAATTGATTGTTCTGCGGATCTAATTAAATTCTGTGTGTTTAATTACTGTTTACTTTAAATTTATTCTCATGAATAGAGTAAAAGTGTATACTAAAAGAAACGAAAACATTTAATTACTGTCCTATACTAATAAATAATATTTAGAAGAGTATTTTTTGTGGACTAGATTATACATTGTTATCTTTATATAAAAAGGATTCATTTTACTTATCATTTTATTACTATTTTCAGATTATTTCTATTTATTTAAATTATATCTCATATAATGCATATTGTAAAATATATTTAGGAAAACGCTTATTAACTATTTTAAGATGTATTTGTTAAATTAGTTACTTTAAAAGGCCATATTCTGTTTTTAAAAATTGTTTTTGAACTACTCAGACAACTTTATTAGAAAAATAAATTTGTAAATTTGTGCTACTTCACCATGTAAGGAAGTTGCTACCCATTTTGCCAACATTGCGAGCGAAAATATACATTAGTAATAATAATAAAGAAGCTTTTCTCTCTCTCTTTTTCAATATAATGCAACAAATTTTACACACTGTTTCGCAGCTTTAAAACTAGTGACCCTTTGAATGAAAGGTGTTCATGTAAATACTAGAAAATCAAAGACTTTCAATAAATGAGGATTTAAAGATACGCAGCAGTATCTCTCGTCTTCAGTTCAACTTAGGCCCACTAAAAAACAACAATACTGCATTTTGTTTGCTTCAAAATATAGTCATACCGTATGACCTCATATAGTCATACCGTTTTACCTCAAGAAACACATCTGAATTAAGTTACAGATACTAAGAAACTGAAATTCTTTCTTTCTTTTTTTTTTTGAACAAACTGATTCACTACGTGTTTTTGTTCTGCTGTTTGGCTATATATTTTTAAATATTACATTATTCTTTGTGTTAATATTTTACTGTACTCCAATGGCGTATCCAGAAATTTTTCATGGGGGGGGGGTATGACTACTGAAAAAATAATTCACTTACCATCCGTCAGCAAAGCTAATTTTGGAATTAATCAATTAAAGCCTCTGGATTCATTGAACATACTAACAGAATATAAACTGAACGATCTATTTCCAAATGTTTGCATTGCCCTTAGGGTATTTTTAATCATTCCAGCAACGGTAGCTACTGCTGAACGATCATTCAGCAAATTGAAACTCATAAAAAATTTCTTAGATCAACCACGTCTCAAGAACGACTTAGCAAGACTAAGAATCGAATCTGACAATGCCAGAACTATTAATTTTGATGATGTTATAACGAAATTTTGCAAGTAAAAAGACACGAAAAGGCATTATTAAAATTAAATAATAAATATGCTAATTCTACCATTTATATATATTTTTAACCTTCAAGCATGAATACAAAATCGCTAAATATTTTGCTAATTCGCTTTTAAGATTTCCTTACTCATTCTTTTCTTTTAGCATTCAATATAAAAATCACTAAAAGAAAAATAATTAATTTTCGAAACTGTGTGTTTAACTATATCAAAATATGAACTGAGGCATTTACAGATAAATAACACACTGTTGGCGATGCTGATTTGCATCACATGTTAGACATCGAGGGTGGTAAGGCAAAGGAAGATTTTGGAATCTGGTTATAAAAATACCGTAATGATACTTCATTTTTTTATATTTTAATAATACATTATTACAGATAGTAAATACTATTATTAAAATTATAATTTAGATAAGAATAAAAAAGACCCCGCAATATTAACTTTTTTAGTTTTAATAACTACTTTCAAAGTAAAATTGGGCAGAATTTAAAATATATTTCTTGAGGCAAAAACAAGTTGGGGAGGAGGGGGGGGGACATTTCTGTCCCGCCTTATAAAATTTCTCTCGGAGGCCCTGGTTATACGTCATGTAGCATCTCATAAAACATTTTGATTTTAGACTAATATTTCAGCACTTTTTAACAGTTCTTTTAAATAAAATTTTGGCAGTATTCATGTGATGTTATGTTGCTTGAGATTAAAGATAAATTGAATAGAAATAAATTTTCTTTACGTGAATTTATAAAAAACAAAATGAACTTCTTCAAAAATCTATTTCATAAGAGTTTACCATTTAAAAATCTAAAAAATGAAATATTAAAAAAAAATTGATTCAATGACCGTGTAACCAACTTTTACGCAATATTTAAACTAGTTTCATAAATTTTATTAATATATTTTCAAGAGTTTTATATTCACTTTATTCATTTTCTATTTATAGTATAGTTATCGAAAATTCAATTAGTATATTTGCATATTCTTCATTGAAAACTCACTAATGATACAATTTTATTTTTTAAATATTACTCAATATCAAAATTATTAATTAATTATGTAATATGAATTTATCAATAAAATCGTCTTATTTTTAATAATTTGACGGAATAGTAGTTAATAATAATAAAAATTATAATCGTCAAAGTAGAATACTAGATAGTAAGTAGAATTACTGTCAAAAATTAAATTTTTTATCCCTTTAAAATGTATCTTGTACTTATTCAGACTAAGTATTTAGTGAGTGATTTTTTGCAGTTATTGATTCGTACGTGGTAACAAAGTTGTTAGGATTTTACAGTTGAAGATAAATATGAAACATATTCTTACATACTACATTCCTCTGTAAAATGCATTTCACACTTCAAAGTTATTCAATTATAAGACAACATGCATATCGTAAATTCTGATAGTAGAATCTATTTCAAATGACATCCGTAGTGTTACTACAACGCTTTCTAAAATTTGTCCGGTAATAGAATTAGTGTTAGGATTAATTGCATCCAACTTTTCTGTTAATCTGATCATTCTCCCTTGGAGCATCGACGGAAAGTATTACGAGCCATCACTAGTCCTTTTGTATATCGCCATCTACTGGTGATAAAATAGTTTTAATTAAATTCATTGCCAGATTAATCATTCGAATATTAAAGTAGCCTCATTAATCACGAAAGACGACGAGAATTATGGTGCGTAATTAGCTGCATATACGATCCTTTATATTGTGATGTAAATACTGAATAAAGCAGTCACACAGTCACATTTGAATACATGCATTTCCTTAATAATACTTTGTTCAAAAGCGGCGAAGAATCAAAATAAAGAAAGATAAAAAGTTAATAAAAGTCATACTTCTCTGCTTAAAATGACTTGCTCTGAGCGTTCCAAAAATGTCACTTATAAGCATGTATGACACAAATGTTGCCTTTAAGCAGCAGTTAACAATCGTAAAAAAAAACGTGTTGAGACCACAGTTTTTAAAATAATAATTAATATTACTCAAAACATACTTTTTCTAAAGTTAATGTTTTAAACTTTCATTATATTTGACATAATAACAAATTTGAAGAACATAAAAATATGGTTTTTGCTATGCTTTTCCATATCTCAAGACAAAATTAGCGTTCTCATCAATAAAAACTTATTGTTTGTGTATTCTAGGTAGTAAATTCGAGTATACATTAAACACTGTCACATATATTATATATTTAGGGAGAAACAAAGCAACTAAAATTCAGAAAAAACATTGCTTTGGAAACAAATAATTGCATAACGCAAATTTATCTGTTATGTGAAACTCTTAACTAACATACTTATGTACAGTATATGGTAGATAATTATGCAGTCAACTTCCCAATACAGTCATAAAGTACTTTTTTGCAGCAATGCTTAAAACGAATGCTCAATATTGGAAAAACGAAAAGTAATACAAACTAGACAACTTTGTTTGATTGGAGCAACTGGACGCCGGACAGAGGCGTATTTGTGTCAAAATCCTGGCCAAAAATATTTTTCATGTGTTTTAACGTTAAAAATCATTGCTGTTGACTTTTGACTTACTTTTTAGTAGTATATACTTCTCATATTATATTTAAAAAGCGTGTTGTCAACAAAGTTGGCAATTTATCACCAAACGGCTCGAAGTTGGTTGCCAACAAATGTCTTGTCCGGCAGTGTCCCTTATTGGGAAGCACTACTGTTGTATAATCCCACTTATAAATGTAATACTTCGCGGCTGTCGATCTAACGGTTTGGAGTTTTTGGTGATTTTCTCCAGATGTCATGTGAGTACACGTTAGAACCCCCTTAAAAAGTCCTCCTCCCAAGACATCATTCCCGTTAGGCAAATAGCCCTTGTGTAGCTGTGCCTTAACCACAATAAAAATATACCAATGTAATACTTTCCTTATAATAATACTTGTAAATATAATACTATTTATATATAATTTTATAATTATACAATTTTTAACATAAACATTTTTAGATTTTATATTTACCTAAATGTAGTTACTATTGGGATCTTGGTTTTCTAATGACTCCAGAAGATTAACTTTTTCGATCCGATTCTTCTGAACTCTGATATTTTTCTTCAAATTCTTCATCACTTTCTTCTTAGTTTTCTTGAGAGAGACCACCATCGGGCCCTTCTGGAAGAAGAAGTTGTAGGGTTTCACTTCTATAAGGCTTTCTTTTTTTTTTGGCCTTTGTCAAGAGCAACTCATATAAGGGCGCTGCTTAAAAGAAGCCCCCTTCGCAAACCCGTAAAATCTCGTACCAAGCGGTAGGAGAAAGTAATTTATTTCAAGCTAGCACTTCAAAATGATTTAAAGAGCTAGCTCGTGTTTCTGTTTACGCACTCACACGTTATTGACCCGAAGTCACAGCTGCCAACCTTTCAGGACCAAAAATGGAGAGTTTCTGCTTTGGGCACAATTTACGACGTAAATGGAAAACTAAACTGTAAATAGATGGAACTAATAAAAGAAATGGGAATTTTGGAATATGTAGAAACTTTCTTCTTATAGAAAATTCACACCAGAAAAATAAGAAATAACAACATACCGAATTTAAAGTGCTCATATTAAATCTTAGCTAAATGAAATTTTATACACCTTTATCCAAATACTTGCAAATAATTTTTAGCTTAGGAGATATAAAAACAAGCGTGTTTGTATCCTTTTTGCGATCACCCCTCAAAAAATTGTCGAGAAAATGAAAATGGTGCAATACCAAAAAAAAAAAAAAAATATTTATAAAAATGGTGGATCTTGGGGGAACATTTTTTTCTTGTAATAGACACTCAATACTGTAGTAACAAGTACGATTAGAGATGAAATTACGCCCGACAAGCCCCGACACACTTTCAAAAAACTTTTTGAAATGTGAATTTTTCAAAAAAAATTAGAAAAAGTTAGTTTATCAATTTTTTAATAAAGTCACATTATTTTTTTCAAACTAATAGATACATATAATTAAAATACATATATTTTACTACAGTTCTACTAAGTTTCAAATAAGGATATTAATTTAAAGAACCAGTAAAATGCACGACGGAGTAACAGAAAACGCTGAAATCTCTTGCCGTAAATGAAGAAACTTACTTTTAAACCGAGAGTTGCATCCTTTGGGTATGAATTATGGTCAAAATACATGTATCTCATGATGCATCGGTTATTAGGCTATCCAAAAACATATATAATACTCTTCTTAAACGAATTTAAAATATTTCGGCTAGGATTTTGACACAAATACTCTACTGTGCGCCGAGCGTAAAGGGTCCGCCCTGTCTGCAAGACGTCTGTATTCTTTTTGATACTTTTTTTAGACACAGCTGCTAGGTCACTGGAAAAAACAGCAACCTCAGTCTGTCTACGTTGTCTCAGTCTACTATTCCGCTCTTGTACGGCTTCGTGTAGACTTCATGGTGATGCTGCTACTTGTTTTAAGTTTATTCCACAGCTTGGCCCCGGAAACACCTGTAACCATCATGGCACCTCAACTTATGACTACCCAACATAAAACCTCTCAAAACTCTGAGAACTAAAAGATTGTAGAATTTATTCTCACGAAAAATTGTCAAACTTGAGGGTTTTCAACGTAATATTGATAGCAATATTACGATGCTGGCAAAAATCCCAAAGGTTGAAACAATAATATTCAGCGTTGTGCTACAAAACTAACGCTTAACACCATTTATTCCAAATTGGAGGCTCAGATTGTGCAATTCGGTACTCAGAAATATAAAATACAAATTTTATAAATTTTGCTGAATGTAGTTTAGAAACATTGTGAAAAAAACTAGTTGTAACCTTAATTTTGTGTACCAGTTGTACAAAATACAGGTTACAAGTAGTTGTTTAATTGCTCTCTATTTTTGGAACAATTAAAAATTATTAGTGAATTGATATTTTTCTGTACATTTATTGTCGTTTGAAAGGCATCAAGAATTCGGTGTATCATCAGCAGTATATTTCTTTGCATCGTATATTGCCTTTAAAATTTGCATTTATATATACTTACGGAAGTATGTTTTAAAAGTTTTTATAATTCATTGATCTTCCCAGGTGAGAAGGTCAATGAATCAACTCAAGGCTTGAACCCGAACTCAAGGCTTGATAGAATGGCTAAAGAACCATTCTATCAAGCCTTGAGTTCGGGTTTGAATCCTAGTTTGGGCATGGATGTTAACTTTTTCGTCCCTTCATAGTTGGCCTCCCACTGGGTGCCTTTATAATAAAATGGTCACAATACATTCAGGCAATTCTAGTGGACAATGCCTAATCGGCAAGTGCCCACCCGCTGAAAAAAAATAATAATAATTTCTTCATCTAATGGTGGAATAACTGACGTGGCATTTGGTGGAAAATAAAACAGTTCTATGTAATTTAACTTCAACTGGAAATGGGCAGCTCAGTTGTCGAGCAAAAAGGCCATTTTTTCTGGTTCCAAGCCTTGTGTCCCACTTCCTTATGTATTTTTGAAAATCTCTCTACTTATCCGTGCCTACGTACTGATTTGTATTCTGCGTGAAGCTTTCTCTTACACCATTTAAGCAACTGGTTTCTTTCTCGTTCTTTTGACGAATTGTATTTTCTTTTACTTATCCAGTCATATTACATGCTAGGAGAGATTTTTATCGGAGCCTTTACATTTTTAAATCTATAAAATATGTGTCAGTGATTAGTTATTGTGAAAAACTTGTTTGCAACCTAAATTTTGTTCATTACTATATATTTGCGTGTGTGTGTGGGGAGGGGTTGTTTGTGCCCTTGTGTGCCCCCTCTATGTGTATAGATTTTTGAAAATTATAATTGAAAACCTCACAACGGTATACATGGACCATTGCTAAAGCCATTGCTAGCATTATTTTCCCCCACTTTCTATAATCGGTCTATGCCTTTTGATAACCATCTATTTAGCTTTGCAAATTCATTCAAACCCCTCCAAACAACTATATTTTTAAAAATGTCAGAGTTTACATTCTAAATTGAAATAATTATGCAGTGACTTGTGAGGTATGATCCTAATATTCAAATTAATTTAATTACTGAAAGGCAAATATCTTAATACAATTTACAGTTTGTGCAGTATCGTTTTGAAAAATCATATTCGACGAAAATAAATACTTTGCTATTGGATAGTGGTTCATTAATTTGAAGGTAAAGCAAGATCTAAAAGTTTTAAAACTCCTAAAGACAGTATCTCATATATTTATTTAAACAGAGATATGATAGTGGCTAGAGGGCCAAGCAGAAACTTATCTTTACAAACTTTTCAGCTTTTTGCATTGAGAATACAATCTACAAATCTGATTAAATAATGAATTTCGTCTTGGTTTTAACACTGCATAAAACCTCTTTCAGTGAAAAGCAAAATATCTGATTCATTATTTGCATATAAATATGATTAATGGTACTAAGACTTTAACTTGAAAAAAAAGGACTTTTTTATTTTGCAAACAAGAGAGGCTGTCCCATAGCATATTAATTAGCAAACAGTCGCTCGGCACTCATTTCGTATAATAAACTTTTTTTTCACCCTAAAATGCAGATATCGCTATGAAAAAGAAGCTTATCTTCAAAATTTCTCTGGCCGTGGATAATTAATTTTGCAAAATTTTGAAAATATATTTTATACGCAATTTTTCGATATGGAGTTTGTTAATGATTAATTACAATCTACAGTAACATATCGTGTTTCATTAAAAAAGTGAGGTATGAACTGGAGTGTTTCAGCTGTAAAATAATATTGCCATTGTATAGTTTAACTATGAAGGTTAATTTAAAGAAATAATTAATTCCAGTGAGAACTTTTAATGACAGGTCTACACAAATATATTTTGAGATTTTCAGGATTGATATTCTTTAAATAATTTAACAAACAAATTCGCGACATAAATTATTTAAAAGAATTCATGCATATATTTTATATTTTAATTGATATTTTCGCATTTCAATATACTGTAAAACCACCAAATTTAGCTTAATTAATTTTTTTTACGTTTTAACTGAACTCTCCTTATAATAAAGCATTTTAGAAGTGACATTCTAAATAACACATAGTCTTCGTAAAAGTAGTATTTGGCGATTTTTATCATTTCATTTCAACTTACAGAAATACTTGCCAAGTCTTAGATAATACGACATGGAAAAATTAAACTCTTGCTTTAACTTTTTATTTCTAAATAGACTTTAAGTTACTTGATGAATATTTAAATTATCTATACGAAAATTTTACTTAATTCACTTAACAGTTCATTGTTACAAAAATATAACAAACCAATTAATGGAAAATATTAAAAGATGAATTTTAATATAATTTTTCCGAGGATATTATAACTTAATGTATGTACTGTAATATAGCACATGTATACTTAATACTGTATAATATAGCACATGTATACTTAAACGTTTTACGTACTTTTCTAGGAAATATATATAACGTATTATTCATTTCAGTTTCTTAATCTCTTTATTGAATTCTATCATATAATAAAATCAGAGAGTAAGCAAAGTTTATAGCTGACTGCTTGACTGTCTAACTGGCTATGTAAGTTTGTTACCTCAAAACAAGATTTTTCGCTTTTTACTACAGAACCAACCTAATGACAGGTAATAGGTATAAAAAAATTCGGTAAAAATTCAGGAATGTCGTTGGGCTAACTTAAAGTACGAAATAAATGATAGAGGAGCACCAACCAAGTCTGATGTTTTCCAGTCTATTGGCGGTAGTAGTAGGAACAAACAAAATTAATGTACTGGATGTCCCAAAAATGAGGTAAAGAGCTTTAATTCTTATCTATTAGGGATAAAAGAGCAGTGTAAATTTAAAAAAATGTACAAATAAGTTCAGAGATAAGACTCCGTTAAGAAAAATAATCCTGTAGTTAATTTTCAAAAAGTTGCACTGTTTAAATTTGTATACGACCCCTGTACAAAACAATTCCCAATTAGTGAAATGTGACCCATACTCTAATGAGATGACATGCAAAATTTGCGAACTATACCTTAAAAATTGTTAGAGATATAAAGATAAATATAACGCTGACTTAAACCATTTTTCAATGTCTCTCGAAGGTAAAAAATCACGTCGAATGATCGCATTTTAGGGTTTGTACAGAAATTACGAAAGGAAATCTTTTTCCACTGTAGAAATGTGTGTATACTCTAGGATAAACGGGTATAATCAAAATCATGTACATTCCCCCGATCATTTTTCCTAGAAGATATCTCTGCCACGTTGTATGATGAAAGGCTCAAATTTGGCGCATCATCTCGTTAGTGTATGGGGCACATTTTACTAATAGGGAATGTTTTTGTACGGAAGTCGTATACAAATTTAAAAAATGCAACTTTTTGAAAATTAATGAGAGGAATTTTTTTCTTAATTGAGTCTTATATTTGATCTTATTTTCTACGTTTTTTACAATTTACACTGTCGACCTATCTCCAATAGATAAAGAATTAAAGCCCATTACCACCTTTTGGGACACCCTGTATAGGAGAAGATGTCCCAAAATGATCCCTTTAAGGGGAAAACTTGCATAAAATCATATGAATGTTAAATAAAACTTTAGCCCTTTACCACAATTTTACACTATATTTTGGATCATAAACATAGTTTAACAATACTTTAAACACAAATTAATTAACGAAAAACATAAATTTTTGAAAAAAGAGTCCAAAGGACCATTTTACCCTCACCCAGGGGCAAAATGATCCATCATTTGAAAATAAATGTAAATTCTCTTTTATCGGCAAAATAAAAGATGCAAAAGTTATTATGACTATAAATAATGAAATAAAATAAGTTTTACAGTCATATAGTCAGGGGCGTAGCCAGAAATTTTTCATGGGGGTGTTACGACTACTGCAACTCACATATATGCATGCAGGTGTGTGATAAGGGAGTGAAGAATATACATTTTGTATGGCAAAAAATTCCTCATGGGGGGGTTATGACCCCCCTAACCCCCCCCCCTTGGCTACGCCTACATATAGTATTCATTAATGAAAACAAATACCCCTACTATCATATAGTATGTATAATTTATTTTATGAAAATTTTAAAGTAAAAAGCATCATAAACAATAAAATGGAACAATTCAAAGTTAAAATTCAAAAATTACGGCCTACAATGAACGCAGAAATAAATTAAATAATGTTATGGGAAGTCACGCATTTCAAGAACGTCGGAAGGGCTGATATGATGACTAGGGCCCGGTAATGGAGTTTTCTTCAGTCGATGGGTCATTTTACTCGGCAGATTGGCTGCCACCTTAGTCATATTACTGGAACACGCAGAGAAACAAAACAAATTAAACAAGTGTAATTCACATTTAAAAGCATCCCAGCAAACACACTATAAGTCCAGCACACTATAAATCCCAGCAAACACACTATAAAACCCGCTGTGCTGGCAAAGTGCCGTATGCCGGGAGCACAGTGCATTGCCGTCAGTTTAAAGTCACTGGAATACCAATGCCTGAAAAATGCATATGCGCCAGTACATTGCCAGTAATGGTGAAATGCCTGTCGCGCCCTTGTGTCTAAAAGATGCATGGTATAGTTAACGGCGTGGTACTGTTTAAAATGTACCGGGCCAGCACTTTTTAGAGGTAATGGGCCAGTAAATATTTCGTAGTGTTAGCATAAAATTTCGTTATTTCATTTAAATAATCAAACTCTGATAGGCGTTCATATTATTATTATTATTATTATTAGGGAGCTGAGGGGACTGCAGCCTCCTCCCCCGCGAAATGGGACGCTTTACTTAGCTTACAATTTGATACCCAGTCCCTCTCCGAAATAAAATTCTTGCTACGCTACTGCTTTCCCTCATAATGTAAAAGCTGCAGTCGAGCTAGCCATGCTGTAAATTTGAAAGAGAAAGCTACACACTAAATTACAAAATTTGTGTTTTTTCTCGGCTTACTGATGTGCAGTTTTCAGTTCTAGGTTAGGAAGTTCATTTGGCTACTTGATATCGATCGACAGTTTCAACAGTTTTTTGTAGCTGCCCTGGGCGGTTGCCCAGTTTGCTACACCGAAGAACGTATACAGGGGGGGGGGGTCCAGGGAGTCCAACCCCCCCCATCCGAAATTTCGTTTTTTGTTAGCAAAATAATAATGATGAAGAATGAAGTCTTTGTGTGAAAATTTTTGCCTTTTTTACCGTTTGGACTCTCAAAATTTTTGGACATTCCCCGATTTTTTTTTTTTTGGGGGGGGACGTCTCTGGCCACCAGCTAAGGAAAGCTATAGGGCTCCTGCACTTATTTTCTTAGAAATAATGGGACAGTATTTTCATGTAATAGTCAAAATTAGAAACTACGCAGATATTTTGTTTAGACTCATTTATTTAAAAACGCTATTTAGATTGTTCTTCAATTATTCCCCACATTTACTGCTTTTCTTACGAAACTTCTAGCAGGTGCAAAAGAAAAAAAATAAATAAATAAAAAAAGAGACAGATATATATATCAGACGTCTTTCCCAGCTTAAAACTGCTAGTCTCAGATTTGGCGATATTAGGTTGCAATATTCGAATTGTTTTCGCAGATCTGGCTATATTTATTGAGATTATTTCTTAGTCGTTTTCAGCGAAGGTATTCGAACCTCCAAAACAAAGGGAGTTTAAACCACTATTGAACCCAAGGGCGGACCCAGAAACTTTTTTCGGAGGGGGCTCAAATCGTAAATACTCATTTTATCTAGTGTAAAGAACACTCAATATTGGTGAAAGCCCCATTTATCTAGTGTAAATATACTTTTCCTGGATCCGCCTTTGATTGAACCCATGCTTAACCTATTAGAAAAACTAAAAATGCTAGCATTATACTCAAAATACAGTTAAATACTTATATATTACTACTTATATAAGTTACTAGTTAATACTTATATATAGTTTAAAGAACAAATAAAAATACAGCCAATCTTGAGTAATTCAAAGTTAAAAGGACACAAGAAAAATTTCGAAATATCTAAAAATTTCGAAAAATATATATTTCCACAAAAAATTGATACATTAAAAAAAATTCTAGGAATCGACCATAAATTCGAATTTTTCAAGTTTTATTTAGAGCAGTACGCATAGGGATGGATGCGAGAGGAGACACAGATTTATAATTTTTTTGCAAGATGAGACAAACATTTTTAACATTACGATACGGGGATCTTGTTAGATGAGAAAAGCATTTTTAACATTATGATATAGGGATTTTACGAGACGAGACAAATCTTTTAGGCTGTTTTGCGAGAGGCCTATTTTTCGTCTAGCGTTCACCCCCTAATACGCACGTTTCAGGGGTAGAAAGGTTCCACCCTTCTTCGTAGGGGCGTAGTGAATGAGGCAGGGACGTGCTTAGGGTTTTAGGGGGCCCTGGGCAAAACATATTTAGCGGCCCGAGATGAAAAACAATTAAGGGCCTTTCACGTTTCTTTACTTACTAAATTATTGTGGATCTTGTCATGTCTCCCCCCCCTCCACCAGCACAAATCGCTACTGCTACTGTAATTAAGTAAATTACATTAATTAATAAAGATTTTAATACAATAAGTATCCATAATGTAAAAGCTCCATCTAGCTATTTAACATGTTTTAAATTTGAAAAAAGGAAAGCTATATAGGAAATTACATATTCTGCACATTTAAAAGCACTAATTTTATCGAAATTTAAAAGCTTCAATCCCTCCTCCCCCGGCCCCATAAACGAAAAATTTGGGTTTTCGTCAACAAAATAACGTTAATGAAAGTTTGATCACCTGATATCCACGAATTCAACAGTTAGAGGCCCTGGGCGATGGCCAAGTTTGCCACCCCCTAAGCACGGCTCTGGAAGGAGGGTGGACTTTTCGTACCACCCGAAACGTACACATTGTTTATTCGATTTTATTAAAGTGCCTTTATAATAATGTATTATTTGCGTTAAGCATTTAACTATTTATTTCCGCGTTTAACCTGTTCGCTCTCATTATTGAAAAGATGCACCGGGGAATACTATCCTTCTTTGTCATGTTGCTTCTCAGTATGGGATTTTAAATGCCCCTTCCCCTCCGACTGCGCTAGCTGAGTCGCTGGGCCTCAGCAAAGCATTCAAAACGATATGCTAAATTGAGTTTTCAGCGCCCCTTCTGTTTTCCTGAATGGAAAACAATGGTAATTCGAAAATATTGTGCCCCTTGTATATGCTATGAACAGGGGCATATGCCCCTCTAGCCCCCACCCCCTTAAAACTTTTCACTATTCGAATTGTCACTCTTTTGTTTGAATATATTTGATAAGTTTTATAAGCTACTTTCGTGCTAAATGGATAGTATGTAGTTAAATTCAAATTCCTCACAAACATAAAAAAAGGAACATTTTACACTTTCCACAGCATTTGAGAAAAACGAAGATCATAACTTCACATCAAAAGCAAAACAATTTTAATATAAATATGTGTATGGTTATTACTGGTAATTACAAGCTGAATAATTACAAGATTTTATATATATATATTATGCACACTAAAGAAATGTTTATGATACGCCGAGTTATAGTGTGTGTGTATGGGAGGCGCCACAGAAGGGTTATAGGCGGCTTCAGTGAGATGTTATGAAAAGTTGGCGAGTTTAAAACGGAAATGGCGATTTTTGGGTTTCTAAGTTTTGGCAACCCATTCAATTGAGCGCGCTTCCCATACTCTTACGTTAAACAACGGCCAAATTTTATTTGTTATTTGATGAATTACGCATGAAGTACTTTTTTAGGATACAAAATTTTGCAGATTCCTCATTGTTGTATATAGCTTTCGAAAAAGTTAAATTGGTATTTTTAAACAGTTTCAGAAAGCTAGTAAAATTTCAACATTTGGAACAGTTATTTATATAAAACAACGCTGTTTCAATGATGAAATCTTTGTTAGCTCATAACTTTGATGGCCTTACCGTGATAACTTGGATACAATAATACTTGGATACAATATACTTGGATATAATAATACCTTGGAGAACTATGGATTAAAAAAACAGGTAAATCTTAAGTTTTACTGTTTTTAAAGTACATACTCTCACAGCATATTTTAATGTATAAAACTATTTTCCTCCTTAAAATTTGAGTCATGTAGTATACAACAGGTAGATAAAGGAATTTCTTTTCAAAATAGGTAACAAAAAATCTTTTGATCTAAATAAAATGTTACCCTAATGTTATGTGTAACCATATAGCAACTTTATTTATTATTACTTCCTGTAAGATTATGATTTATATATTAATGAGTATGTCATTTTATCTCTCACCCCCGTTACTAAAAATTGTCCGAAAAATGTGTCCCAAAAATGCGACATAATTTTACATATATTTAAATACTATTAGTTCACAACAGCTTTAATCTATTGCTACAGTATTTCGTAAGCTGTAGAATATGCATCACATGTATTTTTCTATAAATAGATTACAATCCTAAACATTTCAACATTGGGTTACCAGGCGAAATACATGAAAGATGAGATATAAAGTGACATAGTCATTAATATCGTTTTAATATGGCAATAATGAAACTAAAAAATTAGGGGGGGGGTTCATGGAGGGTCTCCCCCTGACGAGGCTCGAACAGCCGAGTTTTATATATATATATATAAACCGTAAAATATTAAAACTCATTTATAAAATCTCTTTAATTATGAGATATTGAAATTAAACTGTTTATAAATGATTTTATGTAGGTTTTGACATGTGTTATATCCTCTCTCATAAAAAAAATATGTTTTGAAAATGAAAATTTGTAAGAAAATTGCAGTTTGTGAAAACTGCACACAATTCACTAATGTTGGGCGAACATAATTTGCAAATGATGTACTAATGGATTTTGCTGTTGTTTTTAATTTTTCATGTATCTAGTTTTTTATCTTAAAATGTTACCCTTAAGCAATGTCTTTTTTTTTGGAATGGGTTGATGAATAAGCCCCCCTACCCCGGATCCGCCACTGGCTCATATTTTAGTTATGGCAGCGTTACTGTAAATAGGCACTAATCCGGTACCGTGCCATTATATTGTAGTCACTGTTAAGGCACCAGGCCAGTGCCTTTATTTTTAATAATAGTCGGCACCCGGCCGTTTCATTTTGGGCATTATAAACTTCATGGTCCAATGCCTTTATTGTGAGTAACGGCCGGCACATGCAGTATGCCAGCAGAGTGCCGCTGCCTTCCCGGGCTTCTGGCAAGGTACTTCTCGGGCGACCACTTTTGGTACGATTCGGTTACTTTTTGCAGTGCCGGGCCGGCGCTGTACGTGATGGCAGAAAGGCACTGGCAAGGTACTCCGCCAGGTTACTGGGATACTCTATTCAGTAAACTAAGCCATATTCCTGTACATTAAAGACTGCATTTCTAAATAAATAGGAAAGTTAGTGCTTACCTTATAAAAGATATGATAAAACCCAGATTTTTGTGCAAGAATTTCAGAATCCCAGTTGTTTTAGAATTCTACTCAGACAGGTAATACACAGATCACTTAAATATCGCCATTGCTTTACTTGACTTGGCACAATTAGTTTATGTGTTACCTAGATCATAGCGCTGCCTGTCTGGAAGAAAACATATGAGGATCGTTTAGCCAGTCAAGAATCATTTTGGCCCACCTTCCCCTATACACTATTATGTTTTGCTATAAAATTTTGATAATATATTTTGATGATAATTATGGAAGTGTATAACTACATAACACCCATTCAAAATGGTAAACTTACTTTCAAGATACAGAAAAATACAAAATGTTTCTGATATTTTGCGAACTGTTGGAAATTGCAGTAAGAAGAAAAAAGAAATTTTTATTCATTATTGAATTAAGTAACTATAGTTTCGGTTCGATGCTGCAATGATTGGGGTTTTAGAAATGGGAGCCAATTAGTTCAAGAAGAAGAAGTCCGTTGAATCGAGGGAAACTGGAACCATTGGACTTCTTACGGGAAGTCTGTGAAGTAGCTTAGTACATAGTACTAAGAGACCGAGGCTGTGAGAATATTCCGGAATTGTTCTAAAGTTTTCTTCACAGAATGCTCTAAAATGTTTGGGGATGCTGTAAAATGTCCGTCTAATGAAAAGTCTATGAAGCAACTGAGAACTAAGTTCGAAATCGAATTGAAATATTTCGAAGAATGCTTGGAAATGTTATAGAATTCTTAGATGTTTTAGAATGTACTGGAAGGTTTAAATGTATTGAAATCCTAAATCTGATCAATAGATATAAAGTTAAAAAATATTATTTTCACGTGAACACTTCCACTTTTCTTGCGAGAAACTGCTGTTTTTTTTTCTTCTTTCAACCATACCGGCGAGAAATGAATGAATCTTTGCGCTATGATCGCAATCTGATGAATGACATATTTATCTATATAAAAGGCAATTCTCAAATACGTGCTTTTTTGTGGACTAAAACTCTACTCGACTGATTTAAACACAGTTTTTTTCTAAATTCTGCCTTTTTAAAATCTCCAAGACAAAATATAACAGTTGTCCTTATCATGTGATGTTATTTTAGAGCCCGAATGCTAAGAACTTAATATTAAAAGGGAGATTTTTACTCATGGTATCTTTAAAATGACTAGATTTGATTGCAAAGCACTCATTACATTTTTTTCTTTTAGATCGGAAGCAACGCTCACATGTATTTTGTGTCATTATTCAGCAGTTTGGTTATATGTTCGCCCAAATTGGTATGTGTAAGGCAAAGTTTATATCTCGAGTAAAAAAAAAATCGTAGTCCTTCAGATTCTGCAACAATGGAATTAATTTCATTCATATGAGTAAGAAAAATATTCTTTAAAAGCGATGAACGGGTAAATTGCTAGTTATAGTATTATCCATTGCTGCACTGAATCAAAACTAATTGCATTTAGCAGAATAATGTAGTGTCTGCTGCGTACCATGTAGCTTTTCTAATTTCCATTTAACTTTGATTACATCAGACTTACTGCACGAAACACTTTTCCTTCAGAAAATTTCCACTTCTATAATCTTAACCGTATTTAATATTCTAAAAGCGGAGGCACTTGCAAAACGAAACGGTTTCCTGTTCTTATTACATTCATTTCATTCTGATCCCCTAGGATCTGTGAAAAGCTATTCACTGTCCATCCCTCTGTGAATTTCTTCATTTCACAGCTGTGCTCCCTCCCTAATACTCCACACCTTCCATTAAAGGCTAGCCCACTAATCGAGGGGGATTAATTGTCTAGACTCTATCAAACGGAGGCAAAAATGCGTCCACTTTGTAACAATGGATGTTACTTAGCTTTGGTAGATGAATCACCGCTAGGAATAAACTTTTGCTTAGTAGAAATTGAGTATTTTTGGACCACTAAGTCTCATATATAAATATTTTTCTTATTAAGTAAATTCCATGCATCATTATTTTATGTTTACATAGCTTCATTATAATATTATTTCAGATATTACAGTAAAAATTTCATCAGCAAATTAAAATTATTTAACTGTTTTACTGTACTACTACAGCAGCTTTTTAATCAAATACACTTGTAAGTGGTCATAAAGAAGCTACATTTCCATGCTACACTTAGGATACATCGGAGTAAACGGCGAAGTACTGATTAAATATTAACTTCAAGAAATGTTGCAGTTAAATACATCTTTTCAATTAACATAAAATAGAATCATTTTGTGCCTAAACTAGAAGGTATTATACCGTACGTAGACGGTTATTTAAGATAATTCCTTAAATTTTCAAAAAATGGAACTTTTATTTCAAGTATAGGGTGATTATAATTAAAGTTCTACTTTAAAACGATCAGAAAAGGAAAACTACTGCAAAAGGACACTGTATCATTGTCATTTCAGTAAAAAAAAAAAAATAAAAATTTCGTGGGGAGGAAGTTCGGACCCCCTCGAGCCCCCCCCCCCCCATTAAATACGTCCTTGCCCCTGGTGTTGAATTTTTGAACTTTTGTTTCGCGGATAATAAATCCCCTGACCACCTTGAGACAATTACCAAGTTTGATAACATTTGGTCCAGTTTTCCTTTTCTGATCATTTTAAAGTGGAACTTTAATTTTAATCAACCTGTACATTAACCTCTTGTAAACGTTAACAAACATGATATGGCAAATCAAAATTAAATATATAAAATGATGACACATACTGCTGAGCAAAAACTCGAAATAAACATTTTCTTCAAATTGAATAAATGCATTAAAAAAACAGAAATATTTGTGTGGGCGAGTGTTTTAAAGTTATTTAATCAAATTATGAATTTGTATGTTATTCATTCACAACTGTTTTTAGTTGCGTTTTATTTAATATTGTTCTACTTCTGATGAAAATAAGAAATATTTGCTACCCTTATATGCTATTATTTCACAAAATAATAGCATATAAGGGTATCCTTCATTTAAAGAAGAGTATCATTGCTGCATACATTCTCGGCGGGAATACATTACAGATTTTGCACAGCATTGAGGAAAAAAAAATCTTGATTTGTCACCAATTTAACAAAATGCGTTTCATTCAGTAGTCACTGAAATATTTATAGACGTTTTACTATGTTAAAATAAAAACAAAAAACCCTAAAAGTTCTTTTAACCGGCGATTTTTGTGCGAACATGGACACATAAGTCTCCGCTTTCAATAAAGTCAACAAATTCAATAAAGTCACTAATAATACTTCTGCCGTATGCAAAAACTTCTCCGTAGTGTGATGGAGCTATTAAGAATTAGGTGTTTGGAGACATTGTCGATGCTCTTGTAAAAGAAATATAAAAATCATTGGATTCATTCAAATCATTCAAATCATTGGATTCTTTGAAGTTGTGCGTATTTTCTTGCCCAAATATGAATGCTTTTCTGAGCAAAGTCTCAACAGTATGCTGCTTTAAAGAGGATTTTTTTTCCTTCAGATAATATTCCAGACTTTAAAGATACATCTTAAACTTTACAAATAGTTTTATCTGTGCACAGTAAATTCCAGACTTTTTAAATTTTACTAAAAGTTAAAATTGTTACACATTTTCAAAACATTTTTACTGTTTTACGGGAAAAAAGTGATTTATTGTTCACCTAACCACACCTGAGATAATTTTTGAAATGTTCACCTACAAGTGTTTTATTAATATGGAATTTTTACTGCACATAGATGACTGCATTTTGTTTTTTTTTAGGTATAATTAAGATATTTTAAAATACTTCCCATGATCAGATTTCACAAAATAATAGCATAAGCAATTAGAAACAGCTATTTTTGAAGTTATTAGGTAAAAAAAATTGTGTTTTTAAGGTTCAATAAAAATAATTTGTATGCAAGTATTCTGAATAACGTCAAAGAAAAGCAAAGGAATAAATTTTAATCACTCATTTTTATATAGGTAATAGAAATCATTCACTATCTGGTATTATTAGCATATGCAGGACAAAACTGAAAAAGTGGGGTTAACTTTTGGCGAAGGCAGGACCTATAATAAAGATTCAGAATTACCAAGCAATTTTATGACAAAACCACCTTTTTATTTGCCTGTTCTTTTTCCAGATTTACGCTGCATATGCGTATCGTATTGTATTATATTTTACAAGAAAATATTTCGTACTTTGCATGAACTAACAACCATTTTTACATTTTCCACCACTTTATTATTTAAGTAGTGGGAAATTTTAATTTAATTTCCCACCACTTGTGAATTCTAAACTATAATTTTAATATTTTGTACGTTGAACTAACCATGATGTTTTTAAGGTTAAACGTTTATATCTGAAGGTATATTTAAATATTTCCATATATCCTTATTAGTCTATTTTTAAAATTGCAATGACAACAGACACTGCAAATAAATATAATCTGCATATGCACAAGCTTAAAAGTAGAAACATAACTTTTTGAAAATTGTAATGATTTAAAAACTTCCATTTATTTAAGCTTATTCAGAACCTTGCTCAATTTAGCGACGGAAATTCAATCCTAAGGCAGTTACTATTTAATATTATTGTTTAAAATACCTCACCGATAGTTTAGCAGCACATGCATTCGGAAGAACAGCTTTTACGGAACACCACCCCTTGAAAGTAATTACATAAGATAAGTTTGCACATAGTATAAGTGGTATAGCGGCTTAAGAACCATTCTATCCCGAATCGAGTCCCGGGTTCGACTCCCGGCTTGGACATGGATGTTAATTTGTCCGTCCCTTCATTTGTAACACTGGCCACCCATTGGTCACTCCCATAATAAAATGGCCAGTAATTCGGCCCTTAGTAGTGGGAAAATGCTTGATAATCAAGTGCCCTCTCATTGGAAAAATAAAAGGTTTATTACTTTCTATGGCGCTCACCAAGATTATAGCCTTCCGTAGAAGTTTCACGTCGTGTAACCATCTAAGGACATACATGTGTAGACGTGATATTCCACAGTCTATAATCTCTCATAAAATTTTTCTGCTTATTATTATTCGAATATCGAAGATAAAATTCGTGTTTTAAGATCATGAAAAATCAAAGTGTGACAATACAATACTCTGCAAACTTAAAATGTTCTACAAATAACAAAGAAGAGGAAAAAAAAGATATTCATTTCAAACAATTCTCCAAAGAGGAATTCCCATTTGAATTCCAAAAATAAGAGGAAAGCTTGCATTAACTCTCATTTTGTAAGAATTTTTATTATTTTAGTCATTCTAGTCCGAAAATTATAGTGCCTTTTATTTTTACTTTAGCAACTGTAATTCCGTAATTACACTTCCTGTGTGAAGTAACACGTTTTACATAAAAATTTATGTTCTCTGAAATTAGATTTTGGCTTATTTTCTGGAGTGAAAAATTTCTTGAAAGATTAATGCGCTTTCGAGAGCTTTATGAATTATCTGAATTTCTATGAAGGAAGGATAATGTGAGTAAAAATCATTATTTCTATATGGGTTTGCTCAAATAACACGTGCTGAATGACTGCAGCTATAGCAGCGTCACTGAGCAGGGATATAAAGGGAGGTTGGAGGTGTGCCCTGCATACGGCGTTCAGAAATGAAAGCTGTTCGTGGTAGAGGAAATTGATCGAATGTACAGTTGCACTGTTTAGGTCGAACGGCTGGTGTAAAAGTTTTCGTGAAGGACGGCAAACGATACCGGGTCTGCCAAGACCGGGCCAAGCAAATATCGTGGTCTCCGACGACTCTGTTGCCGGCCTTGATGCAATGCTCAGAGCCAATCGAATAGATCGGACCCTTGACATCGGTCATGAATTCAACCCGAGTGAAAGAACAATACGCACCATCGTTTACGAACATCTGTAGTACACTAAAGTGTGTGGGACGAATGGGTACCAAAGCACCTTACCCTTGATCAGCGTAAACAACGAATAGGCCTCAGTCCCCAGCACTTGATCAGTTATGAGGAGGAGGTCCTCCTCATAACTGATCCGGCATTTCTGGAACGTATCGTTGTGTGTGACGACGAGTCCTAGTGTGACCACTACACAACCGAATCCAAGAAAACGAGTATGCAATGGAAATGCACGTCATTTCCTCCACCAAGGAAAGCGACGCCGACTGCACGGAAGGTGACGCTTTCATTTTTCTTCGATTGCCGTGGACCACTCTTGATTGATTTCCTGCCCCGAGTGAGCACTATCAATTCAACGCAATTCTGCAGTACTCTGACGAAACTGCAGAAAGCAATAAAAAACAAACGGCAACCCAGCAAACACACACCTGCTGGCGGAGTACCTTGCCAGTGCCTTTCTGCCTTTACGTCTAGCACCGGCCCGGCACTGCAAAAAGTAACTGAATCGTACCAAAAGTGGTCGCCCGAGAAGTACCTTGCCAGAAGCCTGGGAAGGCAACGGCACTCTACTGGCATACTGCATGTGCCGGCCGTTACTCACAATAAAGGCACTGGCACATTAAGTTTATAATGCCCAAAATGAAACTGCCGGCTATTATTAAAAATAAAGGCACTGGCCTGGTACCTTAACAGTGACTACAATATAATGGCACGGTACGGGATTAGTGCCTATTTACAGTAATGTTGCCATAATTAAAATACGAGCCAGTGGCGGATGCGGGGTAGGGGGCTTATTCATCAACCCCCACCCCCACCCCGCAAAAAAAAAAAGAATTCCTTAAGGGTAATATTTTGAAAGATAAAAAACAGCAAAATCTGTTGGTCAATCGTTTGCAAAATTATGTGCGTCTATCATTAGTGAATTGTGTGCAGTTTTCATAAACTGCAATTTTCTTACAAATTTGCAGTCACAAAAGATTTTTTTTTTTTTTGTGAGAGGCGTTAACACATTTCAGAACCAACACAAAATCATTCATAAACAGTTTAATTTCAATATTTCAGAGTTAGAGATATTATAAATGAGTTATAATACTTTATGTTTGATATATATATATATATGTGTGTGTGTGTGTGTGTGTGTCTGTGTGTGTGTGTATGCACTAATCAAAATCTTACAGGAAGTAATAATAAATAAAATTGTACTATGATTACACACATAACTTTATGGTAACATTTTGCTTAATTGTACATTTTGTTTAGATCAAATTATTTTTTAAATCTTAGCTATTCTGAAAAGAAATTTTCTGTATCTATATCTGTTGTATACTGCATGATTCAAATTTTATGGAGGAAAGTACTTTTATACACTAAAATAAGTATCATTAGTAACATCACCGACTTAAAAAAAGTCAGCAGTTTAGTAGCTATTTTCTCAATTTTAGTTCCCAAAATAGTAACATTTTTGAATGATTTTGTAGTTAAGAAATAAACATGCTTAATTTAGCTTCATTTAAGAAGGATTGAATAAAATGATAAATTTAAAAACTTCATATATATATATATAACAGAACATATAATACATTTATTTTTATAGCACGATTAAAAAAAAGATTATAATGTTTTCCGAAAGCTCAGTAGCAGCTTTAAAAGAAAAGGGAGTTGACAAAAACCAACACAAGATTTTCAAATGAGTCGCCTGGAGTATGGGTACAAGTAGCCAAAACTTGAAAATAGTATGAAAATGCGTTTTTTGATTGAAAAAGTCGCCTAATCTGTAAATTAGTTGCTAAATTCACCGGTGGATACCGTGTGTACATAAAAACAGTAAAAGTAAAAATTTACCTGTAATATTTTCCAGACTGTTTAAAAAATGTAAAATCCAATGAAATCCACTGTAAAATCCAATGAAATGTAAAACTTCCACTTTCTGTATCCATAACCAGCAAGATATCACTGCAGAAGCAAATCTTATTATAATTATTATTGCTCCTAACAGAGATATCTTACTAGTCTATAGCAATAACCTTCTCGAAAGTCTGCAACAACAAAGGAAAAACTGTATCCTAAAAAGCATATTTTATAACTGGCTTCCCACTCAACGTTTCAAGATTTGCAAAACGAAATGAAACATCAAGACTGCCGATTTTATGCGACCTACCAAAAATAAGAACTGGAGCTAAAGTAATGTTCTCACGGAGTGAAACAAAAAGCCTTAACTTACAAACTTGGCAGTGCAGCGCTAACAAAAATATGCCAATATACAAAAATAGGCGAACGCAACCACAGCGGTTAAGAATAAATCAACGTATTTAATTTAGTAAGCAAAAACAATTAGGCGCAGAAATTTAAAAGGGTTACCAAAACGTGTCAGTGAAGAACAACTCGATCATGACATCTCTGGGAGACGTCTGAACAAGCAAAAATTAACAGCCTCGTCCAAAGAGAGCAGCTGCAAAAGAAATTCTTTTTAATGTACAGAATAAGAATTAGCAAAGCTGCGGTCATAAACCACAAAGAACGAAACAGATTGAAAGAAATAATATGTGACTACTGGTTCATTGCTTGTGAATTTCTAACAAAATAGCTGCAGGAGCTCTAATTTGTTTTATTGTAAATTTGAGCATTAATTGCCTAATTTAAATTTAAAAATTAAGTAATCTTTTGTTTTACCACTGCTATATTTAATTTAATAAAAAATGTCAATAGAAGCAATTATCTAAAATTCTCTGAAGAAAAAAAGACTACAGGAGCTGAGCTCTCATGCAAAACCCTGACTGGTCTTCGTGTAATACTCTCTAATATATTTCTGCACCCTAATTCGGTAGATTTTAAAAGGGGCTTAACGTAGAAAAAAGTCTCCAAATATGTTTTTCAGGAAAAGTTTAGCAAAATTGTAAAAAATTAATATAAATTATAAAAATGTTAAGATTAAAATTCATAATTCTGTACAAAGTGGGGGTTATATACTGTCATATACAGAGTGGAGGTTCCACTGTCTGTGTAGTAAACATTTTTATAGCATACTGAACTCCTTTGTATTATTTAGTTTTTAGTACTAAAATATTTGAAGGCACAATATGAACTTCTACCCTTACATCCCCCCCCCTTCAAAAAAAAAAAAAAAAATCTTTGCAGTGACCCTGCCTTTGGGTGCCCGGAACTTATATCCCCTATAACACTTCTACACCGTATGAATGTGAAAGAATATTATTTAATTAAAATAACGAAATTTTATGCCAACACTACGAAATATATACAGGCCCATTACTGCCAAATAGTGCTGGCCCGGTACATTTTAAGCAGTACCACGCCGTTAACTTTTTTGTGCATGTCATAGACACATGGCAGTTCGCCGTTACTAGTTATGTACCGGCGCATATGCACTTTTCAGGCACTGGTACTCCAGTGACTTCCAGACGATGGCAATCTGCCTTGCTTCCGGTATACGGCACTTCGCCAGCACGACGGGTACCCGGCCGTCATTTTGCGGGCAGTTGTGTGTTTGATGGGAAGGCCTTCTCACAAGACAAGTGATCCTTCTCCATGACAATGCCATTCCATGCGTCTCCCGTGAAACCCAGACGACCTTACAAAGTTTCCGTTGAAAAGTGTTGGAACACCCGCCATGCAGTCCAGATTTGTTACCCTGTGACTTCAACATCTTTGGGCCACTTAAGAGAGCATTACAAGGGACGCACTTTCATTCGGACGACGAAGTGAAGGCAGCTGTGCACGTCTTCCTCCAGAATGAAACACAATCTTTCTACAGCAAAGGTATAGACCTCTACCTAAACGATGGGACATGTGTTACATCACCCAAGGCAATTTCTTTTGATTTCCAATAAAGGTTTTACTTTTATTCAACTTGTGCATTTTTCATTTGAGCAACCCTAATATAATATTGACTAAAAAATCAAATTTCTGCTAATTAGACGTTATTCTAAATAGTATATAAATATCGCATGGCAAGTGAAGTTTAATTTCATAGAATTTATATAATACGATATTATTTTTCTGTATAGAAAGTTTACTTTTCTTAACCCTTTAACTGTCATTTCAGGAAATCCCCCCTACACGATAGAAAGAAATGAGCATATCTCGGACGAACTTCTTTTCAAATTGAAACTATACCATGCTGAAAAATTCAGGGTATTTATACTACTAGCAAAAAATTACTGAGGACATTAGTTGAGAGTGGCCTATTAAAGTGGGCAGTTATAGCGTCAGCTGCGCAAAGCCTATGTATACGCCAGGGGCAGATAAAGGATTAAAATGTCGAATCGCTACAAACTAAAGTCTCATCGTAAAATAAAGTATTACAGGTTAATGGTATAATACTTTCTTTTACAACCTATTAGATAAAAAAAAATGTAGGGGTTGGTGGCCTGAAATGATCCCCTTAAGGGGAAAACTTGTATAAAATAACATAAATGTTTAAATAAAACTTTGACCCTTTGCTATGATATTTTACACTAAATTTTGCATCATAAACATACTTTATCAATATTTTAAAAGCACATTGAGTAACGAAAAAGCTAGAAGTTTGAGAAAGGATCATTTTAGCCTCAACCTAAAATCAAAATTATCCTTCATTTGAAAATAATTATAAAATGTTTTTATAAGCAAATAAAAGATATAAAAGTAATTATGACTATGCATATTGAAATAAAATAAATTTTATAACCATACAGTATGCTTGATTTATTTTATGGAAGTTTTAAAATAATAAAAGTTTCACAAAAATAAAATAGAATATTTCAAAATTATAATTTAAAATTTACGGCCTACAATAAACACAGAAGTAAATTAAATAATGTAGTAGGGATTCACACATTTTGAGAATGATTGAAGGACTGCCATGAGGGCTAGGACCCGGTACTGCAGATTCTTCAGTGGAAGAATCATTTTACTCGGCAATATGGCTACCCAATTTAGGTCACATTTCTGGATGACGCCGAGAAACATAACAAACTTCGCAAGTGTAATTCCAATCTAGAAACATAATCCACTGAGTAATCCAAGTCATATTTTTTTACGTTTTTTTTTTTTTTTTTTTTTTACAATACTGTATATCTAAATATATTGGAAAATTAGTGCTTGCTTTATAATAGATGTGGAAAAACCTAATTTTTGAAAAATTCTATTTAGACGCGTAATACTGTGAACGCTTGAATACTACCATTGCTTCTTCTTCACTTGGCACAATTAATTTATATGTTACCTGGTAGATAGCGCTACCTATATCTAAGTAAACACATGTGAATTGTTTTATCAGCTAAGATCATTTTGGGCATTCTTCCCCTGTACATTATTTTGTTTTGCTATAAAATTTTGATAATATTTCGATGGCAGAATGATATAATATTTCGTTTTCGGTAATATTTTCATGATATATTTGACAATATTTTATAAAAATATCATAGCAAATGAACTAATAATTTTACGAGAAAGTATTTAAATTTTTACGTCACGATAAAAACTCTAGCACATAAAATACATCCCCTAATAATATATCTGCTGTATTTTTGTATAATTTGCAAAACAATGTTTTCAAAACCCTTAATTAAACTTATGTGAATTAAAATTAATAACAATATATCCCCACAAAAAATGAATTTGACAGACATATACATAGTTTTACATTGCTAAACAAAAGGGGAAAACCATACACTCGAATTTTATGCTAATACTAATTGTGCACTCCAAAAAATGAATTTTGATAGGCAGCTACGTACTTAATACAATGCTATAAACAAAGAAAAACCTTCATATACGAAAATTATAGGTTGAAAACAAAAATATCATTCATGGTGTTTTCATACAGCCTCATGTTGATTTTTCTTAAAAAGTCCGATTAATTCATTAGATAAAATTTAACACTTGTTTAATATCTTAATTATTTTCATTATACTTACATATTAAATTAACCCATTTAACGAATTACATCTTATCTGTTCTCCTTTGCTTAAAGAAGTAATACAAAAATTTAATAAGAAACTAATTAACGATAAATATACAAAGAAGTGTAATGCCAATATACAAAATAAATCCCATTAATCAATGAAGAAAAAAAAGGCCATTTCTTTAAAAAACTAAGAATAATCCTTGTATTATCCTTGTTGCTCTTGAAAGTTAAACAAAGGGACAGAGAAAAGTAAATATTTGTTAAACTTTGACAGCTCAAATGAAGGCTGCTAGCTCTTGTTTTCAGTTTTATTAATTGCGCTTGAAGCTCCACAATATGAAGTAAGGTAAAAAACATGTTCTCTTTTATAGCCAGCTTACTGTTTTTAAATCAGAACAGATTAATCATTTATTTTTAAATGTCCTTGACTAAAGAATTTTCTCAAACAAATTTTGTACAAAAAGGAGAGAAAATCTTTTTGGTATTTTTAAAGATCATAATTAATGTAATTAATGAATTTAAAATACTTTTTCTGTTGTTTTTGTCTTTATTTTTCTTTTGGGATTTATTCTTTTGATTTTAAAATAAAATAAGACTAGTGTAACATGTGTTCATGCCTCTACAAAAGTTTTGAATCGATTTTCTAAGATGTTTCTATTCGACAAAGATTAGTTACGATTTATTTTGTGTTAAAAAATAAAATTGATTTATAATAGTGATAAAAATTTTGTATTTGTTGCAAATAAAATCTGAATATTTGAATAATATATTTTGTACGCAGTCATTAGAGGTAATTTCATAATTTCTTACATTGATACAGGTGAAACAAAAATATCACATTTTGGTATTAACATGTTTTCTTGTAGATTTTATTTACAAACCAACATGAGTTGGCACTGCTAAACTCCACTAAGGCAGGTTCAAATAAACAATCAACTTATTTCATCTTAACCTATGCTAACATGATTTAATTTGAAAAGAGAAACTGATTTTGTATTTATTGAAGTCACTGTTGCATTTCCATTTTTTTTTTAATTCAGTGAGCTTTAAGCAATATGTGTATTTTATGTTTTCATGTAAATAAGTACTGCGTTTTTATCCTGAATTTTGGTTAGTTACAAATTAAAATGCTAAAAATAACTAGAGAATATACATCTTTCACAGTTTCGTTAGTCGATTTTTAAAAATATAGGTTTTTCGAGTTAAGATTTTTCTATATAGAAAGACGTACAGCAAAACCTACTGTTGAGAATGCCACTAAATTTCCAGAAAAACATTAAAGAGACTATGAAAAAGACATTTCCTTAAAAAAATAGTTCAAAAAGTCACCAACAGGTGGCGTTTTACAGCGTTTAGATCGAATAACACAAGCAAATAAGCGTTATCAATCGAAGCACACAATGCGTTCTATGTGCTTAGAATACGATCTTTCATTCTTAAAAGTGATATCCTCACAGGATTTCCCACGCAATAGTACTAAATGTATGATAAATGTTTTTTTATGCTGTTGTTGTTTATAAACTGCACCTGCCGCTACCAGATTCTTCATAAGGAGGCGGTGGCCGGAAAGGGATGTCTCCCATTTTAATGAGACCGAGTGGGAAGAATTCTGACTTTGCTTGGGGTCCCCTAATTTTCAACCAAATCCAAATGTGGTACCAACCACCTTAAATCGGCACCCCCAGAGGTATCGTTAAACATGGAGGACATCGGAGCCACGGCAAATTTTATGTGCAACAGCCAGGGTGCGAATTGATCATTTTCTCCAGCGGGGGACATTTGAAAGAAAACATTCTCCAGGGGGGGACATTTGAAAAGAAAAAAAAAGGGGGGGAGGCATAAAAATCTCCACTCACATAATATATTACGTATTACATGACAAATGCAGTCGCCAACATGTCTGGGAAGGGACTTAAATTCAAATAAAAGTCGGCCACCGATTTTCTATGCACAGCGATTCTCGTCTACCCTCAAATTCGGCTCGCGGCAGAGCAGCGCTTGTTCGATCATTTCGCAGTCTTAATTTGAAACCTGACCCCAGTTGCAGAATGAGAAGTGGCATCAGGCTTGTATATATCTATTTCAAAAGGATGTTTGAAACTTGCTCCTTTGTCTAGTAAACAAAAAGAGTTTCGATTCTCAGTACTTAAAATCGTTAGGTACTGAATTTGTAAGGACAGAGACTAATTTTAACATTTCTCCAACAGGGGATAAATAGTATCCCTGGCAGGGATCCATTAATATTTCTCTAGCCAGGGATATTACATTCTTCAGCCGGGGACAATCCCCGGCATCCCCCCCGTCAATTCGCACCCTGGCAACAGCTCTCATTAGCGTACACGGTCCCACAGCAGTCCTGCCGAGAGAGGAGTTCATCCTCCCAAGCACGGGCCATGCCGGATGCTGCTTCATTTGCTGTGTAATTATGGGAACGAAATTTAGAGCCCAGACTATGGTAGGACTTTTTCTTATCTTTCATTTCGTCTATAAATATTATTACTATTAGTGCATTAAATAATTTTTTTATTAATCATAATTCTAAATTTTATTTTATATCAAAATATTTATTCCGCATCAATATATGTTAAGTATGTCTAAACGTATGCACATTGTCAGAAATAGATTGTACCATTCCTCCGTAAATGCTGCAATCTTAACATTTTCTTTTCCCTTATTTTTGATAGATAAAACGCATTTAATATTAGAATTCATCTTCCGTTTTTCGTTGCCATTCAGTGAGATGTATATGCAATGCAGATACGAAAACACTTCCTTTTTGATTTCGAGGACGTTACTAGCAGCTGAAATACGTTTCCTGTCCACCTATGATCAATACATTACGCACTTAGCGAAGAATAGTTATGCGTTATGTGTATTCATGAATCCTCGTTGCCTATTTTCGACGGTTTTACTTTTGATAAAGCACAAATAAGCTAAAGATGCAAACGTTTATTGCAATTGCGAAGAAATTCCTAATTGCATTAAACATTTTCCACATAGCCCTATAAAATGTGGTATTAGATGCGTGTTTTCATTCTAACTTAACTGCAGCTCACGTTACATTACCTTACATTTGGGCAAACAAAACTCATTTAATAAAACATGTTTTGCTTGCGCATATTGTACCAATCGTGTTTGAGCAAGTCTTGTTTTTAAACTATGTAATAGTACAATAATTTATTTGAACTGTTTGATGAAGAGATACATATTATGAAAAACTTAATAGACTAAGGAATTTTCAAGTAAGTATTCAAATTCTGTTACATAAATTCACGACTTTAATACTTATTGTTATCATGCGGTCTGTACTGTGTAATTTGTTTAATTAAGATTTCCTTAATATTGAATTCTTTTATAATCGTAGAAATAATAGAAAGTAATCCATATAGTATTTGCTGTCTCAGATGTGTCTTTTTTAACTAACTATAAAACAGAAATCAACCTGAAAATACCATTTCAAATACAGTAAAATTAAATTTGTATGTAGAACAAATTTAATCACTATTTTAATCAACACCAGTTTAAGTACATAATTATAATAAAATATGTACAAAAAATATTATCTATGACTTCAAGAACTAATGCGTGTAATTGGTCATTGTTCTTATTTTGTAGTAACATTTGTTTCTAAGTTCAAAATAAGCACACATACGGACACACACACACACCTAAAAATTGATTTTTTATCTTCATTTCAAAAATATAAATATTAGCAAATGATAACGAATGAAAACTTAGCCCCTTTAACTTTAAATTCCTCTTTATTTAAAATGAGTGTTGAAAGGAAAAATAGATGGCTGTACAGAATATGGGATTATTCTAAGACTCAAAAATTCTAAATTGCAAAATGAAAGCTGGGAAAGAAGAAAAGGGATTTTGAGAGACGGTTCCTAAATCAATTTGAGTTCTACAAATTCTTATGACTGATCTATTTGGAATATGATCAAGATTCAATAGCACGCTGTTCAGCGATTTCTGCGGGAAAATGATTTGATGGAAATTTTCATATTTCCATATTCATGAGAATCGGTTGTATGTTTATTTCTTTTTTCTTTTGTGTAGAAGAACTTATCAATTTGGTTGGTTCCTTTGACAATCGAATGCAACTCTCAAAAAAGAGATCACACAATTCTTTTTTCTTCTTCAAATAAATGTAAGTGATATTTAGAAAATTTTATTGAATATTAACATAATTTCATTAATAAACATTCCCACAAAGTTGAATAAAATAGCTAAGAATATTAATTTATTACAAATCTTTTTATCTATTTTAAGCCAAAAAATAAATAAATATGTCGTGTATAGATAAATAGCAATAATCAATTTTAAAAAATGCAACCAATAGTATCTTTCGTAAAAGTTAAATTTAAAAACGAAATAGGTAACACGCAAAGAAAAGCGTTTATTATTATTGTATGCTAAATTATCATTTTGCTTTTGAACCTTAACAAATAATGATTGTTTGCTACACATATTGTTGATCCTGAACAATCGCTGGAATGGAATGTTGTTTCGAGTCTAACAAAAGACTTCAAAGCGTCCGAAGCGTACCTAATGTCTTTGAAACAATGATTAAACGAACCTTTTCGATCAAAGATAAACAAATAATTGTAAATTGTTTTTTACCGACAAAATAAGAGTTAAAAGAAATCACGACTATACATAACACAATAAAATAAGTTTTACAATCATACAGTATTTTATGAAAATTTTAAAATAATAAAATATGTCGCAAACAATAAAATATTTTAAAATTATAATTAAAAAACTTTACTTTATTTTTTTAATCTCATGAAAAATGTCATGGTGTATACTCATTGTTACAAGGAAACTAGATTCTCGATTACTGTATTTAAATTTAGACTTAAAAATTGTAAAAATTTCTAATAAGCGGAGAACATGTTTGGAATTTTTAAATTAATATACATATTTTTTCAATATTTTTCAAGTAAAACATTTTTAGTGGCGACTAGGGAGTAACTCAGATTTTTTTCTGACGGAAGTGACGTATATGTCATACTCCACGCCAAGCGCCCCCCGAAAAAGAAGAACCACTGAAAAACTTACCTTTTCGACCTGCTTTCGCCGTTCCCCGAATTCTTCGTCCACCCCCAGCAGACGAAATCAACACTTAAGAGTACTGTGATAGAAAATCACACACAAAAAAAAATTACACTACCTGCATTCGAACCCATCAGTTAAAGAAAACAGTTAAAGAATAAAACTACAACATGGACACTTCCTGGATTCTAAGTAATTATCATGAATTACCGATGATTCTTACTGGAGATTTTAATGTTAATTTTCGCTCTCAAGAATCTCAGCCGTCAGTTGATTTTTTAAAAGAAAAATTTGATCTAACTATGAATAATACTTCTCGACTTCAATCAACAACGTGTTTCGGTACAACGATAGATGCTGTTTTGTCAAGAAAATTAGCAAATTTAGAGAGTAAAATTTATGTTTCACATTATAGTTACCACAAACCTATAATTTCATACATAAAAAATTACGATGACATTCAATTACGATGACCTATTTCCAATGAATAATATGAATATAACATTTATGTAATTTTTGTAAAGTACATGAATAATAAATATAATTGAATTATAATATGATATTTATTTTAAGTTTAATCATTTCAGTGATATGTGTCGTAAACAAAGAAGTTTCACTTCAACCGCGCGTAAAGATTACACGACACACTTTTTTCATATTTCTGCGAATTCCAAGTTCTTGTGTTCAATGGTTTGGACTTGTATACGAAACAAATAAACAAACACGCAAACAAACACAACTAATAATGAATTACCTTTATTCTAAAATAGAAAAATAGTATTTATTGACCAGTGGGTGTAGGAAACTTAGAACATTGCTGTCACTTTTGATTTAAATTAACTGTTCAGTCTTATCTTCTATCAGACAAACATATCAGTAAATGCATTATCCATTATTCATATTGCTGAAGACAACAGTTCACTAACCTAACTGATGTGGTTGAACAAAATCAAAAAAGAAAAAAGAAGAAAGAAAAAGGTAGTTACCGTCGACCAAATGGATTCTAAGCCGAGAGTTTAGAAACAACTCCAGTGCATTCATTTATCAAACAGCTATGCAAATTATTGTATTACAATACAAATTGTTAACAGTCGATAAAACTACATAAATTCGGCAGTTTTATTTTTTTATTTAAGAATGGATTTTTATAATGCCATTAGAAATTTTGTCAGTCAAGTTGTCCGAAGGCTCGTCCACAAATCAGCTGCTAGTCTCAACGTAGTCTTTATTTTTAAAACACTTGATCGCACATATTTTTTTTAACATTACACGAATATACACAATATCGTAAAAATATAAAATGTGTGAATTTAAGAATTTAAAGGATCTGCATGAGTTCTGATTAATCAAAATCAATAATAAAAATAATCATTCTTAAGCTTTTCATTATTTTTTTCAAATTCTTATCTGCCCTTATCATACTGACGTCTAAGGTGGTTTAAGTGGAGTTTTTGATCGCAGCTATTAAAATTATATTTCAACAGAAATACTAGAATAATATCCAAACTAATCTGTTAAAGGTTTTTCATAAATCTTAAAAATAGCTCTGAAACAAAATAATCATTTTTTTTTCAATAAATTCTTAAGACTAGACAATTTATTCATTAATTACTTTAAATGTTTAATATAATATTTTTTGATATGCAAATGCTTTTTTAGGACTAATTATTTTTAATTTTATCTTATTTAGTGTGTCTGTGAATTTTACCAAAATAAAAATTCAATTAATACAGTTAAAGATATTTGAGATACTTTTACTTTTTTCTATTAAGTCTTTTAATTTCGGAATAAAGTAATTCAAGAATCTCTTCATTAGTAATTAGAAAACTGAACATATTCTAGTGACCATAAATTAAAAAAAATGCAGACTGTTAAAACTTTTGAAAAAGGAAACCTTTTATTAATAAGCTATTAATATAGAAATAACAGTTCTAAAACGCCAAATATATTTCCTCATAAAGAAATTGTATATAATCAAAAATTTCATAAATTTAGTCTTTTGGTAATAATTAAGCATTGCAACTTTTAATTTTCAGGTTAATTAACTTAATTATTCTTTTTTCATCCTTAAAATAATAACATAGAAAGAAATATATATAGATATATATCTTGCGTTTTAATTAGTTCATCAATAAATAAAACATGCGCGGATTGAAAATTTTGGTTTTCTAGTTATAATATAGGATTAAAACTTCAAAATTTTAATTATTAAAAAAATAATTGTTAAAATGCCTGGTTTCTTGAGTAAATAATTGGAAATTAATTTATAACAACTTTATATGTATAAATATAGCATTCGGTAATCATAATCATTATTTCAATACCTTTTTATTAAACGAAATAAGCAAAAGCAGTTTTGAGATTTTGAATTTTTTGTGTCCAGACCTCTTTTTTTAATTCCTCCCAGGTCAAAGGTAAGCTTTGAAACAAATTGAAGACATGCTCATATTTTCTTCGGTTTTCTTTTAAACGTGTATAGTACTATTATAAGTTTAAAAAATAACTCCATAAACAAATTTGAAATTTTTCTAAGGTCAGTTTTATTTTTTTTATTTTTTTTATTTTTTTTTTTTAAGTAGCGTCGAAACAACAGCTTTCATGGAACCAAAAAACAGGATTTTTTAAAATTCGATTTGAGCTGAGCATACCTTTCTTCAGATAATGTGGATTTATCATTAAACGGTTTAGCTTATTAGTTCATTTTATGTCTTCTGTTAAATTTCTACTATGCAGAATAAAATGGAACGTTATTCACCAATGATTAGATACTGCAAGGGAAAAAATGTAGTGCTGTTGAAAATTATAAATCTTCAACAGATCTACAGAAAATTTAAATACATCCATTACAATAAAAATAGCATTTAAATACAAGTAAAATATAAAATCAAAATGATACCACTTAAAATAATAATGTTTATCGCATAAAAGTAAATAGTTTATATGTTGCATTTATCTGTACAACAGATTTTGTTTGCATTTTATATGTTCAGTTGATTATTGATAACAATATAGCATTTTTTTTTTACTTCCAAGTAAGTTCCAAGCTCCTTAAGTTAAAACATCTTGCAGTAATTCTTTTATTATGATTTTATTTTTATATATACAGTAACACTGTAAAAATCTTTCTTGTTAGACTAATAGACTAAGAATACAATGTTTTAAAAATGATATACAATTCTGAACTAGGTTTTATTTGAGTGAATTTAACCAGTAAATTTAATTTTTGTGACACTTTTCAATAAATATACGTTTGATAACATCCAAATGTTATTTCTTTATTTTGGAGAAATGTATAAAAATGATTTCATTTCACTGATGAATTTCATAATGATGAAGATCATTGATGATTGAAACAGATAGATATATTATCGTGGAAATCACCTTAAAGCAATATCGCATTGTTTTTTTTTTTGTTTTTTTTTTATCTCTATGATCTAAAAGAAAATAAAGGGTCGATACTGATATCCCTTTTCAGTATCTAAGAATACGATTATTTAATCATTCAGTATTAGCATTTATTCTGACGCCTTCCAATAGCTCCTGTCTTTTCCCTGTATTAGAATTCTAACATTTTATGCATGTATAAAACAGTGAATTTGTACTTATAAAGTATACAGTGTTTCAACAAAATGTTTGTTGTTCAACTTTTAGGAAGAAACATTATTATTTCATTTAATGTTATCTCCCCATGTAGATGCATTATAATGTTCCTTAAAAGATAATTTTGTATAAAGTAGAAACATTTACTGCAATTTTCGTAATTTTATTTTTCCAAAACCCTATTTTTCAATACTGAGTTACGGTCTGGAGTTTTGATCGGTTTTCTCCTGATATAAAGTAAATACAAGTTAGACCCCCCTTAAAAAGTCAGTCGAAGTAGACACCCTTGTGTAAACTTACCATAACACCAAACACACAATCAAACACATCTATTTGCAATTTTCTTTTTATTTACAACTTTTGAAAAATGAATAAACATTGTACATATACTATACATATGCAAATATGTAATGTTGTTTTCGTTTCCCATTTATATATGTAGATGCTCATGAATTTTTAACAAGTGCTTGTAATGTTCCTTTAATAAATTAAACAAATAATGGCATTTGAGATAACTTCATTTTATAATAAAAATATGTCTTTGTTTATTTAACATGCTTTTTTAACTATTTTTTCTCCGAAACTAAATTCATAAACTATCAACGAAACTAAACTATTATAATGCCATCAGTTATTCCTTAAAAACAGTTTTCTCGTCCGACTCGCATTCTCATGTTGAGTTCCTTGGGAATTTCTTTTTCTTATTCTGTCCATGGGGAATTATGCTATTTTCCGATTCTTCAGATTCTCGAAAATGTAATATTCTTTTTATACTGTGATAAAATGCATCAACGCTATGTAATATTTCTACATAACATTCATGTTAGAAAGGAGTAGGATTTTGTATTTTGAAAACAAATCCTTCAATAAAATAACTAACATTAATATTGGTAAATTTGGCCCATAATTAAGAAATCTCTAGGAATCAAGTTTCCACACATCTCCTTAGTATTATTACTAAAGAGAGTCAAGCATAAACAAGTACTATTCTGCGTGAATTTCTTTAGTAATAATATAAAGAAAATTCATGGAAGCATTGATTCTTAGATATCTGTTAGTCATGGACCAACATTTTTTAGAGTGTATTCATGTATGTTATGTGTACATATATATATATATATATATATATATATATATATATATATATATATATGTGTGTGTGTATACAGGGTGATTCGCTAGCAGGCTTATAAATTTGCAGGGGTGTAGGGGGTACAGAGAGAGTTCAGAATCACATAGTAATGCGGGGTCGGAAGCGTCGTCTTCATCTACCTGTTAATAATCTGGAAGAAGTGTTGAAGTGTGCGTCTAATTTCTTAACCAAGTTTCATAAACAATAGGCATTCTTTAGACAATTTCATAAATGTAATGAAAGAAACAATTCTAAAATTAGAATTGTTATCAATAGCAATCGGTGAAAGACGGATTAATTTTAAAAAATCATGGTCGGAAAATTTACGATCACTTGAACACATCTTCTAAAATGACTTTAACAGGTAGATGAAGACGACGTTCCCGACCCCGAATTATCTGTGATTCTGAACCATCTCTGTACACCAACACACCCTGAAAGTTTGGTAGTGAATCACCCTGTATATATATTTATAAAATGGAGGTTTATGGCAGCCTAAATGAACTGAGTACAGCTTTTACGAGACTAGTTACTTTTGTAATTGCCTAATAGATGTTTAGGAAACGTAAAGATAGTTGCTCTATAAATGCAGAATATTTGTGAGGAGAATGTAAATGCATAACCACTATACCAAACCTGATTTCTGCAGTTTCATTAAATATATAAATGTCTTAAGTAAATTAATAAGTAAGTAAGCATTATTGAGTTTGGTGTTAATTTACGAGAGGATAACGAATATGGAAAATATTAACTTTTGAAAAAAACAATTATGATTAAAGGAAATCAGGTTTTCTAGGGAAAGTATCAGTGTCTTGTAGGGAAATCATTGAACAGAACATAGCATCTTAACTACACTGAATGTTAAAGGAGTATTTCAACTCAAATACATTTAATGACATCTTGGATAACGACATGCATGGATACATCTTTGAAAAAAAACTACATATTTCTTCCTCAAAATAAATCCGGTAAATCCGTTAAATCTGTGCTTTTTTACAAAAAAGAAACTAACAAACATGCAGAGTGAATCTAAACTCTTGGGAAAAACTTTAAGGGGTGATAGGGCACATAATGAGGAATCACAATCACATAGCAATGTGGGGTCAAAAATGCAGTTTTCACTTACCTGGTAATAATGACTTGGCGAAAAGTATTGAAGTGTTCGTCTAATTTCTTAACCAAGTTTCATAAACAATAGGCTTGTCTCCAAAACTTTCATCCGTGAAATAAAATAGAATTTTTAAACTATGAATTTTAGTCTTCTGTTTTCTGAGAAAAATAGATTAGTTTCTGAGGAATAATGGTCGGAAAGTGCACTGCTGTTTCAGCACTTTTTCCAAACTGATTATTAACAGCTACATGAAGACGATGCTGCCGACCCCACATTGCTATGTGATTCTGATTCCTTATTATGTGCCCTATCACCTCTTAAAGTTTTGTCCAAGTGCTTAGATTCACCCTGTATAACTCCTTGAAGAATGAACAAAGTCATCCTCGTTGTAAGTGACAAAGAAAAGGCACGAAGAATTTCTCAATTTTTTCATTTCTAATTGGCATCAATCGTTTGGTGCCAATTAGAAATGTCAAAAATTCAGATTCCTAGTTGCACGTATCCATTAAATATGTATTTGTATATTACTTAATCATTGGCATTAATTATGGTTTCTTTTGTTTTGAACAAGTTTAGCTATGCATAGAATACCACAAGCTTTTACAAATATTTTATTTTTCAGAAATAATAATACGTTATTGAACAGCCTATTTACAATACGATTGTACATTGTTCCTTTATTTCTAAGTCAATGGCATGTTTTAAATATTTTGATTAAGTTTGCGTGATGGAGGTTTAACGTAAATTATTTACATTCAATAAAAGAAGCATACGTCAGTCCTATTTTGACAAATGACAATACTCACGAATCCCATATGAAACGATTGAAAAAAAGCCTTATTATTTGTGCGTGTATTTCATTTATAAAATTTAGCATACATGTTATTTATTTTACTGATTGCTGACTTTTATTCCTGTTTTGTTAATCTGTAAGCCTTTTTTAACTGTTAGTTATGCATTCGCTGCTGTAAAAATGAAATCATTCATTGCATCAAAATATTATTAATTTTCTTTGCCAAACTGAAAAAGAATAATATAGAAATATTCTTTAATGTGTTCCAGTTTACATACAAAACATTTTAAGGGTTATTATTTCTTAAAAATAATTGTCGATCATGTAAGTATAGTAGAAGATATGAATTATTCCCAAGATACAATTATCATTTAGCAAAAATACATAAATTTGAAAATCATTCAATTGCAATAAGTAGAGTATTTGCAATTATCATTCTACTTTAATCATAACTGAAATAATTGAATTACTTATCTAGCCAAAATATTCTTACAAACATTGAATTTGATGTTCTGATTTTTTTTTTAAATATTAAGCAAGGCACCGTGATTAAAACGTAAAAAGGTACTAGAAATTTGGTGATTATAATTTACAGTGAGTCACCTTATGCATTATTGTACAGCTGCGGAAAAAAAAGTCCCACTTGTACATTTTTCGGCCGTCGTTCGTCGCACAGCAAAGTTACAGATACCAATCGTTTACGATTGACGCACACTTTAATTTGCTATGCATAAAAATTGCATAAGGGGCCATCTACATATTAAAATTCGCACCAACTTTTTTTTCTCAATAGCAACCCCTGTATTTCACTTCATATTTCAAAAATTTAGCTCATTTTAACCCCGGACACCAATTTTCAATAAATTTGGACAGAAAATGAGTGAGTTATGAGCACCCAAAATCCCCTCCCCCAATGTTAAAATATTTTTTCATACTTCAATTCATATCTCATTAATATTGGTAGTAAGAAGCTGATTTTTATTCGTACTATTAGAACTAAACGACCCAAACATAATTTAATGTTATTATGATTTTTAATAAATTATTAATATGAATTATAAATTATTAAATTAATATTCAAAAAAATTATGAATAGCGACTTAGCCAAATTTCGATGGAAATAGATGCAGAAATTAATATTACATGGCTGTGCAAAATTTCAAATTTTTACGTTCAGTAATTTAATTTATATTAAATAAAATGTGTTATTTTCATGAGTTAAGGGACCATATATAAATTTATTAAGTGAAAATTTTTTGAAAATTGCGTAAAAATAAATGTAAATTAGATTTATTTTGTGCAAAAACACAGTAAAAGATACCAGTATTAAAAATATCAAACTTTGAAGCAAATAAATTAGAGGTTTTTACAGTTTATTGGGGATTCTATAAAGCGTGTATTGTTGCATCCGCTACCATATTCCCCCAAATAAAATATTTTCCAGCTGTAGAATTAGATGCAGTAGATGTATATCTTCTAATACAACGTCCTATTTCTGAAAAATTAACATCCTCAACTTTCCAAGCATGAATGTGACCTTTTTTAATATCGGAAACATTAGGTCTTTGAATTCCCCATACTTTATCAAACATTCAAAATCACGTTTTTCTGTAAAAAAAACTTTCATCTAACTATAAATTAAAATACCGCCAAAAGTCTTAAGAATATTGCACATTGCAGGCGATAGTATTAAATGAAGAAAGTGAAATAACAAACACAGTGATAATATTGGGTCGGCAAAAAAGTTCGGCAATGCGAAAAGTTCGGAACCTACATATACCGTTTTTCAATTTGCAGAAAGTCCCTTAAAAACGCGCAAAAATAAATTCGCAATATCTCCGGAAATTATCCTAGAAAATTGGTAAAAATTTATATTTAGGGTAATTTGAAGGTTTTCTTTCGTTTAATAAAGTCAAAATATGGGGTTGCCATTGAGAAAAACGAAGTTGATGCAGAATTAAATATGAGACGGCCCCTTATGCAAAGTAAATTAATATTAAATTAAAGTACGCGTAATTTGCAAACGAATGGTATATATAACTTTGCTGTACGACGAACGATGGCGAAATAAAGAGCAAGTGGGCATTTTTTTTTCCGCAGCTGTACATAACTAGTCGTCTGCCAGTGGTCAAAATTCGACGATAAAACAATAGTTTTTTTTTTTTTTTTTTTTTTTTTTTTTGGAACGCGAATAAAATTCTTCTGTCAAAGAGTTCTGTCAAGTCTGTCGGCTAAAAGCCCATCATGTTCGGAGTTATAAAATCTTGAAACGTCGAATGATTGAACACCACTTCCAATGTATAAAAAGTTGCTGCCTCAATAAATTTGCACTTTTATCGAGTGATTGTCCTTGAGATTTATTTACTGTCATCGCAAATGCAGGTAGGTATATTTGGAAATTGACTTATTGAAAGGATATGGTAAAATGGTACCAGAATATTTTATAAGTGAAATCAAAATTCTTTTATTGCCTGCGGTTCCAGTTCAAACTTCGCAATGAATAGCATTATGGTATAAAAACTTGATGCGCATTCTTGTTCCATTGACTAATTCCTTCGTATTTAAGTTTCTGATTTGTATAACGATGCAATTAAGTTTCAATACTAACTTATGTGGTGGCAAACTGTGGTATTTTTCAATTAGCCAGGCGCAAATCTCATCAATTGTTTTTTAGGAAACATTTAAAGACTACTTCTAAACATTGTCGTTCCCCAGAACAAAGCCGCAAATTTTAATCTCTATGCAAATAGTATTTATGTACAGAGATCAATGAATACAAAACTATCAATATACTAAAACAAATTTGTCTGCTTATTGGTTACAAAATGTGAAATTGGCGAAAACGTGTAGAATTAAATTAAACTTCCAAGATACGGGAAGGGATAAAAAACTATGTACTGAAAATCGGTTTAGGTTTGTAAGCGTTTGGCACAGATTACAATTATTTGGCAATTTTTTCACTTGCTCCCGGCTAACCGAAAAAAAAAACAAGCCACTCATAGTCAAAGAATTCAAAAACTCTACTGGATAGTTATTGATTTCATTGTCATCACAGCAAATTTTTATCGTAGCTATGGTGATATGTTCTCTCTTCACCAGATATTCAATTAAGTCAGCATTAATAAAAGTTCAATCATCATTTTCAGGTTCTTTTATAACTGACTTCAATGTGTTATCTTAAAGTATGTTTTTTGAAACATTTCCATACACTTAATTCATTAATAATATTATTTTCATTCCCTTCTTTTTCCAGAGGTATTTATTCAATAATATTTTAGTAGAAAATTTGCTTTAGCATACTGCGTGGTGGGAGATGTGAAGAAATTGTCGAATTGGTGAGTTTCTGTGGAACGTTTCTTGGATTGTAACCTGCCCAGTTCGGTTCGTTTTTCCACAGCTATAAAGCATGGAATTTACAACACTTTACGCACTTATAGATCGTCTAGAAAAAGTGGCCAAACGCAGCACATTTTAGTCATTTTAGTCATAGAAAATGGAAATGCTTTCACTTTTTGTAAATTTTGTTGTAATACTATAAGCCTATAGAACTTCTGAAACTGTGTTATTTCAAAATTGACACAACAATGGAAAAATGGCCCGACTCGGCAAAAATACTGCATGCCAAATTACTTCTTCAATTTTTACGGTGCAATAGCATATTACAGAAAAATTTTCACATTCGCACAACCACCTCCAAACGAACTTTAACTGTGCCTAATTTCGCGCTCATCCGTTCGCGCAATGTGCTGCAAAAGAGACACAAAGGTTTTCCTTAGCGTATCTATATATACATAGAATATATACCTGCATAAGTATTTATTAGATAACCGATTAGTGTGTATTACGTAACCGATTTGGACATATTTATTTCTATTCAATTTTTTGTGCTTTTAAGGACAATAACTTTGTACGCGAATGATTTTTTTTCTTTTCTAACTCTTGGAAAAATAATACAAACTATTTGTGCATTCGTTACCGTTAAGTAAGCAAAATCATGCTTTATACGTGTACAAATAAAAATGTCCCAACTTTTGTTTTTCATAGTTATATTAACTATTCAGTACAGTATATACAAAGTGCAAAATAATATGATTTAAAATTTTAATTGACTTTAATATTTTACAAGTACCCAGCACCATGCTATAACATCATACATGAATAATTTTTGGCTGAAAAAAATGAAATTTAATATATCCTTTATTGCAAATTATATGCAAATTATATTTTTAACTTATACACATTTTCGCCGATTTTGAGATTTCATCAATAATAAATACTGTGTATCATCCTGACAACTCGAGTGCTGTCTCCCTAGACACTCTGAACTGTCAGGCATTCACACCCGAACGAGCCTAGGTTTTCCGTGCTGAAAAAAAAAGAAGAGTTTAGCAAAAGATTTAGCGACATTATTCAATCTTTACTGCCTGTTGAAAATTTTAGTTTAACAAAACAAAATCTCTGTAAACAGTGGTTTATTTTTAACTTGCGTCATCAGATGAGGTCCTTTTATTTTCTAATGGCGGGCCTGTACCTTGGAGGTATTGATCACTACTATGGCCGAGATGTAGGTCTCTTTATTATGGGGGCAACTGGTTGGTGGAACAACGTCGCCCCGTATGCAGGGACTGGCACAATGACAGCCACGCCAGTCGGGGATCGAACCCTGACCGCCGGGAATTGAACCCGAAGGCGTAGTACGGTGCGTTACCCACCATACAATCTGGTCAGCTCAGATGAGATCCTCTGTACTTTAAAAACGAAAAGTATACATATTAAACATCTAATAATGTAAACAAAACTATCAGCGATAAATAAAATCTAACGTTCATTAATATGTTATAAATGCAGTAGAATTATTCCAATTCAATAAAAACGAATAGGAAAACGCATGGAAAATCAACGAATAGGTTTTTTAAAAATCTAAAATGTGTCCTGAATGAGCTCTATTAGAACAAATTCCAAAAGAAAAAAAGTTCTTTTCGCATTAACCCTTTTTTTTCTGTTGATCCACACCATTAGCATTTTCAGGCACGTCCCCATTAATTCCTTTTTTAAAATTTATGCACCAATTTGCTTCTCAACCATTCTCATTCATATTGGCGATTATTTTCTTTTCTTTGTCCCCCTCACGCAATTAAATATTTATTCCACCCTGCCAAAAGCGCGGCTGTTTCCCGGAGATTGGCGATAGTTGAGACCAGACAACACGTGTCCTTTTTCATTATTTCGACACCGATTTTGCCCGGAGATTAATACATTCCGCGGAACCGGGAAAATTAATGGTTTTTATGCATTGTAAGAAAACAATTTATTCATGAACGAGATGAAATAATATTTACGCTCGGCGGTTTTGAACGTTTTCATCTGAAAAGTAGAAAAGAAAATGAGATTCCTCCATACGATTAAAAGAATGGATATTTGTGCATGCATATATCGCTAATAAATGTTTAATACCGGGCTGACCAGAAACGTGCATTGCCTCTGATAATTTTCTCTGCAATCATGCACGATGGACATGTAATTTTTGAAAAAGGAAATATTACTTGTTAAAAACTAATGTTGAAAGAAAAGAAAACGTGCTGTTTTTAAATGTTGCATGATTACATTCTGTGAGTTATTTTTCATTACTATTTGAAGACAAACGTTTCATAGTCTTTTTTGTTGTAATTTTTTTTGTTGTTGTTACTTTGTTTTGTATACTTGTAAATGAATATTTTTATTCGTTATTTATATTTAGCTTTTTTTATTTATATTTAGTTTTACAAGTGGGAATTTTAAATAATAGATATTTAGTATCCAATTATTTTTGTTATAATAATTTTATTTTTGTAGTCTAATAATTCAAAATAGTTTAGATAGATTGTACAATATTTCAGTTACATTAATGCTTCTAATTAGTTTAAATAAGATTTCACGTAAACTTTTCTTTAGGGGCTTTCATCGTCAGTTATTTTAAGTACGTTATTTAACCATAAAAGCACTTCAAAATACACTGTTCGCCAAAAGTTAAGAAACAAACCGGATTTTTGCGACTAATTTGCAAATGAATGAATGTAGGAACACTAAATTTGAATGACATGTACACATAACAGTTATGTATTGACTGCAACATAGAAGTTTTTATATCAAAAACGCAAAAAAGGATTTACAAAAAAACAATAAAATAAATAATTAAAACACAATCTCACTGTAAATGTCCATTCTTGGAAAAAATAATATACCACAATTTTATGTGCTAAAATGTCATATAAACATAACAAAAATGGGTTTTAATAAGGGATTAGCCCATCCTTTGCTTGAATGCATTGGCAGCAGCAAATTTCCATGCTGTCAATTAGGTTGTCGTTTGTCGAAATGGGAAGCGAAGACCATACATGGAGTAAACTTTGTTCAAGCTCTCCTAAAGACCTTGGAGGCGGACTTAAATTAGCAACCTGTCTAGCAATATAGTCCCATAGATGCTCTATCGGATTGATACCTGGACATTGAGTTGGCTATTCCATTCGCTCTAAACCAAGACCCTCGGTATATTCCTCAGCAACTACAGCTTGGTGAGGTCGTGCATTATCAACCATCAGAACGAACTCATTGCCAATTTCACCGGCATATGGGCGGACACACGGATCTAGGATCTCATTTCAATATCTCACACCAGTTAGAGTTCCTTCCTGGAACACATGCAGGTCAGTTTGACAACCGAGTGAGATCCCTGCTCAAACCTTTATTCGATCACTCTCGTAACTGCGTCTTTGAAAAGTGTTGGACAGAAGCCCATCGCTGTCTGGTCTAGGAAACGTGTTCTCTTCCTCAAGATAAGCGGCCCCTTCTCTGTCGTCCGCTGAGGGAGACACACATAACTAGTCACCTAGCATAGATATATGCATGGTGATACGCCTTCGCAGCGTTTTGACGGATATTCTTCTCCCTGATGCTACAGAGTGGTCTGCAACGAGTTGCGGCTCAGAAATTCTTCTGGCCGAAAGAGCTATAAAACGGTCTTCTGCAGATATTGTAGCTCCCGGTCTACCTGGAACATGTTTTCTGCAAAGAGAAATTTCAGTTTGCTATTGATTCCAGAAACAGTGAACCACACTAAGACACCTAGCAGTCTCAGGCTGTAACAACAGCATTTCCATCCATCTAACCTCCCGCTACCTTAACGAATCGGGACAACGGTTTCTCTCAAACATTGCGGGACCCTACTGCCTATTGTCAACGAATCTGCTAACAAAAGTTGTAAATCAACAAAAGTTACAGCGTAAATACGAAAACATGACAGTTGCATATTTTTCTCTCACTCATATATGCCTGTTCTTTTCTATAAAAAAAAAGTGGTAGCTATCGTTTTTGCACAAATTTGCATAAGTTAATTTTTATCATTTATATGAACAGAAACTATAAATTTTATTGTTAGTGTCATGTTTTATGGCGAGCTTCGGAGAACAAGTTGTTCCTTAACTTTTGGGGACCAGTGTATTTAAATAATTTTCTCCCTTTTCTTTTTAGTACAGCATCATAAACAGAAAAATGCACCTTCTTTTATAATTTTTTCTATTTCGAAGAAAAGTGACCAGACTTCAAATTGGTTGTCATAAAAAATATTTCAGATAATTTATACTTCCCTTCTCATTTCCATTCTAAAGTAATGACACATAAGTTATAAAAATAAACTTAGATTTTCTTTTTCTAATTTCGTTTTATTTTAAAGCGGTCAATGAACCATAAACACTAAAAATTATACCCAAAATATTTCAACCAATTCGTCCAATTTCAGCGTCCTCACATTTTAAAATGACAAGTTTTGCAATATGATGGAAAAATTCTTATTTTAAATAATTTGTAAATTAAATATTATTTTAAAAAGAAGTCGTCAGTAAACTTCATTTTTTAATAGCATTAGTCAATATAGAAAAGAGTTATTATTGTATATAATGACCCTTTAAAGCAAATTTTTTCGAGTGTTTTTCAATTCCTGCTGTATTAGTTCACACTCTCCCTATATATATTTATATATCTTGTTCAAATTTTCAATCGTTAATAAAGTACTTTTATTCATCCACTCAAGTTCAAATACATTTTTTTAAACTTGTAGTGGATGACACTTGATGTTAATACAGTTTTTTTCTATATAAAAAGTAACTAAATTTTTTTTTTTGTTGGCCTAATTAGGAATTGACTTTAATTATTTTTTATAATTATTTCTGTTTAACTTAACCCTTTGAGGCGCAACCCTTTCCCAATACTGAAAAAAGGGCAGCCGTTGCCATCGCTCGACTTAACTACCAGCAAGATGGCGGACGATCGAAACGTTCATCGCGTGCCACAGATCTAGAGACCCTTTTTTGATGCAGCTGGGCACAGCCAGCTGTCTTCAAAAAAGGGTCTCTAGATCTGGGGCACGCGATGAACGTTTCGATCGTCCGCCATCTTGCTGGTAGTTAAGTCGAGCGATGGCAACGGCTGCCCCTTTTTCAGCATTGGGCAATCTATCTAGCTGTTCTCGCATTCTTCCATTTTTCAGCGGATGTCAGTGCTTTTAAAAATAATCGTGACATTTTTTTTACGCGAAATGACGTTCTAAAAAGTAAAGGATTCTCGTGGAGCAATGTCACCCTCAACTATTTTTATAGAAATCAAATCTATTCTTCGTGATCGGCAACAGGCAAAACGCCAGAGTTTGGTGTTCCCAGAGCGGGAACACTGCGCGTTTAAGGGTTAATATTCAGTTAATACAGTCACATAAATGTTTTTCTTCTGCGTTGAAAAACTTAAGCTTTTGTATGGGTTTGCAAGCTCCCGGTGTCAAGATGGTTACGGGAACTGGCTAACATGTCATTGTTAAACGAGAGCATTGTTGTTTCTAGAACTTTGTCAAACAGTGTTTTCTGCATAATTTACAAATATTCAATTTACAAAACTCAGCTAAAGTGTTGTGGCCATAGTCTTCCCGGTCATAGAGTCAAAATTTAGCAGGTTTGGAATGGGATCATTTCATGAAATGAGCATTCAAAAAATGTCTTTGAGATTTAATGTTGTTTTTGTTGTGGTATTAAAGCCAATCATATACACGTGGGATCAAGAAGGAGGAGGGGTACCTCCCCGGGGATCTTTCTAAGGATTTCTAACCCGTATTTGGGCTAAGTTTCGAGGAAGCAATGGAAAACTCAGAAGGGTTAGGTTAGTGGACCTGACCTGAATTTGAACCAGGCACCTTCAGTCTACCAGGTTAGAGCGCTAGGCTCTCGGCCACTGTTGGGGCAGTGAGATTTAAAGACAGATCGTTGAACTTAATTTAAATATATCAAGCATGCATATGCCTCCAACAGATGACTAGTACTTTAGTACCCACGGAACTGCTTCGCTGTAAAAATACCTTTTACGAATTGTGACTTTAAAATAAAACTGAATTCTACTCCTGGAAGTTGTGGTGAAGGGAAACAGCAGTAAAATATAATTTTGAGACGGTTCCCATGGGAAGACCACACAAGTAGACCGTAAATTAGAAGAGGCGCCAGGCAATGGACAGTCTGGACACTATAGCACAATGAACTGTCAACGTTAAAATATTTATGGCCGAAAATATTTATGGCCGAAAATGATATGCAAATTTGGCGGGGTATATTCTCGAATGATCCACCCACATGTCTGGGATTCGACGAGAGGATGCATTAATTCCCCGAGACGAACAAATCAGAAACTCCAGCCAATGATGTAAGAGGGGGTAAGAAAGGAGGAATCAACCCCGTGGGAGAAGAGAAAAGAGATGACAGAACGAGTGTGCTAGAAAAAAGAAGCAGAGCAGAGTTTGAAAAAAGGTGTGAACGGACTTAAAAAAATCAGTGTGTGCTTCGAATCAATATGATCAAGTTGTGTTCAAAAGAAACATGGAATCAGAGGCCAGATGAGGGCTTAAGAAAAAGACAGCGGTTCCAAGAGGACACGCGTCGATCGTGTCTTGTGTAAAGACGGCTACCTCATCAGAATGGTGAATATTAACAGTAATCTATTTATTATTTGCGTCTCAAAACTTTTGTGGATACCCCTTATCCTCCAAAACCACATCTCCCCCAGACATGTTTAAGTTTAAAATTATGTCAATATCGTCTGTTAATTAATATTAGTGGAATGACTAAGAATAAATGGTATTTAGTTGCAATTCATAGAGTCTTTAGTTTTTTTTAGTGTTTTGGTGTATGTCAATCATTTTTCAATTTTTTCAGCGTAATACTAGGAGTACTTGCCAGGCAGGTTATGCGCGGCATAATACCACTGTACGATCATCTTAGGCTTTAGTTTTCCTCAAATTTTAACCAATACTGTAACAAAACCACCACATAATGGTGCCGTAGAAAAAAGGCAATTTTATGTACTCCTAGTAACTCAAATGATAGTTAAATTAATGATAATAATAATAATAAATATATATAGTAGATTTTTCAAAAATAAAACAAAGTCTGGGAGAGAAATTATGCATCATAATAACGAAGTTACTATCTTGTTTCTCAGTTTCAACAAAAAAAAAAAAAAACATGCATTGACATTCTTTGAATATTTTATTTGTAATTTGTAAGTGTTAATATACTGCTGCAAAAAAAAAAAAAAAATATATATATATATATATACGAAAGAACTTTGATTTTAAAGGTGACAAAGAAGGTATTTTTGTTAAAACAATTAATTTCTCTAATAGAAAGAATGTTGTGAATAAGATAGTTTGTAGTCATTACAACGTATTGACATATAGAAAAATTAAATTAAATAAAATTAAGTAAATAAATAAAATAAATAAATAAATATTTTATTGATGGAATATTATGCAACAATCAGTAGAACTGAACAATTGAATTAATACTTGCTTAATATGTATGTATTCATGTACAATATTTTTCATTTATGTGTATGTTGAAAGTGTCAAAGTGCATTTTGTATATGTATAAGGTAACGGAACATATAGTGTTAAAATAGGTAAAATAGTATCTGTAAATATTTAAAGTAAAAAAAAAAAAAAAAAAAAAAAAAAAAATGGGTCGTCCCAGAGTTAGACAGGAGTCGCCAGAGTCTCTTAGGAATCGAAATACCCAAAGTTCGGCACAAAGCCAGCATAACAAAACGCCAGACACGGGACTAATCCCTCTATTGCCCCGATATTCGGCCGATAGTCTCGAGAACCCAAAGCAATTTTTCAGCGAATTTGAAAACGTAGCTGCTCTCACCGATTGGTCAAATGAGCAGAAAGGCATAATTTTAAAGACATGCCTCAAAGGTAAGGCAAAAGCATTTATACTAGGCCTAAAAGAGACGAAAGACGTTTATCGATAACTGTCACAGATGTGCACAATTCAAAAACAGGCACATTCCCCCTACGGCGAAACAGAAAATGGACCGAGCAATACTGCCCGGAAAGTGTCTACATATAGATATTGTTGGGAAGCTGCCTCGCAGTGTCAGAGGCAATTGCTTTTTTTTTTCCGTAATTGACAGTTTCTCAAGGTATATAGAATTATTTCCATGTAGAAAAATCACTGCGGATCAAATAGTTCAATGTTTACAAAGTTATTTTTCTCGTTTTGGGCTTCCAGATACGATTATATCGGATAACGGACCTCAATTCCGATCAAAGGAATTAAGGAGTTTTTTAAAATCTCTCAATATAGAGAGTCGTTTTTCGTCGATCTACCACCCACAATCGAATGGGACGGTAGAGCGAGCACAAGGCACGCTTCAGCAGTGTATTCGATGCATAGCAGAGAACACTTTTGAATGGGAAGATGCAAGTGTATGGGCGCAGCTCTATTACAACGCCTCTAAACACAGGGCGACGAATTTCCCGCCGGCGTTACTATTTCTGGGTCGTGACATTAAAATACCCCTGGACAATACAACGGACGGACAGGGACAAAATATTTTCGAATCAAGATGGTCCCAAGAGGAAATACAAATATTTGTGGACAAATTAATTAAGCAGAATTTAAATAACAGACAACAGGCCTGGATATTCCAAGAAAAAGCGGCTAAACCGCAGAACTTAGAAAAACCCGCTAAACATACTCCAATCCACATAGGGGATTTGGTATACATGAGAAATATGCACAAGAAGTGTAAATTTGACCCCATTTTTACCGGCCCTTATAGGGTAATGAAACTTTTGCGAAATAATAATTTGTTACTTAAAGAAGTGAATAAACCTCATGGAGAAGCAAAAAAATTGCACAAAAACCTCATTTTTCGGGTAAAACCCCAGACACAAGAAACAGACCCTGACGAGTCAAAAACCCCCACCCATGGTTATTGGTTACGCAACCGCTCCCGGAAGGGGCGAGAAACAGCACAAACATAAGAAAAGAACAAAAATTCAAAAAAAAAAAAAAAAAAAAAAAAAAAAAAAGGGGTTCTTACCAGCAGCCGAGTTGTGAGGTCCAGAAGGTCGCTTTTCATGATGATTGTTGTTCAAGTTCAATTGCGTAAATAGATGAAAAGATTGAAATTTCTGTGAAAGGATAACGAAAACGAGAATTACAAAACTGATAGGAAAAAGAGAAAAACGCGACCTGGAAGGCAATTGAATTTAGCTAATCATAACAGTAATAATAATAAGAATTATAATAATAATGACATGATATATATATAATCAAAAGGGATATCCCGTTTAACCTTGTGCACTGCAGAAAAGCTAAGCTGAAAATGAAGGAAATGTTAACAACCAAAAAAAAAAAAAAAAAAAAAAAAAAAAAAAAAAAAAGAGACGGACAAAATATAATAATGTTGATAATAATAGCAAGCAATAAGATAACAGGCACACACATACGTAGGTAAAAAATAAAAATAAAATAAAATAAAAATAAATAAATAAATAAAATAAATAAATAAAAAAAATAAATAAAAAGTAAAACACAAGTTAGCAAGGCATCAGCTGGTCTTGTCGTTTGGCTTTTTCTGTTGGTAAACAAACCGGCAGGGAGCCATTCGCATGGGGGCGAGTCGTTCGTTCGGATTAGAGTCGTTCGTTCGGATGTCACGCATAGGATGCAAGAGAAGGGCAACATGAAAAGACAAAAATATGCATATAAATAAATACCGGACATACAACTATAGGAGAGACAATTACATAGTACAGTAATTTTACAAAAAATTTTAATTAATACAAGTTAGAATAAAATTATTGAGTTGCGTCACCAGAGTACCTGGGACGGAAAGCTGCAGATTTCCCCTTGGATTTTGGTACTTATCGGGCAATTGCAGGCAATAACCACGATGAGTAAGACGCGCTCTAGAATAATAGAAGACTATTTATTTTAAAGTAAACATAGGGAGTTCACAGAATAATAACCTATCAGACCGCATGGACTCGACATGCAGATCGGCGCTATACAAAATAAAACGTAAGAACAGTAACGTTAAGTTTGTTTCTCTTTACAAAATTACAGTTAATAGGGCGGCATAAGCTTTCATTAACAAAATAATTAAATAACAATCACTTACCTCTACACGACGTTGACATCCTAAAAAAAAAAAAAAAAAACACAGGCGAAAAAGGTGCCGAGTCACTCCCGGCGCAGGAGATAAACCGGTTGCTTACAGCGCGAGTTGAGTCGTCGAGCTGCAGTTTCCCCCGTTTCCAAACGCGCGGATGTATTATACGCAGTGAAAAACCGGAAATTTCAACCATGAGTTCCGATTGTCAAGCGACAAACAGTTTCGCAGCCGGAAGGATCTGCTTAAAAGGAATACAAGAGGAGAGTTCCAGAACGCACGGGTTTAGCGGTGAAACTCTTTTAATGAATTGAATGAGTAAATAAGAACGCATCGATGATTATGGCTAGATATTTTGAAACAGTGGTACGTGAGGTGTACCGTATAAATAAAAGGGTGTGCAATATAGGAATGAATCCCCTGTCTGAGCAAAAATAATAATAATAATAATAATAATAATAATAAATTTAAAAAAAAAAAAAAAAAAAAAAAAAAAAAAAAAAAAAGGGAAGGAAGACGAGTATTTTTTATGATATGCAGATAAATATATATGTGTAACAAGTAATAGACACACATGATATTGTATGTTATTCTTAATATATATATAATATAAATATGGTACTCTAATAATATAAATATGGTGCATGTTGGTACAGAATGTGTGATCAAACATAATAATGTGTGTACAATCCCATTGGTGTACAATATATTATTTTGAAGAAATTGAGAAACAAGATACAAAGGTAACTCATTAATGTTATTAATGCAAAGTGGTTCGGAAACATTATCGATACTGCCAGATTTAACAAAATCTGACAAAACAAACCCGCAAAGAAGAACGAAAATGTTCACGTGAAACCACAAAATGCTTGAGACACAACGGGAGAACAAATGTATCACAACTGAGACTTTTGCCATGTGTAGCTACGCGTGACGGACTATATGGACTAAACTCCAACTACTACACTGTAGAACGTAGCACATAATTTGCTACGTATGATGGACTATATCGCATGGACTATACAGGACAAGTGCCAAATTTTAAAACGTAGCACATGTGTAGCTACGTGTAATGAACTAGTAACTGTGGACATTGAATATTTTTTTTTCTTGTTTTTTTTATGTACACGGGGGAGAGATGTGGTGAAGTGAAACAGCAGTAAAATATAATTTTGAGACGGTTCCCATGGGAAGACCACACAAGTAGACCGTAAATTAGAAGAGGCGCCAGGCAATGGACAGTCTGGACACTATAGCACAATGAACTGTCAACGTTAAAATATTTATGGCCGAAAATATTTATGGCCGAAAATGATATGCAAATTTGGCGGGGTATATTCGCGAATGATCCACCCACATGTCTGGGATTCGACGAGAGGATGCATTAATTCCCCGAGACGAACAAATCAGAAACTCCAGCCAATGATGTAAGAGGGGGTAAGAAAGGAGGAATCAACCCCGTGGGAGAAGAGAAAAGAGATGACAGAACGAGTGTGCTAGAAAAAAGAAGCAGAGCAGAGTTTGAAAAAAGGTGTGAACGGACTTAAAAAAATCAGTGTGTGCTTCGAATCAATATGATCAAGTTGTGTTCAAAAGAAACATGGAATCAGAGGCCAGATGAGGGCTTAAGAAAAAGACAGCGGTTCCAAGAGGACACGCGTCGATCGTGTCTTGTGTAAAGACGGCTACCTCATCAGAATGGTGAATATTAACAGTAATCTATTTATTATTTGCGTCTCAAAACTTTTGTGGATACCCCTTATCCTCCAAAACCACATCTCCCCCAGACATGTTTAAGTTTAAAATTATGTCAATATCGTCTGTTAATTAATATTAGTGGAATGACTAAGAATAAATGGTATTTAGTTGCAATTCATAGAGTCTTTAGTTTTTTTAGTGTTTTGGTGTATGTCAATCATTTTTCAATTTTTTCAGCGTAATACTAGGAGTACTTGCCAGGCAGGTTATGCGCGGCATAATACCACTGTACGATCATCTTAGGCTTTAGTTTTCCTCAAATTTTAACCACTGCTGCCAAAAAACCACCACAGAAGTATTGCGTTTGCTCGTTACGGAAAGAGGTCTACTGCAAGTCAGAATGATTTAAGAAATTTGAAATTTATTCTCGGAAAAATTTCCTATTTATTACAGAGAAATGGGTTTATTTTCAAAGCATGATAATACGTGGCGGGTAATAATAATGACATTAGAGTTGAAATTAAGAATCGAATCAATATGGCTAACAGATGCTACTGTGGATTGCGTAACCAGTTAAAATCAAAATACTTAAGCAGTTAAACAAAGATACAGCTGTATAAGACACTAGTAAGATCAATAGTTTTATATGGAAGTGAATGTTGGACAATGAATAAATCAGATGGGGAGAAATTGAGGACATTTGAGCGAAAGATCTTGAGATGATTTTTTGGAGCAGTAATTGAAGAAGGAGTATAGAGAATAAGGTATAACACTGAACTACAACAAAAATTTAGAGAACCAATAATAGCGAAAGCTATCAAAGCCTCCCAGCTAAGATGGCTTGGACACATATATTCAGATATAGTGACGAAGATCCAATATTAGAAAGATAAATAAAAAAGCCAATATTAGAAAGATAATAAAAAAAATTTAAATAAAAAAGCCAGTTGGAAACCTAAGGAGAGGCAGGCCACGTACAATTTGGCTGGATAATGTAGAGAAGTGCCTTAAAACACTTGCAGTTAATAGTAGATGGATATCCATAGTGTCAGACAGATCGAGATGGAAAAAACTGACTGAGGCAGCCTTGGCTGGAACCGGCTGTAGTGCTTGAGAAGGAGAAGATAATACGTGTTAAATAAACCGCAGGCAGTGCTTGAACTTGCCTATTCCAATTCATAGATCAATGTTATTGATTAACGAAATTTTAGGTACACGTTCTGGTGATTTCTTTTTTTATAGTATAAAAACATTATAGTCATTTAAGGTATTAGAAAGAATTGAGATTTCCTTAAACTGCCTTGATTCTGGATTGAATTGTACTAATTTTTTACAGTTACATTTTTTCCCATCATTTTTGTCTGTTCCTAGAAAGTCTTGGAAAAATAACGAGATTACATTAATCACAAAAATTAATTTTTTAAACGAAATTAAATGTATGGATGTATGAATTAAAATATTCACTTTAACTAATATTTAAATAAGATTAATATTTCCCCAAATAATCGCACAGTTTCTTTCTGTTGAAAGTGTTTAAATTTCAATATGATGACATCTCTCTGTTTGTTGGTGTTTTGTTCTTTTTTGAAGAAAAGAAAAGAACATCATTAAATTACTGTCCAAGATAACGGGCGTACGCCCTACAAAATTGCTCTCCGTTATGTCAGCAACTTCTAGATATAGAAGGCCTAACAACTGAATCTTTGACGTCATCACTAGATCTTCTTACGACGTCATAACAGTTTTATTTTCACAAAGTAAAACTATTTTAAATTTGCTGTGAATTGTCTCACTCATAAAATATTTTAATAATTTAAGATAGAAATATTAATTTTACGACAAATATCAATTTTTAACCATCACTAATTATGTAATATGATACAGAAACAGATAATAATGAATTATTTTGTATCAGGAAAGTATTTTAATTTTTATCTTCAGATGCTGCTCAATATTTATAGCATTCACTAGAGATTTTAAATAGTTTTCCTCTTTTAAAATAAAACTGAGATGACGTCAATGCTTCAGTTGTAAGGCTTTTTATATCTAGAAGGTGTTGGTTATGTTCTTGCTATGGTCGTGAGTTTAAAAAACGGAATTAAATAGGTTCAAGTTTTTCATCTTGATCAATCTTTCATCTGCGGTAGTTTTTCACCTTTCAATATTTGCCAGTGCTTGCTTTCTGGTTTTTCTTCTACTCGAAAAGCACTGCACAGATAATACTTTGGATAGGGAAATCCTCCTGGTGGGCCTCACTCCCATATCCTTGTACGACTGTATGAAACGGAATAGCTATGAATGGCTATTTTAGGCCAAAATACGCTATTTTTCATTATATATTGTTATGAATTCTGTGGGAACCTGCTCTATGGAGCCAACCATAGTCTAAAATTCTTATTCTAGGAGTCAAATATCATATATCTTGGCGTATAATGCGCACTTCATATCTTTGTGTGCGTGCTATACACCGAATGTAAAATGGCTATTGTAAAAATTGTTTAAATAAGCATTACAAATATAGATTGCATAACAAAAGATAATTATTATCAATTATTTAATCGAACTTGCCTATACATTTAACAATAAGATAAAAAAAGAACTTACAATATATACTTTCTAACAAATTTAATCTTCTTTCAGATGTCATGAAAAGTTCATGTCATCACCAGAGCCCGATTAACCTCTGAAGTGAGGGGAATCTCAGTGTGATTTTGCCCCCTCCCTCCCCTTTTTGTTTTTAAAAAGAAAATTTTTAATGATTTTCTTTGATAAAAATATTTTATTCGTTAAAATGAAATTTCATTGATCTAATTAATTATAATGATTTCCTTTGATAAAAATATTTTATTAATTAATCTGAAATTTTCGATGATTCATCACTTATATTTACTAGACCTGCTTCATACCGAATTTTGAGGGGACGGTTTGTTAAAATGTCAGACAGAGTCAAACAGAAATGATTGCGTTTGAAAGCTCAAAATTATACAAATTATCGAAAGTGGAATATTTTTGGTAGGTTTTTTTATTTTAATATTCAAAATGTGATGCGTCTTATACAGCAATAATTGCTTAAAAATAATTCTAAATTCACTGCGCGTTATACTCCAGAGCATGTTATACGCCGGTATATATAGTAATTAAAATTTGCATTTTGTCGCATTAAAATCGCTCAACTAGAACGCGATATAGAGAGTTTTGGGAGTCCCCATTGTTTAATATAGGTTTTTCGAATTTTTGAGACTTATTGCCGCTGTCGCTTAGCGGACTTCAATTTTAGAGACTTGCTTTTGGAGCCAAATTTGGCGATATTTCACCAGAAAACAGCATCAACAGCTTAACATCATATCTGAGACAATTTTATTAATAGGACCTGTAGAGCTTGTTTTCCTGAATAAGTATTACGCAATCAAGGTTGACGATTGATTGGGATTTTTCTAGAAATAGAATCTAGAAATGGAATTACTAGAAATTTCGAACAGAGTATATATGAAGAGTAGGGCGCATATCAGCAGTGCAGTTCAATATCGACTTTTGTTGTGAATGCGTAATCCATGAGCCTAAGTGCTCTCTCCCTTTGTATTGCGGTTTCGTAAGCGACGCTTTCTCGCTTGTTTTGGGTCATTTTTTAAGTCTGTGCATTCTTCATTGTTGTATGATTGAGGAGTTTTGTTTGAGAATTTCTTCTGAGTTTTTAGACAGTGGAAAGATTTTGTCGAATGCAAAATACAGCATCCGAGAAAGAATCTTCTGTAAAAAAAAATACGCTGTTTTCTTTACAAACATTTTTCTATTTTACTGGTGAACCGTTTACTGCCCGAAACGCTCTTTACATAAATGCCATTAAAATATTTATTTTTTCCACCAGTACACTTGTTTCGTTTTCAGAGTGGCGATGACTGCGAAAAAGGAAGACTTGTGCCTTCCTTTATTTTTCATTTTTTTTTTTTTTTTTCTGCGTCAAAATTTCTCGGAGATTAATACATCCCAGACTGCCGAGAAAATTAATGGTTTCTAAGCATTGTTAGAAAACAATTTATTCCGAAATGAGACGAAATAATATTTACGCGGGGAGATTTTGAATGTATTCGCCCGTTTGTGAAAAAGAAAAATGCTTTATATGTATATACCGCAGTAAATGGGAATGAATTAACGGAGCAACAGTCTGATACTCTATCGACACTGGATAACATCACTTTGTGCATGTGTATTGAAAGTTTGCGATGTTCTTGCTTTGCGTGGTATGTGTTGGTGGGCATTTATGATTGTGTTCTTGAAACTTTTAGGCTGATGCAGACATTTGCATCGAAAAAAATATATCTATAAGTATATTCAAGATTTTTTATTAAACTAAACAAAGAATGCTTTTATTTATTGTTTGGTTTAATATATTAGCATGTTGACGATATAGCTGAATGTTACTGGACATTTTGGGGTTTTGGTAAGTTTTTGAAAAAAATATAGCTGGACTCACACGTTTAATAGTAATTTAATTAAGGATTGCTTATGGAAAATGAAAGTAATTTAATTAAGAAAATATTCTTTTGGATCATCATGAATCTTGAAAAGCTGTAAATACTTGTAATTTTTTATGGTTTCTTTGTTTCGATCTTTTTTAAAATGCTTTTTAGAGTACAGCCTGAGTAAGGTCAGTAAAAAATTTTGAGATAATGGGAAAATGAAATGATATTGATTCAGATATTATTGCATCATTGATTATTCAAGTTCATTGTTAAGAAATAACACAACAAACAGAATTTGTAAATTATAAAATTATCAGAAAATAGTCGTATATACAAAACCGGTATATTCAGTTGGAATCAATACTTAAAAGACACCAGTAATTAAAAAAAAAATAAATATGCATATACTGGTTCAAATATTAATGAAATTACTAAGAGTGTGATAACTTTTAAACTTGAATATTCATAATACATTTCTTCGAAGTTTTGGTGCTCATTATGAAGATGGCGAAATGTAAAAAATTAACTAATCATAAAAGAGGGCATGTTGAAGTTCTTTCTTTGACAGGAATGAGTTGCAACGATATTGCAATAAAGATAGGAAAATCAGACTGTAGTCAACATTTTTTTTTTTTTTTTTTTTTTTTAAACAATTATGGTAAAAAGACTACCGGGGAAGACCTAAGGCTTTGTCCTCACGTGATGAGTTTGCAGACTTGCATCTACTGGACAGCACTCAACCAGGAAAATTATTGTGGCGACAGTTTTAAATGTTTGTCAAAAGACTATGTTTAACACAGTTAGGGTCTGTAAGTTACATTTATGCAGCAAAATTGGCTAAGTCTCATTTGCTGCAGAAGCACAAAATAGATTGTTTGAACTTAGCCTCCAAATAATGACTTGTTTTAACCAATGGATAAAAGCATTTTTTTCTGATGGGGAAAAAAGTGGATTTGGATGGACCAAGTTGATGGAAGTACTCTTTGCATGATTTAAGAAAATGAAAAGAAATATTCTCCAAGCGCCAATTATTACGTGGAGGCTCTGTGATGACTTCGGGGTGCTTTACTTACAATGACGTGTTAAAAATTGCGTTCTTTTTGAGTAAAATGAATTCACAAGCATATCAAAGTGCCCTTGAAAGTCATATTTTACCAAACGCTGAGTATCTTGCTGGAGAAAGTAGGAAATATCAGCAAGATAATGCACCTGTCTGTTCCAGTAACAGTTCCGAAATTGGAAATGAAATAAGATAAGATGTTACGGCCAATTATCTGCACGAAGGATCCAGGCTGGGGGACTGCCTTCAGTGGAGGACTTTCTAAGGGTTCCTTATTTATGCAAAAGTTTCGGAGAAAACCACGGAAAACTCCGAACGGTTAATTCGGCGGACGCGACCTAGTTTTGAACTGTATTTGTAAAAATTAAGTAGATATTAAGAAGACTGATTACTTTTCCATATAACATTTTTCATATTTCTCCAAACCTAAAGAAAGTATGACAACTTAGATGAAACATATTCAGGAAAAATTGAAATATAAATTTGAATAGGGAATGAGTAAACTGAAGTTAGTTTTTTTAGCTTCACATGCTCAAAATACATTTTTTGTCTGCATCTATATTTTGAAGAACTCCGGATACCAACTTTTATAAAAATGTGAGCTTTGTATCGTTACAGTTTCGAAATTAATAATAGATCGCATTATGATTAATGATAGCTGGAATTACGATTGATAATAGATCGAACTAATAATAGAATTTCGAATTACGATTCCTTCCCCTGAAGAGAAAATAGGGGCAGGGGTGTTAAACTTGGAAGCTTTTGTGAGTCTTTATGTATGTGTGTCTACGATCAAAAACTCTTAAAGGCGCAAAAATATGTGTTAATTCTGTATTATTGGAAATAGAACATAAGCACTTCATACAATATTCACTTAAATTGTTATATAATATTATATAGGGTAATTCCAGGAGAGTCGCAGGATCCGATGATGCAGACAGATGCAGCTCCGCCTTCATTTTCTTGTAATTGTCGATAGCAGTCAAATTCACAGCCAAGGTGTGCAGTGAGATTTCCTTAACCAATGTACAGCTTGAATCCTTTTTAATGTTTTACATGTAATTATGCAATCCTTATCTTGAGATAAGTACATGATTTCATTATAAAAACTTTTAAGTACGTTATACCTAAGCACATTTTTTTACGCTAATTACTGAATCTATGCATGATTTCGAAGTCAAAACTGAGTGTCAAATCTAACCTGTATAGAGTACTGCGTACATGGTGACGTCATTTTCCGTTTCGAGGACAGGCAATTGTGATGTGTTACGTATGTACCGTGCAAAATGGGATAGATGCCGCACTGCCTCGTACGGAATAGCGGTATACATGCCACAGTTTCTTTTGTATGGGACACCGCAACTAGCAAAATTTTAATTCTTCCCTGTGTTTTATTTTTTACATTACTGAATTTATGTTACTGGAGTATATTTGATGGATTTAATAAAGTGTTATTAACTTTCTTCCTTTCATTTTGCACAGGATCACTAAGCTATTAGTCGTTATTAGTCGTTAATTGTAATATTAATAATTCTGCATTATAACGATCGGGCTTAAATGAAGTATTCTTTTTAATAAAACGGATAAATTGTTAATTTTCTTACAGATTTTGTTAGAAACGCCTATATTTAAAGAGAAAACAATGTTAAAACAAATAAAACAATGTAAACGCTATTTTACTCGTTTTTCCATTAATTACACTAATGTTACGCTGTTGATGAAACAGCAATTACAATTTAGTTAAAAAAATATAGGAATATAGTTTAATAGTGAACTAAGTAGGCAGGCTCATATTGATTTAAACTCCCAAATATGTATCTTTATGCTAATTTAGTATCTTTTTGTTATTAAATACGTAATTGAAGTCCAGATATGAATATTTTTTCGAGTGTTGTTTTATTTATTATTTCATTCTGTTCTTATGACAGACGTGGCATAACGCCCTCACAAGAGAGGCGTCTCACCCGCAGTGCAATGTTTTAGAAAAAAAAATGTTTAAAAATATTAATTATTTTGTCGCAGTCCACATGTTCTATATTCTACTATAAAAAGTATAGTACGATTGATTTTATTGTATGTGCACCCTGGAATTTTTTACACAAATTAAAAAAAATTGCCTCACAAGTCCCAGAATTACTGTAATTCTTTTGCGCAATGATTGCAATGACTGCGCATTGGTTTTCAATTTTACTCTCATCGTTTACCATATAGGCCATGATAACGAGAAACCTTAGCAACATGTATTATTCATCTTTGTTTCATGTTAAACAGCGTAAAATTAAGTTTCATATAGAATAGCGCTTAAATTAAGTATGGCACGCTAATCAATTGCAGTTCGTATTTTATAATAAAACCATTGTTAAATTGTTCCAATAAATGACAATCTTGCTGCCATAACAAATATATTCAACACGTTTTGTGCCAGAGTTAAATGTAATTGGTACTCGATCGAAATATATATGATAATAATAATGCATTAACCTATAATAAATTCTGAAATATTCAGCTTTCGAATGATAGAAACATCCAGTTCACCAACCCCTACAAATATTAATTGACAGCGGTTTAGGCATAAGGAAGCAGGATTTTTTAAATGAAATCTTTATGCTTTTGGAGGAACTACTATGTATTTCTTTTCTTGGAAAAGCAAGTTATTCGTATAAAAACTCTTCAGTCTGACTTCCGCGTTTGTATGCAACACTTACATTTATTGCACTTTACTCGACTGTAAACTTCTGAAAACGGGATGCTTTACTTAAATGACTGTACATTTCCTCGGGGATTTTTAACTCTCTCACTCAGAATATTTTAAAGGATTTTTTTTCCTCCTAGAGGACGCATTTAAACTTTGTTGAAGTGAATAAAAGTAAATTTTGCGGCGTAATCTGTATTTTAAAATATTAAAACTTCCTCATATTAATGTGAAAGTGCATGGTAATGAGAATATAATTAGCTGCAGTAAAGTGCAAAAAAAAAGTTGAATCAGTTTTCCCCTCTAAAACTCAAGAAAATAGAAAGTAAAGAAGACTATTTTAAATATTGAATTGAATAACATTGTAAGATTAATGCATTCTCGAGGCATAAAAAAAATACTACACACATTTCTTAATTTGTCTGATTTGACCATATGCTCATGCCTCGTTAAAAACATGAAACAACGCATATAAAATTCTGTGTCTTCTTTTAAGCTAAGAATAAATATGAAATCCTTGCCTTAGTGACTTTTAAAAGCTACAAAAGAAGTGAATACACGCTAAAATATGTCTTTCTGAGTTTCACAAAACTTCTTCGGTTAAACAGTTCAGTAATTTCATTTTGTTGATACAGCAAAAGTTTGTTTGATTCAACCAAATTCATTTAACAAAATGCCTACTTGAATAATAATACTTGTTTCTTGAAGCCGTGCATGAAACTCATAACCAATGGCATTTAAAATCAATGAACAATCAATTTAAGCATGCGTCAGGTAGATGCGTTGAAAGTTGTAAAATCTTAGAAGCCATCAAATATTTTTAGGAGCAAGATACATATTGAATGATATTAATGAAAGGAAAGAGCTAGTCGCAAGAGATGCTTTTTCGTTGCATGGGCTACCAGGTTTCTTCAAACCCTGTTCATTAGGCGAAAAAAGATAGCATTTACAAGCACACTGTCTATAAACATACTCTATTATGGGTGGTATCATCAAATACAGAGATATTCAATCGGATATTTTCATGTTTTATTGAAAGTTTCAAAGGTAAGTTTAATTTATCTGTTCATTAAAATTTACATTTTTATTTTAGTGTTTTTATAAAGATTAACTTAAAGCAACTCAAGTGTTGACCGTTAGACAAATTTGTTAAAACAACGACAACGATGTACCTGCCTTGATAAAATACCTCTGTATTTTTATTGAAACTTGTAATGACTGTTTACACTCTCAAAAGTTATTTCTCCATTTCACGGTAATTTTGCATCAGTGCTGCCGGAGTATCTCCGTTTCTTTTCAGATTCAACGAAATTTTTTCTTCTTCCTTCAGATTTTTGAGAAGAATTCACGGAAATATAACGTTTCCAAGGCGCCCAGAAATTATTCGTTTAAAAATGAGGACTAAATTAGCGTATAAAGACGCACTCTCAAGAGTCGTTTCTTCAATTTACGGAAAGTTTTCTGGCCGTTGTGCTGCCAGAATATACCCGTTACTTGACGAAGATCCATTTCGTTTTCTCTCCTGTCAATTGAGGAATCTTCTTGAGATTCAACGGATGTTATTCCTCCTCTTCAGATTCCACAGAAATGTTACGTTTCCATACAGAATAATTCACGGAAATATTACGTTTCCATAAAGTATGGAAATCATTCTTTGAAAATGAGCGATAAAGTAGTGCATAAAGGCGATTTTTTCTGAGAGTGTAGTATTTGGAATGTTCAAATGAAATAAAAGGTCAGAGTGCAAATTAATTATCTTCCTTTTGGGGATTGTATAAACACCCTTACTGAGATTTAAGGATAGCAGATAGAAGGGGGGGGATGGAAGCACCAACATTTTCACACCTGCCAACTCGAAGGTAAAAAATGACGTCGAATGATCGTCGAACAGATCGTCGTACAGGGATCGTAAGAAATTTAAAAAAGAGAAAATCTTTTTTCCACTCTAAGAACGTTTACTTTCAAACGTTTACTTTCAAAATCATGTATAGCTCCCGATTATCTTTGTTTAAGGATATCTCTGAGATGCTGTATGATGAAAGGCTGAAATTTCGTTCATTCCCCCATTATTGTATGGGGGACATTTTGCTAGTTCGTAATCTTTTTTGTGTATTTCATATACAAATTTAAAAAGTGCAAATTTTTGCAGATAAACGAGAGGATTTTTTTTTTAACGGAGCCTTATTTCCGACCTTATTTTAAACATTTTTAAAATTTACATTGCCCACTTATATCTAACTGATAAAGACTTAAAGCCCGTTACCACCTTTTGGGGACCCCCTGTATAATATTATAAGAGCTTATGATATCTGTACCAAGTTACATAAAAATGTAATTAGAGTACTTCATATCTTAAATAATTTGGTACATTTTACGTTGCCTTAACATTTTGAGCAGAAAAGCTACAGCCATAAGCTTTTGGTTGTTTTATCCTGGTGAAATTCTTTATGTTCAACTGAATGACTTTCTCTCAAAGCTTCCCAAACCACTGCTAATTGTGACACAACATGTACTAATGCATTGTTATTAATTTTTATAGTTTAAAGTTTTGGGTGACAAATTTGTCCTGCTAAAAAAGTATTTTTATTACTGTAATAGGGACCTCTTAAAAAAATTGATATTTTTAAATATGTTAACCAGTTCTTTTGTCCATTCCTTTGAAAATATCTATTAAAATTAAAGTTATTGTGCTCTCTATAAAAATAAGGTTGGAATTAATTTTTTTTTTTTTTCATTTCTTCCGATTTATGTCTTACCTTGTTCTATTCTTAACATAGCTTTGCAGGAATGGGACAGTTTATGAAACTTTGTATTTTTAATATTCTCACTTATTAGACTTATATGTATGTATTTTGTGTGTGTTTCCTGAAAAGTAAGGTACAGATATTTTTTTCCAAACAATTTCCATCAAAATACTTGCAGTAGATTTTTAAAATAAAATTTCAGGATTTGAAATGTTTCATTCGTGTCAGATTTCCCTATTATATCACAATTAAAAGTATAAATAGATATCGGAAGGTTTTAAGTGTTCAAAAACAAATCATGTTCTATAATAAAACATATAGTACGCTGGTATAGCTCTGTGCTTAGCTTCATACATTCATATTTATTTAAAACAGTTCTGTGTGTCAAAAATTTAACTGATAATATTTAATTTTACTGTAATTTTAATGTAACAGTATTAAATTTCTACTGAACTTGAATTTCAAGTTAGCTCACTAAAAATTTTAGGTTTTTTGTGTTGATTCAGCAAATGACATCAGAAGCCATCTTTGTTAATTTCCCAATACCTATGCAAGACTTGCCAAATAAAATTGCAAATTATCCTTAGCAATTTGAAGTTAAATTACCATACAATAACTGTACAAGGCTAAAATCCCATTGTGTATATTTGAAAATGAGAATGTGCCCATTTGAATTCAAGATATCGGTGCTTTTATGCACCGATTTTAACAATCGATGTTTATTAACCGAAATTTTGTTTCCAGATTCAGTGATTCTTAAAAAAAAACTGAATAAATCATCTAAAAATTAGTTATTTTTCCTTTTTGAAAAAAAAAATCATTATAATCAATATTGTTTCATTTTAAAGTAAATTAGGAAAAAAAATTATTTATGTACTATCATTTCAGCTTTTTGCATGTTTTCTCAGAAACTGACTTCTATATCAAGGGCACTGCACAATTCAGAGCATGACCAATTTTTCCTTAATTCGTAGGCTGTCACGAAACTTTCTATGTCTGTTATTCATATTGTTTACATACGGATTTAATCATTAAGGATGATAGGAGGGGAGCTATTAGAGATTGATCTTTTGAAACATTAACGTTTTTTTTAAATACTTTTTGCTGTGAACTAGCTGAGTACTTCGTACAAAGCACCGAAGTTTTTTTTTTTTTTTTTTTTTTTTACGGAAACACATCAGTCGTTGGAATGCGCATGATTACAGTTGTGCAATGATCCCCTTGAGGTAAAAACTTAAAATATAACATAAGTGTTTAAATAAAACTTTGGCCCTTGGCTAGTATGTTTTACACTATATTTTGCATTATAAACATATTTTAATAATATTTTAAACCTACGTTGTGTAATGAAAATATGGTATTATGGGATTTTGAAAAAGTATCCGAAGAATCGTTTTATCCTCACTAAGGGCAAAATGTTCCTTTATAAGAAAATAATTGTAAATAATGAAAATATTTGTGTTTATTTGAAAATAATTGTTGTTGTTTGAAAATAATTGTCGTTGTTTGAAAATAATTGTTTTTTATCAGTAAAATTAGGTATAAAATTAATTCTGACTATACATAATGAAATAAAATAAGTTTTACAACAAAATAGCACACATAATTTATTTTATGAAAATTTTAAAATAAAATAGTGTTAGCAAAAAAAGCGTCTTTTTCTTCGTCGATTCCGTTTTCTTTAGCAAATGTGGATATCACGTGTACTAAAAGAGAAACATTTGGAAAAGTCAAGCATTCTGAAAGAAGTTGAAGGGATAATATGATTGGCAGGACCCGGCAAAGGATTTTCTTCAGCCGATGGATCATTTTACCCGGCAAAATGTCAACTCAATTTAGGTCAGATTGCTGAATGACGCAGAAAAATTACAAACTTAGCAATGGTAATTTCCATCTAAGCACATACTCCATACAGTAAACCAGTTTTAAATTTCTGTTCTTCAAAGACTGTATATTTAAATAAATACACTCATGTCCATAAATTAAGGATAATTCAGAATCACACAGAAATTGATCTCTAAAATAAAAATTTCACCTGTGGAATGATCACACACATCTTGAAGAAGAATATGCAAATTACAGGAAACCACCAGATGGCGTGGATGGTACGTCACAATGACGAGAGTGTAAGAGAGGGGTATATAAGGAATGGTGGCAAAGAAGTAAAATTGTTCACAAGCGCTGTGAAAGCCTTTCAGTGCAAAAACCGCATAGTTATGGCACAAAGGAGGCATTTGGATGATGTTTTACGTGGCAGAATTATCGGACGACTGGAATGTGGACGTACCCAGCTGGAAGTATCCGAAGAACTTGGAATCGCCCAGAGCGTCATCTCTAGGCTTTGGCAACGATTCCAAGTTGATGGTAATGTGAGTAGACGTTACAGCACAGGTCGCCTCCGAGTTACAACGCCGAATGAGGACCGCTATTTGGCAGTTACTGCCAAAAGAAACAGACGGAGTACAGCATCAGACCTGTCTCGTCAGCTCTCTTCAGCTACCGGTACGATAGTTTCAAGGCAGACCGTGTACAGACGCTTAGGGCACATTGGTCTATATGCTCGTAGGCCTGTCAGATGTGTTCCACTTACCGCAACTCACTGTCGCCTGCGATTAACCTGGAGTAGAGAGCATGCATTGTGGACACCGCAACAGTGGTCTTGTGTGATGTTTTCCGACGAGTCCAGGTTTAGTTTGGAAACTGATTCTCGCCGGACATTCATGTGGAGAGCGCCAGGTACCCGTTACCACCAAGAGAACACCATTGAAAGACACCGTTACGGTGGTGCAGGATGGCTCGTTTGGGGAGGAATTATTCTTGGTTCCAGAACTGACCTGCATGTTCAGAGTGTAACGGTGACAGGCCACATCTATCGGGATGTCATTCTGGAACAACATGTACGTTTGTTTCGGGGCGCCATGGGTGCTGAATTTGTGTTTATGGATGACAACGCTCGTCCTCACCGTGCAAACATTGTAGACGAATGCCTTCAATCGGAGGATATCACCCGTATGCATTGTCCAGCATACTCACCGGACTTGAATCCAATAGAGCATGTGTGGGATATGCTTGGCCGAAGAATTGCAGCCCGTCAACCCCCTCCCACCTGTCTACCGGAACTTCGGAGTGCATTGCTTGATGAGTGGTGTAATATTCCCCAAGATAGATTGATCATTTGATACTCAGCATGCCTAGGCGTTGTCAGGCCTGTATTGCATCGTCCGGAAGACATACTCCGTATTAACCATCCTACTAACCATGTTATACTGTTTTTTGTAAATAGGTTCTTTTTTGAAATTTGGTCAAGGGAGTAAAACTTGCAATTTTTATTAATTATGTCAAACATATAGCATCTTTTTTGCTCTTTACTTTTTGTTTAATAAATAGACTTTACAAATAAGTCAAATTTGTTTTGCTTCTTTCTCTTTCTTTGCCTGAACTTCATTATCCTTAATTTATGGACATGAGTGTAGGTTAGTGCTTTCCTGATAACAGATATTGCAAAAGACAATTTTTCGAAAAAAAATATTTTTAGGCTCGTAATACTGTGATCGCTTAAATACCGCCATTGCTTCTTCATGACTTGGACAACTAGTTTATATGTTGTCTCCTATTATATTTCCCCTGTCCCGGTAGACAGGGCTACCTGTATGGAGAAACATATGTTGGTCCTTTAGCGGGATAGGATCATTTTAGGACAATTCCCCTATTAGTCAAAGCTATTAAATGTGCTGATAAGAAGTTCTATCGTCAAAATTTAGCAAAAAAATTACGCCAGACGCGTTTAAGTCCGAATAGAAATAAAATGCAGACAGAGTTTTTTTTTTCGAATACATTTCAAGATAATTTTTTTAATCATTTAGAACTAAATTCTAGCATAAACGCAGTCTAGCACGTCACACACCTTATTTCACACTGTCACTAGTAACGTGTTAACGATTACTATTGCTATAGGTGCTAGAAATGCCCCTAAATTTCATCAAACAGGTAACTGAATTATTAGATTATTTACTCAACACCGTTCGATTCTCAAAAGAAAAAATTCTTTTCAAGTGACCTCAGTGACAACGTGGCATGCAGTAAGCATCGATGTCAAGAAGCAATTTTCCGAACTATATAAAAAGATTGATAGAATCTTCACGCAGGAAAAAGAAGATTGTTGTGATGAATTATACTTAAAATCTAATAAATAATGTTATTTATCAAGAAAGTAATACAATTTAATCATATCAGAAGAAATATCTAATAATGCATTTATATCGCATTTATGCTTTTAGCAATATTCTTCTTCAAATCACAATTTCTCAAAACTTGTTGACAAATATACAATTTATAAGTATATGAAGAAACTCGGAGGAGAGATAGAAAACAAAATAGGTGTTAGGATCATGTTAGAAAACAGGGTCTCAAAGTGACTAAAAAGGTGAAAGTCCACAAGTCCCAAAAAGCAAGTACACAATACCACAATGCATATAGCAGCCCTACGAACTTTAGTGTGTTGAAACTACTAGAAGAATTAGAAGCATTACAGAATGTGTTCGAAATGCTATACATCGACATTCATGCACAATTGACACCTATGCTGAATTGATTGGAGATCAATTTTAAAAATATGTAGTTTAAGTTTGACTGATCATAGCAGCGATTGTGACAGTTTTTACAACATCGTCCATTTCAGAATCCATGGGCGTTTCATAAAACATGGCCTTCATGATATGCCACGAATTAAAAACCAAGAGGCGATAAATCAAGTGATCTTTTGGGATGTGCCATGGGACCACTACGCACAATCCATGAAATGAACTTCATGCATGACTATGCACGAAAATTCTGTAATGGCATGCAGCTCCGTGATATTGAAGCCACATTTAGCGTCGAACTTCTGCAAAAACTACGGTCAGCAAGTCCGGAAGGACCCCACTCAAGAAATATAAGATGTGTGTAAGTGTTCATTCCCGGTAATATAAGATGCACGGATCGACCAAATAGACAGTCACGCCGGCGTACGTACAGAAAAGCGGTGTTATGCGGCGCTGATCTAGTTCTGTGAGGCTGGTCTACGACCCACATCTGCGTGTTGTAAGCATGGAACATGGACACCCTCTCACTTATAAAGGATGCTTCATCAGTGAACAAAAGAGAACATTAAAAGTGCTGGTATGACAAACTTTTTGAAAAAACCTCTAAGCAAACGTAAACATGCCGTGGATACCCGTGGATATCAATGTTGGAAATATTTCTCAAGACATCCGTACTACAGCACCTCGATAGCTATTGTGTGTCCAAGTAACGATTCATGTTTATCTCACTCAGTCGCCAGCTACAATGAGATCCCTGAACTGCGCACGCTGTCCTTGAGCTATCGCTTAGAACGTCAGCTAACTATTTAGAATACTTCTTTTCTTTTCGATTGTGATCAGATTCCTACTGTTATTTTATTCCACTATTCCAAGTTTCTTCATACAGTTCAGGAACACGTTGCATTAACAATCAATGTTTGTCTTTGATCTACCAATAAAAGTACTACAGTTACAAGCATATTGTCTTCAACATACAAACTTTGAATAGCTCTTAATTGTAAATGTCAAATACTTCAATCAGACGAGAATTTTTTTAACGCAGGGCCATAGAGGAAAAATTGCAGGTCACAGAAGAAGTATTATTGTATTCCAGTCCTTGCGACGATGGGATCAAACAGGTTACCCGTTTACTAATCAAAATAATAAAGAAACTATGTAAAATAACCCTATAAAGTTTACTTCAACGGACAGACAGCTGTTTCGAGCAAAAGCTTTCTCTCCAGGTGTTTGTTATAGAAGAAAGGAAACAGCTTTCTGACCGTTGAATGAAGGTTTATGGTGTTACTTTACAAAGTTTTTTTATTATTTTATGTTTTAAACACCAGTTATTTTGAGTGATTTTATCACTTAAAATAATTAGTTTAGTATGTGTCTATAAGAATATGTTGGAAAGTATTTTATAAAATATGAGTGAGACATTTTTATAAACATTTTTATATCTTAACAAACGATTACGTTGTTTTGTACCAGCAGGAATTCTCAATCCTCAATTTTATCAATAACGCTGGAAAAATAGTGCCTTTGGAGCATGCTTTCTCAAATACACTGTGACCTACAGTGAAACTTTTATTTCCATGCTTCTTACATTTGATTACTGAAACTGAACTGCTTTCTGCAGCCTGTAAGATGCTATAAAAGCGCCTTGCAGGATATGTATGTCGCCAATTGAAAGAACACAGTTCAATTTATGGTAGTTGGCTTTTATCCGGGGGCGATATCGCATAAAAGGGGTTTCTTCCTCCACTGACCTTAGCGATGTCCCAGGAGATGTCTTGTTACGAGGCCCTGCTCTAACGAAGTGGGGAAAAGCAATTTGGAGGAAGTCTGAAAGCCGGGGACTCGGAAGAAAAATGCCCTCCGGTAAGTGAAGAAACGCATATTTTCAAGAATGCCTACATTTGGGATAGAGAATTGAAAGATAAGGTGACTCGACGGATCAATAATGTCGTCCGATTACATATATTTCTTTTCTGCAAGACAATGAAATGCGAAAATAACAGGATGAGAAACGCCTATTAAGAAAACAGCAAATGAAAATAAAACCAATTATGCAATCTGAATTACATCATCTAACTTAAAATATATATATATAGATTTTGAGACGATTGTTATTTTTTGTATTTTATGTTGAATGTAGTGTACAAAAATAACCATGATTTTCCATAAACATCATTGGACCACGATGGCTGGGTGGCTAAGACACTAAACATGCTAGATGGCTGAAGTGTGAAGGTTCAGGGTTCTGGCCTACTACCGGACTATCGATCAAACGGTCTGGAGTTTTGCACGGTTTTCTCCGGATGTAACGTGAATGCGCGTCAGAAGCAATGAAAAAAGTCCTCTACCTAAGGCATCCTCCTAGGCACTTACCCCTCGAGAAGGTATGTCTTAATACAGTACATGCATTTTTATAAACGTCAAGGAGAGAAAACTTTAAATTGTCGAGGGGACATCATTATCGGAAGCCTAAAGCATTATTGCATGAAAAACGTTTCATAAGTATTTTACATTATAGAACTAGTATTAAAAGTCCATTTTGCAAATATCTCATAACTTAAAACAATGCATGCTAGTGGCGTAGCCAGAAATTTTTCGTGAGGCGGGATATGACTACTGCAACCCCCATATATATATTTTTACCCTACGCCGGACCTAGGCCACAAAGCCAATATATATACGTGTGTGTGATAAGGAGTGAAGAATATACATTTTGTATAGAAAAAATTTCTCATGGGGGGTTGTAACCCCCATCCTCTCCTTGGCTACGCCCCTGATGCACGCATTTAGTCATGAATTTTGGGTTATTGTTCTCAAGTTAGTGCAAAAAATCAAATCTAGTACATCGAGAAAACTACTTAATAGAAAATTACAAAATACGCAAATTCAAATCATAATATTAATTAAATTTACGAATTTGTACAAGTATTTCAAGAAAGAGTAATTAATTTTGCCCATTTTGCAATAACTATTTTATTTGATGATAATTTTGCCTATGTTTTCTCTATCCCGGAGGAAAATCTTACTTGACAGTTATCAAATATTAATATTTTTTTGGTAAATGAAAATAGCTCTGAAACTTTTACAACTTTTCATGTTTCCACCAGTTTGCATTTAATTAAGTTACTTGGTAAAAATTATTTTGTAGTACCACACATAGCAACACATTTTTTTTTTCATTTATGGAAATTCGCTATACAGTTGGAAAAAGTTATTATTTATAAATGAGGATAAAGGAGGAGTAATAGGCCTAAGTGCATCACACAAGAAAAAAGGAAGTATGTGTTAAGTAATCGCGATTAATATCGATTTCCATAGATTTTATTTACTCATTTATAATCATTTGTACGATAAGAAGCCAGTCAGTTAGTTGCATATTTTCTGTTCTGCGAGTTCTAAACTTATCATTAGGATTTAATTTTAATTTGTTGCACCAAGTTGTAACTTTCAAATATGAGTGTATTTAATAATATCAAATGGTAAACTACCAATGTTAAATAAAACTGCTCAAAATATCTTTATACGTTTTTGAGAATCTGTTAATATATATCTGTTTGGAAAACAACTCATGTAACTAACTTATATCTTTTCACATTTTAACTTGTAACAAGCAAGATCTGCACAAAACGCTTAACAAAGAATCATTATAAAAGGATTTAAAAATATATAAATATTTGTTTTAAATTTTATTTTTTCAAATTGTTCAGAATATAATGGTGAATTGAATTTTTAAGGTCTATTTTGTATTCTTAATATACAAATAAAGTAGTCTAAAGGTCAGGAAACAGACAGCTTAAACAAGTGATTATTATATTATAAATTATGTATGTTAAGAATTTTTTGCGTTTGTTTTTACAATGTTTTGTACTTTCATATACCACGCTTAATCACACACTGAAAAAGCATTTGTACCCAATCTTGTATATTATACCTGAACAAAATGATATACTGCAACTTAGGCCTTTATCAACTTTTAGAATAGTGTTTTTCACTAATTGTTCAGGAATTTTCAACATGATTTTGGATAAATCAAACAAAAGTAAAAATAAATGAAACAAGATAGATAACATCAAAATTATATTACTTTCTTTTACTTTCAAGCAGACAATAGTACGCTGTGCTTTAAATCCTCATAAATATTTTATATCGAATGAAATAATAAATACAATTAATTTTGAAGGTAATTTATTCTGAAAATATTTTATTTTGTAAGTTTTTAACCGTTTAAAAAATAGCGAAGCAATTTACAATGGAGTATCGGTGAATAGTTTAGAATTTAATTGCAGTGACCATAGGAGAGAAAAGAACAGCAGCGCCCTCTCCTAAATATGAACTAAGTTACTGTGATTTACAAAATTTCCCCATTGAAACTGTTCCTGCAACCGTCTTTTCTACATGTTTTGATATATAAAGTGCTCGTTTTGCTTCCACTTGAATTACAATGCGTAGTATTTGGTGAAGTAGTCTCTTATACAGAGTGAATCTGAACTCTTGGACAAAACTTTAAGAGGTGATAGGGAACATAATAAGGAATCAGTGGTTGTGGTTGATTAAGGCATACCTGCGCGAGGGGTATCTGCCTAAGATGAGGGATGCCTTGGTAGTAGGACTTTCTAAGGGGTTCTAACGCGTATTCACGTTACATCTAGAGAAAACCTACCAAAACTCCAGACCTTTAGATCGACGACCGCGCGATGGGACCCGAACCCGAGATCTTCACTCTTCGGCCATCTACCATTTTCAGTGATTTAACCACTGTGCCATGGTGAGGCTAATAAGGAATCAGAATCACATAGCAATATCGGTCGGCAAAATCGTCTTCATGTAGCTGTTAATAATCACTTTGGAAAAATTGCAGAAACAACAGAGCACTTTCCGACCATTGTTCGTCAGAAACTTACGTATTTTTCTCCGCAAACAGAAAAATAAAATTCATAGTTTAACCCATTTATTCCTAGCGTCCCTTTTTTGGGACGGCATTTTCGCTATCATTCGAAAACATTATTTATTTTTCCTAGCCTTTATTCGCGAGAGATTGAACCTCAATTCCACAAAATATTTTAATATGGCCAAGTAGGATGTTGACATTTCAATTTTTATACATAATGATTTTAAATGAAATCATCCCTTGTTCAAAAAGTTGACATCAGAAATTTATCAATTACTGCTGGTGTTAGCAAAAATCGAAGAAAGTCGCAAAAATATCCAGACACGAATGGGTTAACCCATTTATGCATAGCGTCCCTTTTTTGGGACGGCATTTTCGCTATCAATTGAAAACGTTATTTATTTTTCCTAGCCTTTTTTCACAAGTATTGAACCTGAACTTCACAAAATATTTTAACATGACCAAGCAGGATTTTGACATTTCAATTTTTATGCATAAAGATTTTAAAAGAAATCATCCCTTGTTCAAGAAGTTGACATTAGAATTTTATCTAGTACTGCAGGTATTGGCAAAAATCGAAAAAAGTCGCAAAAATATCTGGGCACAAATGGGTTAAAATTTCCATTTTATTTCATGAATGAAATGTTTGGAGACAAGCCTACTATTTATGAAACTTCGTTAAGAAATTAGACGAACACTTCAATACTTTTCACAAAGTGGTTATTACCGGGTAAATGAAAACTGCGTTTTTGACACCACATTCCTATGGGATTCTGATTCCTTTATATGTGCTCTATCACACCTTAAAATTTTCCCAAGAGTTTAGAAGCACCCTGTATATTTATAATTTTGAACATAATATTGATTACATGGCAAACTAATCAAAATATTTTATGGTAAACACTAGAGATAGATCCAACTTTCACAAGTTTCAAACATACTGTTTACAACACAAAGCTCTATTTTAAAAATCCAAGCAAAAGATAAAAAAAGAGAGAAATTTTTAAAAACATCCATCGATATTTTATCTATTTTATGTTTGCAGGAAAACCTCAGATTTAACCATGGAACAGTCTTTTTTGCCTTTTTCAGCTCAGTTCTGTTTATATGCGTAATCAGTTTTTCTGGATATAGCATGTGTTCACAAACAACATGTTAATCGTTTGATGCAATCTGGATATGTAAAAAATAAATAAATAAATAAAAATAAAAATATGCAGATTTATATATTTTTATCTGCATTTTTTTATGCATATTTTTATGATATATAAAAATATGCAGAGACGTTTATTTTAAACGTCATTTTTCAAAACTACGCGTAAACAAGCTCTTCTACTTTCATTAAAGTTTCATCATTATAATATAGCTTATATTATGCAGATATATAAAGAATTTTCAATACAGGTTTTCTCATACATTTGTTTAAATGATGCACTTTTTGTACTCAAACATTATATTAAGTGGAACACATATTTGAAACGTATTACGAAACTAATAAAAGAACAATTACAAAAACCAAAAGAAGACTAATTCAAAATATATCGAACACAATGTTTCTAATATATCGATAATTCTAAAAAATCTGTAACTTTGCTTCAAAAATGGATATATTCCGTGATATGCACAAACTTGGATGTTTGAAAAGTACAGGTTAATGGATTGGATAATAATCATAAAAATCTATAATTTTTGTTCAATGTATGTTTCAACCGAATGCAGTTTTTATGTGCGTGTGGTCTTAACTTAGAATTTTTTTTCATTTATATAGCTACTTTTGAAAACAGAAAAATTGTATCAAGAAAAAAATATGTTTTGTGTTCTTTAGAAACAGCATACTGCAGATCACGAAAGCATGAGATAAATCCTTTTAAAGGTTATCAGAAACGTTAAGGTCTAAAAAATATCGCTTTTACTAGTTTGGGCTATGAATAAAGTTATTCTGTGATAGATATTTACTGTTTTATTTTTAGTAAAAATTAAGAATGCTGATATTTATTTACACCCTTATGTGTTACATAATGATACATTTTCCCATTTCTTTCGAGGGTTTATTTTTTTTTATTAAATTAGTTATTTACAGAGCTAAAATAAGAAATTCGGCTTACACACAAGTAACTTTTTGAGTGATTAAACATAATCATTTTATGAATGGAAATGACACCAATTATGTCTTTTCACATACTTAGCAATGTCAGTATTTGCCATGGTTTCCATCTGCTTTTAAGATGACACCTAAAAATTATAAGAACCCTAACCTGAAGAAATTTAATTTAACCCATTTATGCCTAGCGTCCCTTTTTTGGGACGGCATTATCGCTATCAGTCGAAAACGTTATTTATTTTTCCTAGTCTTTATTCACGAGTATTGAACCTCAACTCCACAAAATATTTTAACATGACCTAGTAGGATGTTGACACTTCAATTTTTATACATAAAGATTTTAAAAGAAATCATCCCTTGTTCAAGAAGTTGACATCAGAAATGTATCTATTACTGCTGATATTGGCGAAAATCGAAGAAAGTCTCAAAAATATCTAGGCACAAATGGGTTAAAATACTGTAATATCAAAAAGAAAGATGATTTTCGTTGAAATGAGTGTAATAATTTGGCCAACACTGTACTAAGTATAGAAAACAGTAAGTTATGAGGCGGCGCAGCCTGTCGCCTTATCGGCAAGTATTTTATACATTGTGTGTTTAAATGAAATACAAATTAATAAAATAGTACAAACCGCGGTATAGTTTAATCTTTGTGGTTTTTTATTTAATTTTGCGATTTTTACCTATTTATGCCTTGTGTCCCTTTTTTGGGGCTGCATTTTTGCTATCAGTCGAAAACGTTACTCATTTTTTCTATATTCACGAGTTTTGAACCTCAACTCCACAAAATATTTTAACATGACCAAGTAGGATGTTGACATTTCAATTTTTATGTATAATGATTTTAAAAGAAATTATCCGTTGTTCAAGAAGTTGGTATCAGGAATTTATCTCTTATTGCTGGTATTATCAAAAATCGAAGAAGTCACAAAAATATCTGGGCACAAATGGGTAAACTTTTATAATAATTAACTATAATAAAATTTTTGTTATTTTAGAAGCATGTACTTTTTGACAGCAGTTGCAAATATGCTAAAAAACATCTTCCTTTTCATGAATATATTTTCAGCTTCTAATGCGATAAGAATCCTATCAGCATAATTAACGTAAGGGTAATACACTATCTACTAATAAGTATTTGGGCACCCATGGCACTTCTTCTGTACTTAAACTCAGTGTAAGAAACAGCATTGCCATTAGTCGCACGCAAGATACCAGGAAATTTAGAGCTGTTTGACTTCGTGAAAGGCTTAATTGTCGGATATCATATACGTATCTGGTGATTTAACCCTTTATAAGGCGAGGGTAAGTGCAGACAGTCGAAATTACTTGGAATTTTTCTGCCCCATTTTTTAGAATTAATTCATATATTTTCCCTCTACTGTAATATCCTACGTGAAAATTGGAGAAACAAGTACTAAACGAACATAGAAATTTTCCAGGAGAATACATTAATTATGCACAAAATCAAAGTCGGAAAACTACCTGCTGCTTGTACACGGAATTAAACGCAAAAATATATAATTAAAAGCGATGATTCTTATGCTCAATTTTCGAGTAATTATTCGAGCTTTCCTTAAAATTGCGAATGAAAGAAAAGTTCATAAGCCAAATATTATTTAGAATCTAGACGTATGGAAAAAATATACATCCAATATAACTGAACAAAAATCAGAAAATTCACTAATGACAATTGATTTCTGTATTTAATAGACCGTAGGTGGTAAGTATTTTACCACTGCCTGATAAAGGGTTAAACTTTTCAGACAAACGGCGGACTGCGCAAATAAGAAATAGAGACCAACGAGTGTTGTCCAGAGTAGTTTCCAAAACACTGCACCAAACAGATGGCCCACAGGAGTTCCAACAAGCATCCGAGACTGTTGTTTCAATAATACAATCCGCAAGGAAGCACATTTTCTTAGTTTCCATGGTCGTACTGCAACCCATGACACTTTTCTTACAAACTCCATCCGCGCTGATTGTCGAGGTAGTGCAAGCACGGTGAAATTGGACTATAGATGAGTGGAAACAGGCTCTCTGGAGTAATCAAGGTTCAATCTCTACTAGTCGGATGACAGAGTATGGGTTTAGCGTATGCCTGGAGGACACATTTTTCCAGACTGCATTGTGACTACAGTAGAATTTGGCGGAGGTGGAAATATGGTCTGGGGATGCTTCTCGCTGTATGGACTGGGGTGGTTGATCCAAATTCATGGTAAACTGAGTGTCCACTCTTGCTCCGCTATTCTAGACAAAAATGTCCTTCGTACGCAGGGGCAATATTACGGGTTGGATCATTGTTATTTCCAGGATGACAACGACACTTGCCATGTTGCCAGGTCCACCATGGATTGGTATAATGACAATGGGGTGAACCGACTGGATTGGCCTGTCCAGAGTCCAGACTTGGATCCTATAGATAATCTCTGGGACGAGTTGGATGGCCGAATTAAAGAGTGCCGCAACTGTCTAAAATCGGTGAAAGATGTCACATGTCTTCTCCAAGTCGTGTGGAAGAAAATACGTCTGTCCTTCATCTAAATACTTGTGGAAAACATGCCCCGGACAGTTAAGCTGTAATTGCCTCAGGTGTAGAGTCTCTCTGACTACTGAATATTAATAAATTGTGTTTGTTACTTTTATCACAGGTGTTCAATTACTTACTGGTAGATAGTGTATAAACACGCTTTATACAGAAATTAAATTTTTAAGCTCAGAAATAAGAAAACCTATGGAAAATTATTATCATAGTAGCGATCAAAAGTATTCTTATATATTTCGATCTATGTACCGTACAAGTATTTTTAATGTGTGCTATAGAGACTAGTGATGCATCGAGTAGCACGTTTTCTTAGTACACGTGTACCGGGTATCGAATCATTGCAAAAGAAGAATATCAATTTCGGAAATGAAGAATTTTGACTTTTTGAAATGTAAACATGTAAATGTCATTTAAGATAACATAAATTCAACAAAACTTTGTTTATAAAATCATGTGAGATTTTCTTAATAGTCAAAAACATTTTCATGGTGATATATAATTTATAGCATTGATAATTCAGACCTGTTTTTAAAATATGGTTAGATACAAATCAGCATGCTTAGATATGAAGCAATTCAGAATTTTCGCAACATGTATATGTACACATAGAGAGATTTCATCTTGACACTTCAAGCTTCCAATTTTGTCCATTGTTGCTGAAACAATTCTAATATACACGATCTACCACTTCTTACAACAATGTGTTTGCAGAGAAGAGTAAATAATATATAACAATTGGTGTTTTGCATCATAATTTGCTGATTCAAATTTAATTAATAAGTCTTTTCAGTAACATTATAGTGTATTTTTTTCCTATGAATTGCTTCTTCATGAAAAACCACAATATTTTTCTGCACAGATTTAAAAGAAAACTTCCTTGTATTTGTGTAAATATGGAACTAGTTTTTAATTTCATGAAATTTTGTGTTAGAAATTTTCCTTGTCTTTATTATTAATTATTATTCTTATCACTATTGTTTTTCAATACGTACTGCATAATTTTTCGTTATGAACTTAAGTTTCTAATGTAATGCATACATTATCTATCTTTAGATACTTTATTTTTACGGATCAGCTCATTAATGCATCAATTTGCTAAAATTTATATAGCTACTCTGTATCAGCCAGTTTCTAAGTCAGAAGTACTGTGTACTTGGAAAACTGGCAGAGTAGGCTAAATACCGAGTATATACTAAGTACTCGATTCATCTGTAAAGAGACTTAAATGCATTTCGAAACAAATTCAGCATATGATATTGGGGTTTATGAAAGCTACTCTTCATCAAGAATTGTATATGCAACTTACTCGTGTACCATGGTTCTATCATTGGATCACACAAAATAATTACAACACATTGTAGTCTATGGCAGTCAAGGGACATTAATTCATCTCAAGTACCGTAAGTATGCAAAAGTTTGTGACTACTTATTCGTCTCCAAAAAGGTCGAACTTAAGGTTTGTTGCTCTTTTTTTTGTGTGTGTTGGGGGCGGGGGGGGGGTGATTCCTACTTTAACCCCTCCCCTTTTGTATTGCCAAGGTGACGATAATTATTCATGTGCAATTACTATGGCGATTTTTTGTATTTGTGTGACAACCGTAATATAAAAAGGCAATCGAGACAGAAAATGTTTTATAACTGATGCGTTTGACATGATTTATCTTTCTCTTTTGTTTTATATAAATCAGTCTAAAAATTGCTTTATTAGTTTCAGAATATGTTCGGACTTGCTCTTGCAATGGCTTATTGAATATATTCTTGAATAAACAAGCTGCTTAAATTGGATGATTTCTCAATGGCATTGATTACGCCAAAAAAAAAAAGGGCATTTTACTTTAATTCAATTTCATATTGTTAAAGTAATTAGAGATATTTTATACATATTTATGAATAATCTGAACACGTTGTTATTTGCTTTAAGTTAAAATAGTACTTTAATAAAATAGTTATTTGTAACACGAAAGAAATTACCCAAATGACATCCTGTATCATTTGTTTTGATTCTATTTCGAAGTTTATCATAAAAAATTCAAAAATACGCATATTTATAATGCTTATAGTGAAAATAAATTCATAAAAATATTCAACATATTTCCACATCATAATTGATGATAATATATAAGCAAATATAAAGCTGAGCTTTCACTAATTTATGCACTTTCATAAATATACTGCGTTTACTGAATTAAAATACGAAAAAATATTAATTGTTTATCAAATATCAAATAGGTAACGCAATATAAAAGGCTAAATAAAAAATATCCATGATAAAGCATTCCATAGAGCATTTTATTCTTATTTGTAGAAAGCTTTAATGCAAATATTTTGTTGTTATTGTTCCTTAAAAATATTTTGAAAGAAAATTTCTTAATAATTATTCATATAATTTTACACGGCGAAAGGCAATTTAATTTTTATCGTTGAATAAGCATCAAATGCTCTTAATTCTCTCTTTATTACAAGCGTTAAAAAAACATCATAAATACACATAGTTTTTCACAGCTTTTATCTTGTAGAACCATGTTTATTGATTATCGAAGTGATGTTTTTCATACGTAGAAGTGTCAATAATATCATCACTCGGATGATATTCAAGCGTAAGAAAGAAGATACATGGAAATGATTAATTCAAGAGACAATAAAGATGCCATTAAACATACTACATACTACGGTAGTGAAAAGAAAAGCGAAATAAAAAGTTAAGCAATACTTGACAAAATGATGGATGGTGTACTTAGTGAACCACTTATTCACTCTACCGTAGAGTCAATGAATTATGAGGTACTTTTTTTCGCAGTTTACTTTTCAAGGGTTCTTTACATCAAACACTTCTGTTTTTCTTTTTCTTGTTTTCTTTTTAATTTTTTCTACCCTCTCTTTTGACAGAAGAGATTTAAAAATGTCTCCAGTACTACAGTTGATTTGAATTACATAATCGGTAAAAGTGAGAGGACACAACACCTCAACGAAAAGAAATGAAAAAAAGTTTTGATTTGATTATCGTCAAAAACTATTTTTAAATTCTGAAAGTAATGAATTAGTAATGAATTTGAAATTTCTCAAGTAGTTTTATAATGAAAGTTTACTTATCAATGAATGTGGAAGAGATATTCTCGAAAACTTTTTTTAAATTAAAATTTAAAGGGGGGGAGTAGTCTTTTAAAAACAACGAACCGCTCTACTTAGGTTATACTAGAAACATGAATATTCTCGAATAAGTATATACACTAACAGTACCCAAATGGACATGGTGCAAGTAAGAATAATGTTTCTAATAGCTTAAGAAACGCTTCCATTCAGTTCAAGTCTTTCTTAAGTGAAAATTTCTCTCAGTATTGATCTCATTTTTTAGAAATAGTGATTTTGAGTTTCTCTGCTTGAATCTGTAGCTCTTTGTAAAATGTCAGAATCAAAACTGCTTGTCAACATCTTCAGAAAAAAGTATAGTACATAAAGAGTAAACTGCATCGCATTGCAATCCTGTGGCACAGTCAGTAGCTTTATAAATCACGTCATAACTCCGAAGAGTACATGCATTGTACGACGCCAATTACACCCATTGTGACCCAAAGCTCTGAATATGCATGTTTCTAGTCTTTATCTGTAGACTTTAAGTAGATTTTAAGACTACTCTTTGCGGTCTGCAATGAACAGAGTAGTTTATCTACAGAGACACAAAAATGACTTTCAATAAAAAAACTTTCTTTCTTTGAAAGTAAATCGCTAGTTTCAATAGAATATGGCCGAGCTTGAATACGACACAAGTCTACAGACAGTCATTGTTTGGGCACAAAATCACGGCAATTCTTGTCAAGCTTCACGAGGTTCTGTAAAATATCTCAAAATTTGGCTCCAAAAGAAAATTGTTTTTAAAACTGAACCCTTCGTGATGGCATCTTTTATATTTCGCGAAAATTGTTAAATCACAATTTCATTATTTCATTTGAAATTTAGAAACATGCATTGTTTCTAAATTTCAAATGAAATAATTTTAAATGAAGTGTATGAAAAATATGTATAATTTTATTGGTCTAGAAGAAATTCATCTGATCATATCAAATTTTTTTACTGAAAAGTTTGAATAATGTGTGAAAATTACTTTAAAGTAACAAAATACTTTCCTTAAAGTAATGATATAACTGTTCATAAAAATAACGTAGTGATTTACTACTTTCATTGTTCGCCGAATACCTTTAATTACTAATTCTATAATTATAGCAAGGTAAAGATATAATATATGAAAATTTGTGGAATTCACCCAACATTTATAGCTTATCCATATATTATAAACATGATCTTAGTCAACTTTTTTACTGCATTTAGCCTCAAAAATGTACTGAATCATATTTTTGTAGTAGTTTTAAGTAATTTACAACTTTTTCAAAGTTTCTTTCCAATTTATACAATGAATACAATTTATATTATTGAAACTGACACACATATTTAAATGCAAATCTTCAGTACACATTAATCCCCGTATTTCTGCAACTTAAAAAGATGAAACATTTTTATAACACACAAATATTTTTTTTTATGTGCTCGCAAATAAAAGTTTTGTCATGTAGTTAGAAGTAACTACAGGATCACATGGGGGTAAAAGAATTGAAATTTTTGCAGTGCCATGTTTAAATAAGTATAATTTTATTGAAATTTAAAGATTTGTATTAAATCGTATGTTTAAAATATACCTTCAACTATATCTAAAATGATTTATTAGAATTATTTATTTCATCAGACGAATGCTGCAGAGTTACTCAACTTTTCTGAGCCTGCTGCGAAATGCCTCTAAGATACTTTAGTGGGATGGCATAATTCTTCCGGATCGTTTCAAACATCAATTTAACAACTAATCGTGAATTTTCAGACGAGGCTTGTTTATCACACATTCATCTGAACAGTTTTGAATTAATGAGAACATAACCCATTAAAGAGAAATTATGCTAATTAATGCTTCATTCATCTAAAAATCGATACCTTCACACGCCGACACTTCCTTAATAATCGCATCGTTATCGCAAATCGGGTGGAAAACTTTTGATTGAAACAAAATGTTCAATTTCCGAAATGAAACATTCCTATTCTAATTACTTCGACTGAAATTGAAAACATCAGATTTCTGAAAGCAAGCGCTGTTCCTAGTGTTTTGAATATGCAGATTTTTCTATCAAAAAATATTATTAAGTGTATATACATATAAACGTATCGCTATAATTTAAAACATCAAAATATTTTAAAAAGAATAATTGAATTAAGCAGAAAGTGTTTCTGTACATAAAGATCTGGTTGATAAGTTGACAAGCGTAAAAAATTGTTTCTTGAATTGGAATTGGAATTGAAAAATTAAATTAAAATTTCATCAAATTATCCAAATTTTTACATCACGCAAAAGTGTTATTTATTGTTACGTTTCATGTTCCACAGCCAACTGATAGGGTAAACTCGGTTCCAGCGCTGAAAAAAATATTTAGTTAATTTAACAAAATTTGTATAGATCAACAAAATTATTCGTCTCAAATAGCGCCAATAAAATTTTTGTTGAATCGAAAATATTTTGTTCAATGCAACAAAATACTTTTTCCAGTACAAGAACGTCGAAAGTAAATACCGATCTTGGTAAGCACTTGGGAGGCTGACAATCTCTCTCAACTGGACTGCTAAAGTAAGTAGTTTGCAATAATGGGAGATGTCTTAAACGGATTTTGCCGTGTATAGTGATAATCGGAAAGTAGAGTTTAACAGTTTACCAACTATTCCTCCGAGCCATTCTTCCTGCTTTGACTTGCGATCACGGCTGTCTACCAACTATACGCGTTATTTTACCAGAGGCTAATAAGCATCCTTGCTAACAAACACGGCCTCAAGACTACTCGTTTCTGCTGTCTCTCTAATAATTCTATCCTCCTTGTGCTGAAGGGATCTGTGTTAGCGGTTCCTCCATGTCCAAACGGTAATTCTCGGGCTGCTGATTCAGTCGCTAGGTCTCTCATCTGGAATTGGCTCTAAATTAGATCACGGATAGAATGCTATGTTAGCCTGATGTATGGGATCCCCCATTTGTATGTCAAATGAAATGGGCCCAATTTAATGGTCATCGTACCCGTCCCTCGTAGAGGTCAAGCCTTTTCGGCAATCGATCGGGCCATTAGAAAGAAGAAAGTATTAAGTTTAATTCTTGTTAAAATGCCGTAGCAAGAAATTCAAATTTTTACTGTCTTATATAACCGAAGGCATCAACTTAAACTACTTTTACATCACCTTATATGTTTTACATTTATAGGTCTAGGATGTTTCTAAAAGAATGATATATGTTCCTTAAAGAGTTATGAAAACACAGAAAATTTTAGAACAAATTTCTCCAAGTCTTATAAATATAGAGGAAGCACCAAAGATTGCATCTTACAAACGTTAGCGTTACAAAATTTGTAACGCTAAAGTAATTGACAATTTTACAAGTAAAGTGAGGTGATGTTGACGATAAGACGATGATGATTCGACAAATGTCACTAAAATACCTACGCATTATCTTATTGAAAATTATACGTTGACAAAATTCCAAACTCCAAATTATATCGTATGTACAGTTTTTCTATGTATACTATTGCAAGATTATACTACACAGAATTAAAAAAAAATGTGCAAATATTTCCCTTGTTATTAGACTATAGCATGCTACATGAAAATCTGAAATACAAAATTGAGTTTTAAAAGAATGTTTTTATTGTGTTTAAAGTGAATTAGAGTAAAAATTTAAACTGTAGAGAAAGAGGTATTATATACACTCGACTAGCTATATTATTCTAAGTCAAATATACTCTATAAATGCACACATATGGCACACATTTTAATGTGTCGACAAATTTTTATACTGCCCCGTAAAAATTAGTAAAATACGTCAAATGCATTAATTGGGTGATGCACAAAATTTCTGAATTTCATCAAAAAAGGCTCTAGGAAAATAAACATTTTTTTAACTTAAACCACATTTCAGTGGCTCTCTAGAAAAAAAATAGTAATCGGAAGACTGACTTTTAGGAACGCACACAAATTACGGAAGAAAATAAGGATTGGATAAAAAACATGCTTTAGCCATTATTCGTATTGTATACCTTGTTACTAACTTAAAAACATATTAAAGTACATATTTAATTACTTTCAACATATCTCTCAGTATTTTTATGGTGAAAGGCTGAAACTTTGTGTATTACCTAATTCATGTATCGGTCACATTTTACCAGCTGGAAGGTTTTTCGAATGGGGGCCGAATGCAAATTAAAATGTTGTATTATTTTGCCTTAATCTGCGGGCAAAAAAATTAAATTATACTATAAAACCACATTCTTGTTTTTGGTGGGTTCTTGTAGTTAGGCTTAGACCAACAAGATCTCACTTAAGCAATTTTCGTATACAATAGGTTTGTCTCCAAAAATCTCATTCAAGAAATTAAGTAGAATTTTTAAACTACGAATTTTACTCACATTTTTTTCTGAGATATATACGTTAGTTTTTTGACAAACAATGGTCGGAAAGTTCACTGTTGCTTCAGCACCCGTTCCAAAGTGATTATTAACAGCTCCATGGATACAACGTTTTAGATCCCACATTATTATGTGATTCTGATTCCTTATTTTGTGCCCTATCTCCCATAATATTTTGTTGAAACAATTTAGATATACCCTGTATATCTATATGTCTGTGTATGAGTAGGTAAGTAAACATTTCGAGATTTACATGCAATAAATTTCGTTTGCAAATGAATACTTTTCTGATGATTCAATTTTTATTTCACAACTTGTTATTTACTATTTTTAAACGTAATTGTTAAAATGTTTTGAAACATCCTATTCGAATGATGTTGTTATTAGTTTCAGATATTAACTTTGTTTTTTAGTCATTACTTTATTCATTATTTTTCATTACTTTATGAAGGAAATGGTAATATATACTTAGGTAATAGTTTTAAACGGTTTGAGGGGTGTTTATAAGTGGCTAAAGTAACTGCGTGTGTTTTAAAATGTCTTATACATATACTCTATTTCGCAACGAGAGAGAACTTGGAAAGCCTGCCTCGCACACAAGTCAAGACTTCATGGTGCATAGGGGAAATTTACTTATTATTTTAATAACTCGACTTTCAAAAACATTCTTTCAAATTACTTTTATAATAGTAAACTACTTTTACATTCGGGTCTATGTGTGTACTGCCTACAATTTTTTCGGTTATTTTCTTTTTACTGAAATAACCTGCAAGCCAAACCTCCAAATAACCTCCATTTACCTCCAAGCCACACATTGTATTTACGAGACTATAAAAATGGAGGTTATAAAATTAAAAATTAAACTTGATTGCAACCGTAGAAAATCCGCTCTTTGTTTATTTTATAAGTACACTAAAACTGACAACCCTATTACTCAAACCCAATCGCATGTACTGATACACTTGCTTAAGAGAACCGAAATTGCAAAAGTTTAAAGCGGTTTTGCAAAAGTGCCGAAAGTTTTCCCCATTAAGGTAGCGCATATTTCTGGTGCGGCATATTTGCAACCACATTTCTATTAAAATGGTCGGAAATTACGATATATCCATTTTGTGGACAGATAGAAACTGAACGCTCAGAGAAAATGCATTGAAATAAACCATTTATTTTCGAAGAAATTTAATGTTGTGGTAAATAGTTTAATTAGGACTTAAAATACATAATAAACATATTTTGTCCAAAAAGTATGTTTAAAATGAATAAGTTACTCTTTAAATACTGTATTAACTACTTCATTACATTTGTTTCACAGATAAGTGAATTTTTAATACAAGTTTAATTTTTTATTTCTGAATTTAAAATAAATTGTTTGAATGTATATTGCTCACCTATCAATTCTTTAAAAAAGGTGGTTTCTCTTTTTAAGGCTGGTGAATACATTTTCAATTAATTGATAAAAACGGAAAAATTCTAAGGAGAAAAATGAAACTTTATTATAGATCTTTTATAAGTATACAGTATTTCATGTAAGTGTTCATGATACTTTATACCCTTTACACCTAAATGTGATAGAACACAGAATATATATCCTTGGTGTTCTATATGGTAAAATGAGTTTTTTGTTTGTTTATTTGTTTATTTGTTTGTTTTAAGACAAAAGTACGCAATGGCTTTCTGCCTAAAGGAGTGGCGGATATATGCATTGGTCGGACGACTGTTTAAGGGGATCTAACACGTTTTCTGGTACATATGGAGAAAACAGCCCCAAACTCCAGACCTTTATATCGACAGATGCACGGTAATCTAGAATTCTGGATCTTTACGTTTCAGGCGGCTACCAGGTAGTTCGATAGAAGACGCCACATTTAAGGATTTTCTTACTAAGTAGAGAAAATTTGAAATAAGATCATGAATAAATTACCATGTTCTTCAATTTTTAACTAATTATATATGCTTATTAATTACTTTCCCAGTATGTATATGATTGAAAATTTTTAGTGTTTAATAAACTCATGAAAGTCGTGGCATCCTCTCTTAAGTGTACGATGAAGATTCTATCAGTTTTGTGTAAGAAAAATAACACAAACATTCGAAAATTACCTACGAAGTAAGAATAACTATGAAGAAATCCGTAAACTGATTTTTCTAATTATTTAACTGAAACTAATAAGAATACTGATTTGTATGTTATCTTGCACAGCATTTCTTTCAGTATAAAATTGCAATTTTCGTATAACCATTTCTTGCATTTGATGTACTGAATCCAATCACTCTTGAGACTATTTTTATCGTAAAAATATCCTCTCATACATCGAAAATTTAATCCTGACCAACAATTTAATTATTGCATTAAATTAAATTTTATTCTAAACAACAAGCTCGCTCCGTTTTTCTTTTGTAATTTTGAGGAATAGTCTGCACAATAATAAAATGTGAATTATTTTTCTTTGAATTCTTAATATCTTAAGAAACATGCAAAGATCTGTAAAACTATCATACATACAAACTCCTCAAAAGTTAAATCGAAGCAAGAATGTATTAAGTACCTTTTATGATGTTATTTTGCAAAGTTTTTAGATAATTTTACTTTTTTTCACCAGTTTTCAATAGAATATTTTTGTACTTCATAGTTTTATTTCTTCGTAGTGGGGAACCAGGATTTTATATATTTTTCTATAAATATCGTCTGTTCAAATGGTGCCCATGAGATGATACAGAATTGATTTCCAGATAAATGAGAAAAAGTACATTATTTACAAACATTTTACATACTTGAAAACTGCGATTTTGTTTTGATTTATTCTGCTATATATCTTTGTCATTTCATTTTCGTTAGATATTTGAAGACAAATTATGCATTATGTACTATTTCCACATTTCCAGTAGTATACATATTATATTTTTAGGATGTTTTTATTAATGTCAATCTAACATATTTGCATTAAATAAGTTAAATTCTAGTTATATTTCTAGTTAAAAGTGATTAAAGCAAATATTTTGAAGATTGTGTAGTTAAGTCAAGCAATTTCCTTACTGCATATTCCTTAAGATTTCAGATCCATCATCAACATTTTAAACATTTTTTATTTTTGAAAATTCCTAACAGCATGCAAATTTGGCAAGATTCTTCAGGCAGGTAAAATCCATAATTTATGTACAGCTGCAATCAGAGCTACACCCTTCAGCTCGTGTGCATTTCAGGCTGCGTTAATTTCGTTTTAATATGCAGCCAGACGTATTATAACCATCCTCTCGAAAAGAACGTAAATCATTAGCCCTTCGTCCATAAAAGCACCTCAAACATTTTCATCCATCGTGTGCGATCTCGTCCTAATTATGAATTCCTTCGTAGATCATAAACAAGATGCTTTCGTGAGGGAACAGCACGCGTTATTAATGGAGCTCCTTTAAAAATTTTAAAATGTACTGGCTGCTTTGATTGGAATAACAACTTCGTTGCACATAATTCTCCTTTCTCTCTACTTTTAGATCATTATCACAAATCAATGGAAGGCGGGCGTTAGTGAGTTTTAAACGAATGCAATAAAATGGGCCACTTGACTAGATTTAAAATTTTACTATCATAAGACGTGCTGTCGCAACACCTTTAATGAAAACTTAATTTCTTCTCGGCACGTGCCGACATAATGTTTGGAAATATTATTTTCGACGAGCTTTGGCATTCTGAATTTTTCCAACATTAGTTTGCGCGTTAGCGGCAAATATGACTAAATGATGGTACATTTTGAAGTAAAATGAAAGTTAAAAAATCTAGCTAACAACGTAGCTAACTTTACCCATCTTTTCCTCCATAAAATTTTCCTTCGTAGGTTCTGGTGAGGAAAATGGACATAATTTTTTTTAAGTTGCACAGATTATAAAATTTAATTAAACGCTTGGTAAATATCAAATGTTCGGAAAGCCGAGTGGAGTCCCTCTAGATAATTTTTAATTAAAAAAATGAAATTTTGATATTCCTGAAACTCAGACTTATGTTATGGCAAATTAGTTTATACTGCTATAAATTAAGAACTAAATAAGTGTAAAAGTTTTCTTATAAACAAAGTTTATTTAAACATTAGAAAAAAACAGTAAAGTACTATAACACAAGGAATACTTTTGTTAAAACAATCTATATAGATGTATGATTTATTTATACCAATACATTTGATACCTATGTACTGTACAATACTGCGTTTTATACGCATATACCATACTATTCGATTTTGAATTACATCACAAAAATCTGGCTCTTAATGTTTTCAATACAATAAAACTAATATGTACGCTATAATTCACCAAATTTCAGGATACTAAAAGCTGTCTATTTTTTCAGATTCTCGTTTTTCAGATATCTCTAGTTTATTTTCTAGAGAAAATAAACTAGAGATCAGCGATCTTTTTATAAGAAAGGCGTGTCAATGCAACGTTTGTAGCAATTTATTTAGTGCAATTAGGTTGAAGATCAAGTAATTTTCAGAATCCATTGAACAAAGAAAGAGCACTTATACGGGACTGAAAGTAGCTATCAAATGAAGTGTATACAGAGGGTATTTGTAAATTATTGGACGGAGACTCAAAAAGTTGGTTCAGTTCAGTTTTATACAATTATTTCAGCCATACATTAACGTCAAATGATTATTTTTTAAATTCCAAAGCCACTTTTTTTTCTCAATCTATAAGTTATGTTAAGGTGTTGCATCTATACGCACTATTTAACTTGCTACTCGATAAATCCGTTTACACATAGTTAAGGGCGTACTTCCCTCATGTTTATCCCTCATGGAAACATAACAGTCTTTTTTATAACAAATAGGGTCAGGTGGGGAAAACGGTGGGAAAATCGTGTATTTTTTTAAAGTCGTAAAATAATCTGTTAAGCTTATGTTCATTAAACTATTGATGTATATTACATATTTTAACTTATATAGATTGAAAATATAACATTAGTTTTTAATTGAATCAAAATACTTTTCTACGATCTCATTTTTAATTATTCAAGTACTGATACCCCTCTTTTCCCCCATGGTGGGCGAAAATGGGGTAAGTACAAAGGTAGCTGTGTATTTTTAATAAAAATCATATTAATGCTACGAAGGAAAGAAAAGGCACTCAATTTAATGTATTCTTCATATACTAAAAGAAAAAGATGCGCAGAAAAGGATTTTCCCCAGAATTTTTAACTAAAGAAATAATATCCAGGATTAACTAATTCGGGTTCACTCATTATTTGGCTAATGTTACTCGTTTTCCACACAGAGGTGTAGGCAGTAAATGGTTGATGGGGCTGCAGAACCCGGAAATGAGTAAACATAAGATATGAACAAAATTACGTGATTCGTGGATTAATTTTAAAGTTCCTGTTAGAAAAATTTGAGTTTCAGCAACAGACTTAAGAAAATTTGATACATTTTCTCTATTGTATGTTTTTAAAGCTGCAAAACTTTAATTTCGATTTATAAATTTATTTATTCTTTCTTTTTTTTTAGATTCATTTTTATTGACGAAAACTTGTAGACAAAGTGAAGGGTTCCCCCCCCCCCTCTAACAAAAAAGGGATATATCGATTTTTATAAGCTTTCTTTGCATTATAGTGTATTCACTTTTGAGTCATCCCCGAAAAAAAAAATCTTGGCCATGCTACTGGTTCCACAAAATGAATTTCTACAATAAACGGTTAATTAAAATGTCAATTTTATTGATCATAACTGCTGTTTCAGGAATATTTAACTAAAGAAGAAATCGAAATGTCAGTATCTTATAGAACTTTGCTAAGTCTAACCATACCCCTCCATTTTACCCTACCTCAAGAAAAAAATTTTAAAAAAGAAATTATAATTTTATTCTTAACTTTTATAATATAATCCAGTAATTTGGAGTGAAAGAGTGAAGTCTCTCTACTAATATGTATCAAAATATAAATACTTTGTCTAATAATAAGGAATGTAGAAGAAAGTTTTTTAATATCACTTGTTAACAGGCAGTATATTTAGAGCAAAAACAATAAGTTTTGCACACATTAATATTGTTTATATATACTAAAACTTCATGAGGAGTACTTCCTGTGTCGTTAAAAGAAATATATATCTCCATAGATAAAAAATACCGGAACATCTAAAAATTTATGGTGAAAGAAGGTCTCTTTATAAATAACCCCATTTTCCCCCATCTGACCCTACTGGAAGCAGACAGAAAATTATGGTTCAGAAGACAGAAAGTTATGGTAATTTAAATCATAACTTATGATTAGGAAAAAAATCAAGGAAAGTGTATCGCAAACGTCATGTAAAAATTGCAAAGCTATTTTTAATATATCAAATATGATTGTGTGCATTAAGGAAAACCTGCACTAGGGGTATCCGTCTAGGACAGGGGATGCTTCGGTCGGAAGATTTTCTTATGGGCTCTATTCAGGTTACACATAGAGAAAACCAACCAAAATACCAGACCACTAGATCGAAGGACGCGCGAAGGGTCTGAACCCGGAACATTCAGAGTATAATATCAAAGTGACAAAAATATTATTCTGCAATTAGATTGCCTAATCCTCATTAAGTACAAAAAAACAATAATTATTTCTTTAAAATAATGAACAAGTGTTCATCTCATTATTACATTATTTAGGTCAAGTTAATTACAAGTAACAGTACAGCTTGATACTTACTTTCTAACAGGTAATGCGTACCTAAATAATTTTTATATTCATATATTTTTTATTCATTTTATATTCATTTCTATCTGAAAAAGAAAATAGTACGATTACAAAAAAATATTGTGATTAATTTATTACTAAAATAATTACCTGTTTCTCAAGAAGGAAATTTTTCATATACTAATTAGGAAAAAGTTCTTTTCTCCGAATGGCTTTCAAAGGCTCTCTGTTATAATAAATGGCACAATAGTTTAACGCGTGAATCTTTCAATACTAAATTACGGGTTTCAAAGTGAGTTATGAGTGCCACAACTTCTGACACTAGCTTATGACATGGGTCGTGAATTACATAGGTTTTAGCGTGGAAATATCTCGACAAAATAGAGATTGAGTTTAGAAAAGATATTTGTCAGAAAATTTAAGAAAGAAAATTTGAATAGGCGTAACTACTGTAGTTATATATATGTTTGTATGTATGTATGTCCCAAAAACACTGACCTCAACTGACCTCAGCTTTTATTCGTTAAATAATGATCGCTGACACATGGAATAAATTACAAAGTTACATAAAAAAGGGTAAAAATTTTCTGATGTCGGTTATTATTATCATTATCATTATTATTATTATTATTATTACACATATATATATATATATATTGTGCAGAATTAATCTAAATAAATACAAAATATAATTTTTATATGATCCACGTAAAAAAATAAATAAATAAATAAAATTATCTGTTAGTAAAATGTGCCTCATGCATTCATGAGATAATGTACAAAGTTTCACACTTTCATCATAAAACGACTCGGACATATTTAAACAAAGTTGGAAGGAATTTCAGAAGATTCATAAAATACATTTTTGCAAATTGCAAAAAATAATAGTTTAAGAACAAATTTATTTATAAATAAATTGCATATTTATAAATAGGAAGAACTTCAATCTCGGTTCACTCTTATGCCATACATTTGGTTAGAGAAAAACATCGATCTTGGTTTAAATTCTTACCATACGGTTGGTCAGAGGGGGGAAAAACGATTTGTTAAAAGTTTAACCATATAACAGGCTAGAGAAAGAAACCTAAGATCCTGGTTCTATGTTTCCCGGCAGAATAAGGAGGAAGCACAGCTGAAATGATAAATCTCAGTACCTCGTTTTTCGAAATATTGATTGAAACTAAAATTTGCAAAGGATTTTTTATGGAACGTTTAACTAAATTTTTAAGAGAGTATTATAAAATACTGTACCTTTCTACGAAATTTTGTAATTTATTGCATACTAGCAGCGTGCTCTTTCTCTGCACTGCAGGAAACAAATGTATTTTTACACATATAATTCGAGTTAAGTCCAGTCATGCGGAATCTCAAAAAGTGAAAAATTATTTGAATTATGACGAAAAATCGACGTCATCTGTACAAATCCGTGATAACTGCAGTATGATGACACAGAAACCTATGTCAGTGTCACTTGTGATCGAAAATAGATGAACTTAACGGGATTCAGACATACTCTTCTTCCGAAAGGCCGCATTCCCACATCATATACTGTTTTTTAGGTTTAATTTATAGCTGTAATTTATACCTCAGAAATAACATTACATGATGTGGTGAACTGTTTTTTTTTTCTTTTTCATGAAGTTTCTAAAGCGTAAATAATGCATAAGCGCAGTCATGATGCAGAAGAACTTACTGAAATTTTATCTAACAAAAAGATCTTACAATATTATTGATATCATAAATATAAAAACCTACATGAAATATTTGATGCACAATGTACGTTTTGATGCCACTATGTTTCCTTGACGATCGTGGCATTTTTGTAAATGTAAACGTTCATGAAGAACTTTTACGAAAGTTTTGTTGTTACTGAAATGACCTGTACTCAACTCCGAATGCAGTATTACACGCGTTACGTAAAATTAACGTCGATCTCACTTTCGATTTTCACTTAAAATAAAAAATCATTTTCATATTCTATTTTTGACACAGAAGTTGCCATAGTGTCATATTCAATATTTGAGCAAAATCTGAAGTCGTGTCTAGAGATGCTGGTCTCTTAAATTGAAAAGATATGAATATAAAATAAATAGAACTTTAACAGAAGTCATCTCGGGTAGTGTTCTAAGCAGTTCTGAGTGCGTTATTTGAAAAGACTCTGCAAACGCCATGGAAAGAGGAAATAATTTCACGTTGTAATCGCAATATCATTTTCGTACCCGATGAGTTATCCTAAATTATCTGGTGATACATTATTGATTTCAATGTGTAAGATTTCTAGCTCATTCGTTAAACAATAACTGGCTATTTGGACTGGTAACCTACCAATTTTTTTTTAAATAAAAGAGGACAATCAGTGTAATCAAGTTTCCCTTTAATTAGAAGAGCACATATTTAAAATTAGCTTTACTCTCACTTGCATCAGAGCAAAAATTAATTTGAGATTTTTAGGTTATTCCTAGATAATTGGTATTTCAAATATCTCGGAGCTATATGGCAAATGACGTAATTTCTGTGCTACAATTCAGCCAAAAAAAAGCATATCTAATATTTAAAAATGTACCACCGAAAGGCGTCAAAACTTGGTGACATTTTGCGCGAGTTTTAGGAATAGATATTTCGACCGTCATCAAACTTATAGCGAATTTTATGTGTTACTTTAATTAGTATTTTCCACGATTTTAAGAAATGCAACTTTCCTTTCGTTATTATGGTTGCTGAAAAATTATAGTGCTCAAAAATCACCAAGGGTAATTTGCGCATTAAATAAAATACTTTGAATCTTGTAATAGTAAATTTTTTACGTCAAAGCCTTTTAACATAATTAGATTTCTAACTAATTTTTAAACTCATGACGTCAAAATGGCGTCATTCTCAGTTGCGATATCTAACATGAATTAGTGAAAGAAGAAAGAAAAAAAACTTACATTAGCGGTTCTCAACCTTTAAACGTCGCGCCCCACAACAAAGGCTAACTTACAGTGGCGCCCCCCCGTCACATTTTTCAGCAGACATTCGGTTTTTTAATTTTTAACAATGGACATTTAGTCGAATTTTCTACAAAATAGTGTTTCAGTAAAGTTTGAATGCACATTTTAAGCGAAAATGGATATATTTGTGAGTAAAAACGAGAATAAATCTGATGATTTTTTAAAAATCTGCATCACAACTTGCTCTTTGGTTTTCACGCCCTCCCCCCCTGCAAACGCTCTGCGCTCCCCTTGGTGGGCGAGCCCCACAGGTTGAGAAACGCTGATTACGTTATTTTACTTTTCTACCTTGGAGGAGGCATGAGGGGGAAAAAGTGAAGTCACAACTGTAACCAGTTTTTCCTGCATCTGCTAGTTCTATGGCGATTAAATAAAGTAACCGTAAGCGTAGTCTTGGCTCGGAGTTAAATAGCCGTATGATGGCATGCCAAATTTATCGAACCACACTCCCCAGGCCTACACATAGAGTTACTTCATTTTATCCTAATAGAAGAACTAGCGAATGCCTACTGCGTATTTACTATTTGTTCTCCCAAGTTTTCCTGCAGCATATGATAATCTAGAGCAGTTGTTCTCAAACTTTTTATCCCGCGGAACCCTTTTTTACCACATACTTAGCGACAGAACACCTGAATGAATATTACTTGAGGAGAAACTAAGGACTTTTTCTTTATTACTGATTAGACATAAACATAAAATGTAAACAATAAAAAGCTGTATAAAAATGTAGATAATACTTACAAAAAGTTACCTAAAACAATATAAATCTGTATAAAAATGTAGATAATACGTACAAAAGGTTACCTGTAGACAAGATTTTTTTTATGAAATTACACAATACACTGATGAAAAGTATCAGTGGGAAGAATGACACCAAAATTCTGACACTGACATTGTTTTATAAAGTGACGAAATTGTAGAATCTGACGTTAGTTCAATAAATTTTTCGTATTCGTCCGAAGAAAAACAAGAAGGTTTTTCGTTAATGACAAATGGATTTTTGATCCATAATTTTTTCTGTGAATTTTCGTGCTTCTCATTCGGAAAATATTGCTCCATAGAATCACTAAGAGCCTCAAGATGTTGGGTGACATCCTAATATTGCTTTATTTCTGAGTTTAACTCCGAGAAAAAGCTCGTTATTGTGGGAAAACAACACAGCTAATCCAAAATTGAAGCTTTCGTTTAAATTCCACTGTTTTGTCATTGGTGTTAAATACATCGACTTGTTTTCCTTGAAGTGAATGATTAAGTTCTTTAGTTTTTAGAAAATATCAGCGAGGTAAGCCACTCGAAATAAGCACTCGTTATCGAGTAATCTATCTACCAAATAAAAATGGTTCTCTGTGAAGAAAGCACAAATTTCAGCTTTAAGTTCAAAAAAGCGTTCGAATATTTGAGCACTTTCCATATCATTACATAAGATTTTAAACAATCTATTATTTAACGGACGAGACTTTATCAGCTTAACCACCTCATCTATGGTGCACTTTAGATAGTCTGGCAACTTTTTCGTGGCAAGAGCTTGCCTGTGAAGCATACAGGGTCTGCTAGCAGTTCTTTGTAATCTTCTTTATGCGAGCAATAACACCGGATGTTTTCCCAACCATAGCATTTACCCCATCTGTGCAAATGTCAATGCAGTTTCCCATGGAATTTCATTTTCTTCAAAAAAAGAATTTAAGACGTTGAAGATTTCTACTGCAGTTGCCTGTGCTAGTAGCGGCTGGCATAGGAGGAGATCTTCAGTAAGAGATGTCTCTTGCTGATATTGTAAAAAAACAAGTAATATTGAAAGCCCTGACACGTCTGTGGACTCATCCATCTGCATAGCAAACTTGCAAAACTTCAGGCGATGAACAAGTCATTATTTTATAGCACCTGCAATTGTTTTCATTCTTCGAGATACAGTATCATTCGATAGAGGAATTTTTGCTATTTCTTGAGCCAATTTTTCACCGAACATAGACTTGACCATGTCAATAGCACATGGTTTAATAAGAGATTCGGCTATTGTATGGGCTTCCCCAGCTCGTGCAATTTGATAGGCTACTAAAAATTAAGCCTCGGTGGCTTTTTCGTTTACTGTGTGTGCTGCTTGAAAAAAAGATTTTTTAACTTTTAGAAGTTCATTGCGCTTGCGTACAAACAAATCAATATCTTATCTTTGACATCTCGATGAATAGTTTCCAAATGGCGCTGTAGGTTAGCAGGTGCCATTGAGCTATTAGGAAATATTTTTCTGCATATAACACATTGCGGATGATCGTCAGCATTCATGAATCCGAAACCAATATAGCTCTCATCATATTTCCTTGTTTTGCACAGCTAACAGTTTTATCTCCATTACACCTACCGGGTGATGACTTATCTCCTTGAAATGAACTAAATTCTTTTGTTTCTTTGTCCCCATCATTCCCATCTGCATGAGAAGTATCGAGAACTGATGAGGAATTCAACCTGTTTTCCTTGCTTTCAGATTTTAGCGTACCTTCTTTAAGCCAACGATCCATTTCTAAAGTAATCTTCAAGCAGTGAAGATCAGAGAATCAAACGAACTGTCTCACAAACTGCAAAAACTATGCATGCACACATTTCGTCTCAAGGATAATCGAAAGACCATTCTAGACACCCAGGCAACATCAGTTGCCCAATCATCACATTCATAAATATTTTACCCCTTCCTGTGCTGTATTGCCGCGTGGTTGAATGACTTGTCAAATGGCTTTACTGAAAGGTTTATTCCTTATAAGATCTTGAGGAAATATTAAATTAAAGAATTAATTTACGGGTTAAATTTATGATGTTTAAAAAGTTCTCACGGAACACCTGGAGGGTCTCTGCGGAACCCTCCAGGGAAACACTGATCTAGAACTTTTACATATATGTGAAAAATTTCAAGTTGATCAGTTGAACGGTGTTTAAAAAGTTCCCGGATAAACAAACAAATAATCAAACAAAAAAACGAACGAACGAACAAACTTTCAGATTTATGTAATCGATATTTATTATCAATAGTTAAGGAATAAAAGCCTAAATCAGAGTTTATGGGACATATATATATATATATATATGTAATGTATAAAAAGGTAATTTGGGTTTTACTAGTTTGGGTATTGTTCAAGCGGGTACTTTCACTGCGGTTACTTCTCACTTGTAAGTTTTACTTTACTGTCATACTTGCCACGCGCGCTCAGGAGCTATGTTTTATTTATTTTGTTATTTGTCAGACATCAGGCCGTCGATTCTGAGTTCTTTAGATGTACACGTGTCCTCACGCCCTCTTAGCCCCGGATGGCGGTCATGTTGGTAAATGTGTGTGGTTCGATCAGAGATAAGAGAGAGGAGGAGTTGTGTCTTCGCAGACCACGTGGGGTGGTAAGCGTAAATACTCCCGCACATCGAAAATCGGGGAACTTCTGCCACTGGAACTGCTTCATGAGTCCACGCTGATTCTTGTACCCGTCTCCCCTCCCCTCTTCTCATTCTAAATTGTAACTTAATTGTAATGTTCAATAAACCATATTACCTGCCTTAACTCTGAAGCTTACTTGAAATATCTGACGTCTCATATATATATATATATATGTTACAGTGAAAACCCGAATTAACTAGGCAAAACGCGTTCTGACTGAGTGCGTTAGGGAAAACCCGAATTAACTAGGCAAAACGCGTTCTGACTGACAGCGCTAGGCAAAACCCGAATTAACTAGGGAAAAACCGTTTTATTCGAGTAGCGGTAGCACGTTTTTGAGGGGCCCCTACAGCGGAGGCATATTTTCCAGGGGGCCCCCTAAAGCGATGGCTAGACCCACTGATTTTTTTCGGGTCTCGCAAAGAGCCAGTGTTAGCATATTTTCGAAAGGGGGCCCCCTACAGTGGTGGCCGGACACCATGTTTTCCCATGTGAATTCAGGAATGTTAATGCTTTATCCACTAAAAATTGGATCTTGCTCTCCCTTCGAAAATATGCTATTGCTGGCCCTTTGCGAGACCCAAAAGTCCTCACTGTGTCCGGCCACCGCTGTAGGGGCCCCCCTCGAAAATATGCTAACGCTGGCCCTCTGCGGGCACCAAAAAAACATCAGTGGCTCCGGCTATCACTTCAAGGGGCCCCCTCGAAAATATGCTTACGCTGGCCCTTTGCGAGACCCCCAAAAACATCAGTGGGTCCGGCCACCATTGTAGGGGCTACCTGGAAAATATGCTAACGCTGGCCCCCTGCGAGCCCCAAAGAAACATCAATGGGTCCGGTCATCACTTTAGGGGGCCCCTCGAAAATATGCTAACGCTGTCCCCTTGCGAGAACCAAAAAATCATCAGTGGGTCCGACCACCGATGTAGGACCCCCTGGAAAATATGCTAACGCTGGCTCTCTGCGAGACCCAAAAAATATCAGTGTGTCCGGCCATCACTTCAAGGGGCCCCCTCGAAAATATGCTAACGCTGGCCCTTTGCGAGACCGAAAAAAAGCATCACTGGGTCCGGCCATAGCTTTAAGGGGCCCCCTCGAAAATATGCTAACGCTGGCCCCTTGCGAGACCCCAAAAAAAACATCGATGGGTCCGGCCATCGCTTTAGGGGGCCCCCTCGAAAATATGCTAATGCTGTCCCTTTGCGAGACACAAACAAACATCAGTGGGTCCGTCACCGCTGTAGGGCCCCCCTGGAAAATATACTAACGCTGGTCCTTTGCGAGACCCAAAAAACATTAGGGAGTTTGTGCAGGCCCGGTTTCACTCACGGTAACGCTAACGTTAAATGACATTGGACAATAAAGCGCATGCGCACGCATAAAATGCGAAACATGGTTGGTCAAAATACTCCGTATAGCGGATACGTTTAGCGTTAGCGTAGGAAGAAACGGTATGCACAAACTCCCTATTACTGCGTCCGGCTATCGCTTTAGGGGGCCTTGAAAATATGCTAAAGCTGGCCCTTTGCGACACCCGAAAAAAATCAGTGGTTCCGGCCATCGCTGTAGGGGCCCCCTGGAAAATATGCCTCCGCTGTAGGGGCCCCTCGAAAACGTGTTACCGCTACTCCAATAAAACGGGTTTTCCCTAGTTAATTCGGGTTTTGCCTAGCGCTGTCAGTCAGAACGCGTTTTGCCTAGTTAATTCGGGTTTTCCCTAATGCACTCAGTCAGAACGCGTTTTCCCTAGTTAATTCGGGTTTTGACTGATTTCGGGTTTTAATTGTAACATATATATATATATATATATATATATATATATATATATAGTTGAACTTTAATTAAAATTACAACAAAATTATAGTTGCTTCACATGCTATCCAGCGCTTAAAAAAGCAGCATAAAAGAAAACATGCGTTTAATAATATATAGAAAATTAAATAGAAAACACCCCCCAAGCCAGTCATTGTTAAAACAACAAGAAAATGGAAAATGCATTGTCCTCATCAGAGGGGGAAATGCACAATAGTACACCATAAGTTTCGAACTTACAGCCTGAGATTTTGCCAAGGTAATGTATTGTATTCAAGACTGTAGTTTGGAAAGATTGATTTAAAAGTATTAAAACAGTTTAAAAATATTTATAAAAGTGTACAGAAACTTAACCTCAAGCCAGCTTACTCTAATTCTAATTCAGTTACCTTTTTAGATCTAGATTTAAATTTATTTAATAATACTTTACAAATAAACATTTTTGATAAAAGAAGAAATTTCAATTTTGAGGCTATATCCTTGCCTCACTGGTCATCAAATATTCACAAAAAAGTTTTTGCTAACATTTTAATCAACCAGCTTATCAGATACTTTCCATTATGCAATAATAAACATCTTTTAAATTATAATATATATTTATTAGCAGCCAAATTGTTTTATGCAAATAATTTTCCACTAGATTTCATTAATAGTTATTTAAAAAGTTTTGATAATAGCCTGAATCCCTGGTTTTAATCCTTCCTTTACATTTTCACTTGTTTATACGTAGTAGAAATCTCTTGACGAATGACACAATTGCATTAAAGCCCACGGAGTGCTCTTAATACAGACTAGAACCTCGGGGACGTGCCTTTAGTTGATGAATGGCAACAGATCTTCTGCACGTGGATTGGACAGGCAACGGACAACGAATTGCAGGATTTTCGAACAACAGTTTAACGTGTTTCTTTAGTTTTGATGCACATTTGAATTATTTGTTCTTCGAATTTATGTATGTGTAAGTAATAAATAACTTTTTTCTTTTCTTTCCCATAGGTAAGGAGGAGTCACACCTCTGAGATTTGCCTGTTACAGTTTATTGTACACTTTTATAAATATTTTTAAACTGTTTTAATACTTTTAAATCAATTTTTCCAAACTACAGTCTTGAATACAATACATTACCTTGGCAAAATCTCAGGCTGTGAGTTCGAAACCTATGGTGTACTATTGTGCATTTCCCCCTCTGATGAGGACAATGCATTTTACATTTTTTTGTTGTTTTAACAATGACTGGCTTGGGAGTGTTCTCTATTTAATTTTCTATATATTATATATATATATATATATATATAAGGCATACAGGGATATATTGCATACCTAAAGATTTCTTAATAATTTCAGAGGTAGTCTGAAGGTGGTCTGATACATAGTTCCTAATGTATTCCCAAATGTTTTCAATGTATTTGTCAGCCCAAATATAATTTTTTTATCTTTATTTTTCAAGTGATGACTTGTGTTGAGTCCCTTATACTTCATCTGAATATGATAATATTTTTAGAATGACTTTTGTGGGAGAATTTAATACTCGAATATCAGTTTCTATTGAAATAACATCTGAGTGTCTCTGTCGATTTTATCAATAGAGTTACCTACAGAGAAAGAAACTTCTGTGAATAGCAAAAATAGAAATTGCGAGTAGTTTTATTCAGTACAATAATCCATAAAATAAGTCATATTTACGTTCTATTTTTGTAGACTTCGTTTCATCGAAAATAAATGAGTAAACCTAAGTAAAAATATTAATTCATTAATGGTTAGTGATGCATTTCTACTTCACACTTAATCTCCAAACTGACTGAAGCAGCTTTTCTGTGCTAATTAAAGGCAGTGTTATTTCACTTTCTGTTTCATAATGAGTAAAAATATAACTTACACATTTTTTTCTTACAAGTTGTTGCTAATAATTTTTTGGAATAAACTAACTATACGAAAAATGTTACTCGACACAAAGTGGTAATACTCGTACTACTATTTAAAAGATAATTTATTTGCGCATGCTTCGTGAAGTGCAAATCATTCTGAAGCAATTTAACGATGAAATACAATACTCATTTATACTTAGCTATGGAACTGATGTTGATATGGAACAGAGGATTGAGAACAAATTTTGACTTAAAGCGGGCAAAATTATAAACGAATTCCATGAAACGTTTAAGCAAATGGTAAAGCTGGTTTCCTCCAGCGGAGATTTCTATGCTATTCCGATACGGAGTAGAAATTCGCACAGCTTTAAAAAACATTCTACATTTTATACGTCCAAGCACACATTTAGTTACAAACTAGATAGCAATATTGAAAGGCGAACAAAATGACGTTAGCTTCTGGGAAAGACCCTGACCCATGGAGGACGGCAAAGTCAATAGAAGAAAAATGAGCAAATATTTTCTCAAGAGTAATAATAATATTCATTATATGACATACTAGTGTTGTGTCTACACTTAGTGTATTCTTATTGTTTAATCTTGTTTTTTCTTCAACTACAGTATCTGGTACCTCCGCTATTGACTAAAGTGTTTCCTTCTATTGTTTGTTAAAGGAACTTGATGCGGTGATAAGACTATCGGTTTCTTCAGCCTCTTGAGCTAGTTATCTGAAATTTCATTGATTATAACTTGAAGATTATGCGAACGTTTATCAGACATTGTATTCTGAGAAATATTCCAGTAATATTATTCTAGACTAAAATAATCAAGTTATGAAAAGTTTTAGTGAACTAATATTTTAATGAATAAAAAATTTGGCAAAATACATATATTTCGAACTTGTTTATTGGACAAATAGCCAGCACATCGGATAAAGTCATTAATTTTTTCCTGTTTTAAACGTATTCACAAATAAACATGCGAAAGGAAAAACAAACAATTCATATAATATTTCAGATTGAATAAACGGAATATCTCTCTCCAGCTTGTTAAATATTTCTTTTGAATCATGCACATTTTCATGTAAAAAAACTCTTTTGAAATTATATGTAGCGCTCTAAAAATTAATTGGTCAAAACATAATTTTTACGTGCAGTGATGAAAGTTTACTCAATTATTCAAAATAATCACCCATGCTTAAATTTAATTCAAAGGTATTATTCAAGTTGTGTTCATGTAGAATTTGAATTTAGTTTCACAAGAATTTTCAGGCAAATGCAGAAAGCTCCTTATCCCACTATGCTGTTATCTAAAAATAGACATTTCCCTCAAAATATCTGATACGCACAAATTACTGCTTCTCGCCCCAACTATTACATAACTTTCCATTAACAATGCCTAATACCGAAAAGGGGAAGTCTACTCTCGGTTAATAAACGGTAACACACCCCTACATTTAATTACATTCTACACTCTGCTCTGTGTTTCGTAAATACAAGTCCATTGTTTATAATTTTCAACTGAGAAGCTTTCAGCGAGTTATAATTAGTTCACTGGTGAACCGCGGCCTGTTCATTAGCGCGGATTTCGATGAAATTTGTGGCTTCTTTCGGACACGTTATTTTGGAGAAACCCGCAAAATTTCACCGTTCATTTTGAAAAGAAGGCGAAAGAACTTATCGTTGTAATGCTCACGGATTTGAAATTACTTTGCATTACAAACATTTAATGAGTATAATAAAATTCCTCTAATAACTGTATTCCTGATATATTTACCTTTAAGCTTTGCGGTAAATTTCAAAGCGGGTTCGTCTTTAAAATTAACATATTGTATCGATGTTGAAATAAAACTGCTTTCTTTATAGGACTATTTAATATACAGGGTGTCTACAAATTAGTTGCGAATTTTCGTAATTCGTAAGTTAAGGACTTTCGAAATAATAAATGAAACTAACCAGTTTACAGTCAGACTAGTTGGAATATAGCCTAAATTTATTCTGTCACTGTTTAAACTGCTACGGGAATTATTACCTGGACATGTTACAGATTTTCCTTATGCCAATCATCAAAGAAAAAAATCCCTGGAGGTTATATTTTTCAACAGAATGGCGCGCCTTGTCATTCTGTACAACACAACCAATTTACATTTTCCCTCAATGTTGAGGTACCAGTTTGGATTAGTCGTGGAGGTGCTATTAAATGCCCCCCACGATTATCAGATCTGTCACGAATTTGGATGTATGGTGTTTTGTAATGATTTATTAAACATTTCGTAATGATTTATTGCACATTATTGTAATGAAGTGTACACTTCACCACTTCTTGCTTCCACTATTGAACTAAAATTAAGAATCTGAACTAATTTGAAGACGGAAACATGAGGAAAAATTTGTGTCAAGATCTAATTTACCGATGGGAGATTTGAAGAGTAACAAAAGGTAGTCTCGTCGAACATTTGTGATAAAAATAAACTTGGACTATTTCTCTATCTTACTACAATATAACTTTTTCCCTGTAAATTATATTCAATAAATCATTTTACTCACCTAATTTGTGGACATTCAATATATACTATGGATCTACAGTTTGTATAGGAAAATACAGGAACTCTCCCAACAAATTAAGCTATGTCACTTTGCCATGGATGAAATTATAATTTAATTTCATGCCTTTGGTGAGGGTAAATTATCCTTTTTCAAAATTCTGTTTTTTTAAATTACTCAATGTGGGTAATAATATTATTAAAAGACTTTTATAATGCAAAATATAAAGTAAGACATGCTGGCAAAGGGCCAAAGTTTTATTTAAACATTTATGCTACTTTACACACGTTTTGCCCTTGAGGGGATCATTTTAGGTCACCTTCCCCTAATAGTGACTAGAATCATCACTTTACACTGTTTGATAATTGTACAGAATATAAATGAAATATCCATTTACATACAGCGTAAAGGATGAGCACTTACAGTTTGGTTTTCCATGGGTGACCTTTGGTCAAGGTATGAAGTTACGTGTCTGAAATCAAATATCAGAATAATAAGAAAGCTGACTAGGAAAAATATTCAATTTGCTGCAAAAGAAGCCAAAAGCAACAGAATAAGAGAAGACAACAGAGAGAGGGCAAGAGAAAGCAATGCTGCATGGCACCAAAACATGAAAAGTATACATTGTCAAATTACAAAAACTACAAGCCAGGCATTTACATCAAGAATATACTCATAGCAAGTCCATTGTTGATAATAGCAGAAACAAGATCATTGAACCTATATAGAAAAATAATCAGACCATTAACTTCAGTTGCATATTAATTCAATGCAGATGCATTGCACGAAACAAAAAATATTTTTCAACAGTTATAAAAGTTAAAACAACATAACTACAAATATTATTATTATGAGAAACAAAAAGAAAAAAAAAATGTTTAGCACAAAATTCCAGGTAAAAGCAAATAATTGAAACTGAACATATGGAGGTTGTAGACACAGAACTTACATTCTAGTTCTGAGAAAAATACAAAAAAGTATTAACAAACATTATATATTGGTACATTTTTTTGTTACTGATATATCTGTTACCATAACAACTGGTTCCGCATAGTCAATAGTTCTAAACCTGTTATAAATCTGGTAAATGCAAAATTTAAATTAAAATATATCAAATGCGGGTATTGCAGAAGTGGAGAATGTACACCCTTCATATGATAAATAAATAAATTTAGATTTCTACCATCATTTTGACAGAAAAGAAAAGAACAAGTTTCAAATTACAAAAACTTTTATTTAGTGTTATTAAATTAGTGTGAGGAAAAAGCAAATCACTAATTTCAAAATTTATTATCATTATTACAGCACCTTCGTTTGACTGTATTTTTATTGCTTATTTAGAATTCTTTAAATACAAAAGAACAATCCTTACTTTTTGAAATTCCATTTTTTACATTAATCTATAGTTTTTCAAATAATAAGTTGAAATGGTCTTACTATGTTCCATATAAATTTCTATGCTACTAAGCTTGGAAATTTATTAAATTCAGGGCAAATTCTGTAAAAGGACACTTTCTGTATGTCAAGAGAACCTCCCAGATTTTAGAATATGATTTTTATAACACAAATACCATTCCTCTCGTTCTATTGAAATAGAAATAGAATTTTGATGTGAGAAACGTAAAAACGAAACCATTCCGGCTCATTCCGGATTTTTTTTTTTTGACGTTAAAAATGTATAAAATGATTGCCCTGAACATGCCACTCCACTAGAAACTACAAAAGTATAAATTACTGAAGCATCTGTAAATTTTAATCAAATAAATCAAGTTTCCCTTAAAATGGCTTAATTATATTATGTATTTTTTAACCTGTCAAATATATAACTAAATGAAATATTTAAATATGAATATTTTCTTAAATCATCATATAAAATATTTTTATTTCAAAACTGGAAATTAATGGCTTAGTTTTATTTAATTTGCATCATTCTTCATTTTCATCTTCAATGAATCAACGTTTTAAAATTACTTTCCAAATGAAGAATGTTTTCAATTTTTTTTCAAGAGATAATTTGATTTTAATTTGAACTAAAATGTGACTCCAGTGGTTTGAGTTGGTATTTAATGAATCTTTTTCATCTAAAAACAATTTCGCATTTAAAGTTTACGTGTTCAAACTAAAAAAAAAAATGTGTCAGTACTTTAACAAAGAAAAAAAAATATTTTTCCTTCTTTACTTGCAGCATATTTTCTTCTTTTAGTACAGTGTTAATTTTAAGATAAGAAGTTCATGCAGTTCTTAAGTAATTTTTTATTCTATTCTAATTGCGTTTCATAAGCAATTTTCTTTCTCTAATATTTTCTTACTCTACAAAATTACTCTTAAACATGGACATTTTGTTTAAAGTTATCGATACATTAATATACATATATTGCAAAGCTTTTAAGAGTATTTTGTTAAAAATAAAATATTTTGCATTTGAATATTCAAGATACTTTTAGGAAAGTTTATACGCATATTAATAAACTTAAATCCTTTCTAAAATAAATTCCGATTACAAGCATAAAAATTTTTACTCTTGATAAAACAGTGAAAAACACTTTCTTAAGCATAAGACTACCTAAAAAAACCTGCAACATATTACAACTTCTAGAGTTTACTTTTAGTTTTCAGAATCGAAAAAAGTTAATATTAAAATTCTAAGGTAGTGTGGTAGTGTAGTAAAGCACGTTCAAGCAAAAGAAAAGAAATAAATAAATAAAAAATCTTCCAATGAGACTGTTAAAAGTATATCAGTGAACTTTCAACCCTTAGAAATTTAAATACTTTAGTAATGATAAAATAATATTTATTATCTATTTATTTTATTTAATTTCTTCTCTTTTATTAAAAAAATAAATAAATGTATATTTCTTTTGAAATTTTTATGGGTATTGTAAACATTCCTTCTAACTGGTACCGCAAACAACAAACCTTAGGTTAAAAAAAATGTTAAAACGATTTTAGCAAAATATTGGGAAAATCTAGAAATATTACATAATATATTTCACTTTAATTTCAAATTTGTTATTTCCCTCTTCTGTTAGTTTGGATTTAATTTTTACAAACAATTAACTTCTTTTTACAATTACAGAAAAATTTTAATTGCTTATACAGGGTGTCCCAAAAAGTTGGTAACGGGCTTTAAATTCTTTATCTATTAGAGATAAGTGCGCAGTGTAAATTTAAAAAAAATGTTCACAATAAGGTCTGAAATTAAACTCCGTTAAGAAAAATTCTTCTCGCTAATTTTCAAAAAGTTACTTTTTAAATTTTTTATACGACCCCCCATACGAAACAATTCCCAGTTAGTAAAATGTGCCCCATACACTAAAGAGGTGATGCACCAAATTTGTGTCTTTCATCATACGAAGTCGCAGAGATATCTTTCAAGAAAAATGATCCGGGACAATACATGATTTTCAATTAAAGCATTTATTCTTAGAGTGGAAAAAAAGATTTTCTTTCGTAATTCCTGTACGACCCCTAAAAAAATATCATTTGGCGTGATTTTTTCCATTCAGGAGCCATTGAAAAGTGGTTTAAGTCGGCGTTATATTTATCTTCATATCTCTGGCACTTTCAAGGTATATTTCTCAAATTTTATCTGTCACCTCTTTAGTGCATGGGGCACATTTTACTAACTGGGAATTTACTAACTTTTAAAAATTAACAAAAATAAATTTTTCTGAACGGAGTATTATTTCCGACCTCATTTTGAACGTTTTTTTCAATTGATGCTGCCCACTTATCTCTAATTGATAAAGAATAAAAGCCCCTTCCCACCTTTTTGGGACACCCTGTATAGTTATTCATAAATTTAAAAAACATATATTAGGAAATTTGAATTGAAAAATCATTATAAAATATAACATTTTTTAAATGTTTAAAATGATTAACAATGAAAATAAAATAATTATAATGCTTGACATTGTTTTCTATTTGTTTTATCAGCTATTTTCATTTTTATTCTACTTCAAGGAATTTGGTACTGTAGAGAAATTTCTCAATATTGCATTTACAGCACATAAGCCGATTTGTACTCCCAGTTTCTTTGTGTAGCTTTATTCTCTATCACTGAAGTAAATCAGTGTATTTAGAATATGTAAGTGTAATGTTTCTAGACTTATTATAGTTTCACATCCTTTCCTGAATTCTGCGTAGCGCGCTGTTTTAAAAGTACTTTTTTGCCATGACTGAAGTTAAAAATTTGTTCTGGGTCTGATATTAGCTGTATAATTTTTGCAAGGGCAATCACACATTATTTAGTTGCAAATGCATGCATATGTATAAAATTTAAAATAAATGGCATATTTTAAGGCATCAGTTGTAGAAAAATTTTATTCGATAAATATTTTTATAATCATAACAGTTTATTTCGAGAATAAAATGTAAAATTTTAAATTTTAAATTCCTGGAACCTAAATTTGAAGCGGACAAATTTATGCACTTGCGTGAAACAATTCCTTTTTCTATGATACAGTAATTGAAATGTGAGTTTATTTTATTGTTTAAACCACAAAGTTAGATGAGCGATATACTAAAGATTGCATTACTAAAGATATGGTAATTGCATTACTAAAGATATGGTGAATTGTCCACTATGTTGTTTAATTATTTCCTTCGATTCCTAGTACTTCAAGTATAAAACACTGGTTTCATCTAAAATTCACTTGCAATTAAGATAATAAAAATTTGGTTTTACACAAATTTCGTTTCCTAAGACAAACTTTTTTCTTCGCGAGAATAAGGTAAGCAACTGATGCAAATTCAAATTAAACTATAATATTTTTCATGGTTATGAAAAAACATCATGTTAACAAAACATCTCAAGAGAAATATAAGTTGCTTTAACAATTTAAAGTAAAATGGAATTGAAATTGTTCAAATGTCAACCAACACCTAGTAGTACATTTACGTGAATTTTTGACTCGAATAAAATTTATAATGATAGGTCTCTGGTTCTTTTGTTGCACATTTACTTTTGATTAACAAATCAACAGATTTGTGTTCCTTATAACTATTATTTTTCTCTTTCAAACGACCGAGTCAACTGCCGTTGTAGCTTGCCCACTGCAAGGAATGGTTTTGTTGATCATTTCATTATGGGGACGCCTAATCGGCAGGCAACGTTCTATGGAATCAAGAGATGAGCTTCCGAAGCCAGAAATACTCAGAATCAAAGTAGTGGAAGAATTCAATGCCAGGCGTAACGATGATAGACAAACAGAAGACTCAGGTGCTTTCGTGGCTGCTCCTAGAAAACCTGAGTCTAAAAATAAAAATTATGGAAAATACTCGAATCACTCGACTCATAAAATTAAGGATGCATCAAGAATAACTTGTAAAAGGTGTAAAAGTGTCGGGCACTGGGCTAGCGAATGTGAAAGTGGAAAAAAGAATAATTTTAAACATAAGCCTAACAGCCTGGGATTCTTATGCACTCTGGATGACTCGCCAATAGGGTTACCAGGCGAAATGCAGCAACCCTACTCGCCTAAAGCTCTCTCAACAATATCAAATAAAAAAAGCAAAATTTTTGGTGTGTTAAGATAGATATTAAAAATTATATAAGTTACTTCAGTTATCATCAACCCACGTTTGCAATTGCAAGGAAAGATCAGGTCCTCCTACTTCCATTCGATGAAATAAATGTAAAGGAAGATTAAAAGAAAAAGAAAAAGGGGCGAGAGAAAAAATGGCATAGTCAGTTAATATCGTTTTAATATGGCAATAATGAAACTAAAAAATTAGGGGGGTTCAGGGGGGTTTCCGCCTGGCGAGGCTCGAAGACGCGAGGATATACATACATATATATATATATATATATATATATATATATACACACTGTCTACCAATAAGTATTTGGACACCTATGCAAATGACGATATCTGCGGTCCTGAGGTACGTCACAGCATCGGCATTACTCGCATGCAAGAACGTACGAAACAGCATCGGCATTAGTCGCATGCAAGATTCCGCGCAGTTCGAGAAAGGTGTAATTATCGAGAAAGGTATAATTATCGGGTATTACAAATGTGGTCGATCCTTAAGGGACATATCTAGTGATCTGAAGTACCCAAAATCGAGAGTGGCCTATGTGATTAAGAAGTAGAAGGTGAGCGGTGATTGTCGGAATGTGCCCCGAGTCGGCAGACCAACCAACTGGGAGATAGAGACCGACGAGTGCTGTCCAGAGAAATTCGGAAGAACCGCACCCAACCGATGGCCCTCATCCGCGAGGATTTTCAACTGGCATCCGGGAGTATTGTTTCAATGACTACCATCCGTAAGGAAGCACATCTGCTTGGTTTTCATGGTCGTGCTGCTGCTCATAAGCCTTTGATCACAAAGTCCAACCGCGCTGCTCGGTTAATGTGGTGCAAAGCACATCGAAATTGGACCGTAGATCAGTGGAAACGGGTTCTTTGGAGCGACGAATCAAGGTTCACCCTTTACTGCTCGGATGGCAGGGTCTGGGTCTGGCGTCTGCCTAGAGAACGTCTCCTGCCAGAATGCAATGTTCCAACAGTAAAGTTAGGCGGAGGTGGAATTATGGTCTGGGGGTGTTTCTCCTGGTATGCACCGAGATCCTTGGTCCCCATTCATGGTAAGCTCAACGTCGATGCCTACTGCACTATTTTGGATGACAATGTGCTTCCTACGTTGTGGCAGTTTTACGGGTTGGACCCCTGTTACTTTCAGGACGACAATGCCGGTTGTCATGTTTCGAGGTTAACCAAGGCTTTGTATGGTGCCAATGGTGTCATCGAATGGACTGGCCTGCTCAGAGCCCAGACCTGAACCCTATCGAGAACCTCTGGGACGAGTTGGATCGCCGAATTAAGGGGTGCACTACCCGTCCAAAATCGGTGGAGGAACTTCTATGTCTACTCCAAGCCGAGTGGAAGACAATACCACTAGCTGTAATACAAAGACTTGTGGAAAGTATGCCCCGGAGGGTTCACGCTGTAATTGCCTCTCGTGGAGGCTCTACCAATTATTGATTTTGAATATAGTTTTTCTTTTCTATCACAGGTGTCCAAATACTTATTGATAGACAGTGTATATATATATATATCTGATAAGTTTTTAAGTTTTATTAGTAAGAAGTATTACTTTTTGGTGCATTATTTTTTAAGATATCGCTCAAGAAATAAAGTCGACTTATTCTGAATTTATAAACGTCATGAATGATAAGAATTCTGAACTCACAGAAAACTAGTTCTTGAAATATATCTGATATTTTATGTTCTTGGCCCTTGAATTCAGTGCTATAAAACAGAAATAACACCCACCTACGAGTGTGTACGCTATTTGCACATTTGCAAGACCTCTTAAACTCAGCAATGTTGACCGTAAAAAGGGAAAACCCATCGTTAAATACCAAAGAAGTAAGGAAATTTCTCTATCGATATCTAATAAAATGTACTCTACTCCACACGGCAGGAAATCTTGACCCAGTACCTTAAAAATTTAATATTTCAAAGTTATCGTTCATCTAATATGCAGAGTTCAAGTTTTTAAGATATAAACATCTATTGCATTGCATAAAATCAAATATTTTTATAGCATTCGCGTTCAACAAAAAATTCACCAGACATCATTAATTTTTTGGCAATAACATGTCCTTCAATTTTTTAAAGCTTTATATTTATGAATAGAATAACTGTATTTAGACTCATTTATTTTTAAACGTATTTTTAAGAATGGTGATTATTTTTTAATGCTGTTATTTATATTTTCTTTAACGTAATTTATCACTAGCATGTAATTATTGCTTTGTTCCCTTTGATAAAATTCAGTATTATTTCACTAACACAAAATTATGTAATAATTTTTCAAGCAATCTTTTGATATCTGTTAAAAATGATAAAAAGGAGAAGGAATTGTTTAATGAAATTCGTTTTATGAGGAAGGCTTTTGATCTTCGAAGCATCTAGTACTACTCTATATTTAAGTGCCAGTTCTTTATTATACAAAAAAATATCATTTTAAAACATTATATATTCATTATTTATTAAACATATTTTGATTATTTATTAAGTAGTCATTAACAAATTTAGTAATTAAAAAGAAACTTATCTTTCAACAATAACAAAATAAATTTCATTTATAGAAGCTTATTACTTATAATAAATATAAATAATTATGTATAAAAATCCAGCGTTTAATAATTTTATTGTATAAAACTCTTCTTCATCAATCTCACCACACAAAAGTATCAGGCGTTTTGCGTGAGCTTACATCTTGCAACAGCGTGCAACGTAATTAAAACTTGGAATCCACTCTCTGATTAGTTCATAGGCATAGTCCATTGTCAAACATCCAGTGGCCCAAACACGGAAGCGTACTAATCAAACTGTTTAATACTTTCCGATTCAGAAGTTGAGCTACCTAGTGTCCACTTATTAATTAATTCTGTGGCTTTCATACTGAGTGAAAGCTTCCTGTGCTGGTTATCGTCAGTAGAAGTATTTAGCACACATTATGGAGTTTCATAATTCACTCAGGGATGATTGATCGGACTCATTGAATTATTTTGAAACTTTTGCGAAGATTGAATCGTCGGTGAATGAACGCTGCAAATTTGCCACATGGCTTGACTAAATACAATGGGCATTGTTGTGACGCAGCATTCCCTTCTATGTTCTCTAAGTATAAAGTGAAACTAAATGGCACCATTTAAAACATTGTGTATGTATTAAAAAAAACATAAGTGATGTTTACTAATATACACTGCTGGCCATCGTAAATGCAACATCCTGAAGGAAGCATGCAAATAATATGAAATTTACAACATGCATTAGCTGAGGTGAGATATGCAAATGATTAGAATTTCAGCGCAGACGCACATCAAGCGCGCCTGTGGCGCCACCTCAAAGCGCTATTTAAGGCTTGGAGATTTCGACGGTTTCAAGTACAGCAATTGTGTTTTTCTTGCTTTTTTTTCAAAAAAACGATAAATTATGCCTCGTAGGAAACAACGATCATCTTTTGATCAAGTATCCGAGTTTGACAGAGGAAGGATAGTGGCATACCGAGATTGTGGGTTATCTTTCAGGGAAATCGGTCGTCGTATTGGACGAAACCAAACAACTGTGATGCGGATATGTGATCGTTGGGTGCAGGAGGGTACGACGGACAGACGTGATCGACCGCATCGACCTCAGTGCACCACGTCACGTGATGACAGGCAGATTGTACGCATGGCAGTGACGGACCGCTCAGTCACATCACGAACCATATCACAGCAGATTCAGTCTGTAACGCATCATCCAGTGTCTGCGCGTACCATTCGACGTCGTTTACAGCAGAATGGTCTGTCCGCAAGACGTCCGTTGCTTTGTCTACCTCTGACGCGGAACCACAGACGTCTCCGCCGCCAATGGTGCGATGAAAGAAGGATGTGGACGACAGAATGGAATGAAATTCTCTTTACTGACGAGTCACGCTTCTGTATGCAACACCACGACGGTCGGATTCGAGTCTGGAGACACCGTGGAGAGAGGATGCTGAACAGCTGCATTATGCACCGTCACACTGGTCCTGCACCGGGTATTATGGTATGGGGCGGTATCGGATATCTCTCTCGCACTCCTCTAGTACGCATTGCCGGTACTTTAACCAGCCAGCGCTACATCTCCGAGGTGTTGGAGCCAGTTGTCCTTTCTTACCTTCAGGGCTTGCCAACAGCCATATTTCAGCAGGATAATGCACGGCCACACGTGGCACGCATTGTCCAAGGGTTCTTCGTCAATCACCAGATTGAATTGCTTCCCTGGCCGGCGCGCTCTCCGGATCTTTCGCCGATAGAAAACATGTGGTCGATGGTTGCTCAACGACTGACCCAGAGTTCATCCCCAGCTGTCACACCAGATCAACTTTGGCAACGTGTGGAAGCTGCTTGGTCTGCTGTACCCCAAGAACACATTCAAAGTCTCTTTGAATCAATGCCGAGGCGTGTGGCAGCTGTGATCTCCAACAACGGCGGCTACTCTGGGTACTGATTTTGGCAGGAACCACGCTTCATAGAATGCTGTAAATTTAATCATTTGTTACTTGGTCAACATGTTATCTACACAATAAATTTTGTTGTGATATCTCTTGTTTTTCTTGGTGTTGCAATTTGGGTGGCCAGCAGTGTATGTACTGATTTTTTCTCATATCAGTTCAGTAATGTAAGTTGCACACTGAAAACATTTAACATAATTATATTTTTTACTGATATTCAAACGATTTCTTTCAGCTTTCTCACTGCTAAATTAAAGTTGTAAAATATTTTAAAATCTTATTTTTCTTTACATGTTTGAGTTTTCCAACCAGAAATAATAAAAAGTAACAATGATTAAGTGTGGAATAAATTTCATTTTAGTTTCATTAATGTCAAATCGTTCATGACATTGTGATATACACCGTAAAACAATTTATTTCAAGAGTTCAGTTTCATTAATTTGTTGAGAGTGTATCATGTAAAAGCATAGTATGTTTCTTTCAACACTTACAATAATTAGACAATTTTAATTTAACGTTAAAATTTACAAAATGTGCATGTTAGCCGTAAAATAAGCTTACTTCTGTTAGTAATAATTATAGAAATATAAATTATAATGCATCGATTGATTTTAAATTAATTTTGAAAGCAATCACTACAAAATTAGCCTACAGAATAATAGATAATGCATAATGATGACATTTTTATTTTTGCAGCTTGGAATTTTGTACAAATAAAAATTACATTATTCTTTAGCACTGGAGAAAGAATCACGCGTTTGCCGTTGATAGCAGTAGTTTAAGCAAAGTACTCCATATTTAGAAAATAAAAGTGAATAATATAAAGCTAATGTGAATAGAGGCATTATTAAAAATTAGTGAACTGCACACACACACATACACATATATAAAAATATACAGGGTATCTCAAACGTTGACACCAAAAAATTAAGATTGATATTAGATTTAATTTTTAATTACTACCATAAAATCCTTTAACTTTTTTACGTAACATTGTAATCCATTAAATATTTCTAGATCGATAATATTTTATGAATAACAGCCCATATCAATGTTTTCGGGACACTCTATGTGTGTGTGCACTCGCACGCGCATAAAAAGTACTTTTAATTGACTATTCAATTAAAAATGTGCTCTATTCGCCGTAAGTTTTACGCAAAACATCAAGTAAAGATAGAGAAAGATTTGCGTTACAAAAGATAAACTTTATTCTATAAACAAAATTCATGAGATCATATTTCCATAAAACACACCATGTGCTTTGTGAGTTCATTACTTTCCTGAATGCTGAATCCATGACTAATTAACCAGACGGTTAAACCTGTCGCGGATCCAGTCCATGAATATTAAATGCGCTGGTTAGGAAATAATTAAATATTAATTGAGACGATAACTTGCGATGCACTGAAGAATAACACTTTGTGCATGCCACTATGTTGGGTTCGATCAGAAAATACTTGCTTACAGATTCGACAAACATGAGTTTTCGCGCATTTCAACATGTTTTCGCAGACAGTTATTTTATTTGTTTTGGGAATAAATTTATCTCAGTCACACTCTTTAATTATCTCGTAAGTTTAGTGAGAGAATAATAATTAGTTGTAATTAATTAATGAAGTGTAAAAGTTTGGGTGCGTGTACTGGTGACTTATATTCTCTAGTTGTATGTAAGTATTTTATCATCGATTTTCAGAAGAATGTACATGAAAAATCTTACGGTGTGGTAATTTTTATTTTTATATATCTTTGGAAACTATGTTGCTTGACACTTGTACATAGAACGAACGTCTCGACTTCCCAGTATAGATTTTCGGAGAATGTTCAAATTGCAATTTTGTTGTATTTCAAAACAACTAAAAACTATATTGTTAAAAAATCTGTAAAATAACAATGAAGTTTTCAAGAAAAATTTAACTTATTTTGAAATAACAAAAGCAACATATTATTTAAAAGAGTTTCTGTAAATATGCGTCGAACAAACTTAATTGTTAAAGCTTCTTATCTGAAATACTCCTCTTTGTTTTCAGAATCTGTAACTTAACAATAAATAATCAGAGAATTACGACTCGTATATTCATAAACATTAAAGCAGAAAGGGTTATGTAATATTAATGAAATGCTTTTATAGTTTTGTAAGTTAAAAATAACTTTAGTACTCACAAAAATTTTAGTAGTCCATTTTCAGTGGAACTTCAACGGTTCAAATAAAACTTTTAGAAATTATTTATTAATTTGCTCTGTTATTGCAGTCTGATCAAGCTGAAATTTTGTAACTTAGATGAACTCAGTACTTTTCTTTATACAGTATTTAGTTTCTGTTAGTAAGGGATTTCTTATTTATTTACTATTTGCTTTAAACTCGTGTTTTTTTTTTCGGACAAATCAGCTAGTATCTACCGAACTATTGATCGGACATTCTCGATCTTCAGATCATTGGAAAAATTCTTCCAATACAGCAATAATTGAATTTGTTTCGATTCTGTAAACTTTTATTTTTGAGCTTTTTCTCAAAAAAGTGATCTTTCTCGTGTGAAAAGCGACTTCAATTTGTTTTATAAATTTGGCTTTATCTGAAAATTTGTGAATAACTCTATAGTCTCATATTATTTAGTATTTGAGATCTCTGACTTTTACCCAGGTGGCTTGGATTTCATTACCAGCGTAGGAAATTAAATTTTCTTTGCCATGTTTACTGATAGCGTATGCATTCAACCAATATCAAGCAATATCAGATTTCTTCCAGTAGTCAGAGTAAGAAGTGATTTATAATCCCACCAATTTTGCTTACTAAGGAGAAAACATCTTGTCTAGTCTTGACCAAGTGGTTGGGCCAGCAATTTTTTCTTTGTTTACAACGTATGTTCCTATCTTGCCGACTACAAGCCAACTCTTTTCTGTTCACATGAATCGCACCTATCGTCTTATAAAACTGTTTTTTACTTCTTGTGCGAAGTACTAGTGTAAAGTAGGAGAAATGAAACAGCGAAATAGCATAATTTGACATTAACCGCTTAGCAAATTCTTTTCCTCCCATATTGTGTTTCAAAATAAGCATATTTTTGATCAACAATTTTACATTCTGATCGATTACATAAATTAAAATGAGGGGCTGTAAATATGTTACAGGTATTGCATTTATTAATTCATGATGAGTTTTTAATTACTGCGAAAATATTACATTTTTCCATAAAGTTGGCTTTTCTCCAAACAGCTAACTGAATTGGAAGAGCGTTTTACAGGAATGGGTTTTAGAGAAGAAGAGGAAGCATCTTTTGCATAGTAACATGTCGTTCCGGATTTCTGGTTTTGTGTGCTAAATTTTGAAATTTATATATTAACATAATTCTATATTAAAATCATTGCAAATTATATATTGTTTCTTTTCTTATTTGTTCGCCCCTGTCGTTTCTTTTTGTGCGACATACTCACTGACTTAGAGATCTCGGTTCTTTTCCGTCAATTTTAAAAGACTGAGCGACAAAAAAACTTTATTTTCCAGCCCAAACGAAAAGCAGGAACACCTCTTCACAGATTTTCTAATCCAATCTTAATAGAACTACTAGAGCCATCTGTTAGAATCACTGCAAAATTTATATTCACTGCACTGTGAGTTAACCCAGTGAGCACTGTGTGAAAAGTTATAATCACTGCACTGTGAAGCCAGGCAAATCATAAGCCACGAATTAAAAAAAAAAAAAAAACCGGAACCCGAACGACACACGGACAAATGAAAGAAATCCCCTTTCAAACACCCGACCGGTACACGGGCAAATCAAGGAAGTTCCCTTTCGAAGCACCCGATTGACATTCGGGCAAAACAATTTAGTGTTTAATGCAGTACTACATCCATTGATAGAGACATAAGAGAGTGCGGTATTTTTTTCATAGAATACTACAACAGTTGCCTTCTGAACATGGAGACATTAATCAACAAGCTTGGCCCAATATCCTTTCTTGCGGTAAGTGGACCGCAAGTCAATATTTTTCAACATGGTAATGGTGAAATTTAAGATTGCCTCAGCAGTAAAAGGGTGAATTTATATTTTTTTTTACTTCGGGTAAAAGATCGTTGGATGTTGGTTAAGGAATTTCAGTCAAGGTGACGTACTTACCCATTTAGAAATGTTAGTTTACCATAACATTTACTAATATTTACATTAACTTTCCATATCGTTACTAACGCTATAAACGATATAGCATTAGTTGAACACCTGAATGATAAAGATAAGAAGAATTGCTTTAATTCAGAAACGTGAACTTTTTGTGTAACAAACAAATAATGACTATATCATTCATGATGATGAGCGATAGCGTACGGCATTATGCGGTACACATGTTGCTTAAAATACTCCTTCACTCACACCTGAACCTCTTCATTTTTAAATATGAGTTTAAAATAATCTTGGCTCGCAAACAAGCTTTGAAATTTGTCAAAAGAAGAGAAAAAAAGTTAACAGGGAAGCTAAAAGGTTGTCTAATCTGAGGGTCCAAGGGAATTCCTTGATTTCATTTTCACTGAAGCTATGTATTATATTTTTCTCTTCATTTAAGTATCAAAATATCTTTTTTTCGCCAAAATGAATTTTAAAATGTGTCAAACCAGTAGATTTATTGAGCAAAAGATGAGGAGTGGAAGCTATTCAGCGAGGCAACATTGTACAGTGAATCTTCAAAACTTTCTTGCAAGGGATTCGGAACTTGGTCCCCTTCGCCCACTTTTCGTGAGAATTCTTATATATTTTTATTATTCAAGGTGTTTGGGTGTTAAACAGGGATGTGGGGCTGGAATGCTTAGAAAATAAGTTTTTTGAAATATTGCGAATAAATGCCGAAAAATCGACAACTGTTACAGCCAACGGCTGCACTTTTTTCAGCATTGGGCAATCGATCCAGCTGTTCTCGCATTCTTTCATTTTTCAGCAGATGTCAGTGCTTTTAAAAATAATCTTGACAATTTTTTACGGGAAATGTCGTGCTAAAAAGTAAAGGATTCTCGTGGATCTATGTGACCCGAAACTATTTTTATAGAAATCCAGTCTATTCTTCGTGACTGGCAACAGTCAAAACGTCAGAGTTTGGTGTTCCCAGAGCGGAAACACTGCTCGTTAAAGGGTTAAGAGCCATTTTACATAAGAATCAGTTAGAATGGACTCTGTTATAGGGTAAAAGTTTTGTTTCAGAGTAGTGTAATTACTCAGAATCACTAATAATTATGAAGGAATTTATCTAGGAATTTTTGCCTTTATAATGAAACTAAGGAATGCTCTACTGGTTTATTTAAGGCCAGACATCTGGTCAATGTAGCTGCGTACATGTGTTTTACATCCTACAGAAAATTTTTCAGTACTGTATTACAACTGCAGAAATCGAAAGGCTCGCTGAGAAGGCATTGATGTGCCCAGCTTATGCTATATCCTAAATATCTGTGGTTTGTCTTCTTCAGAATCATTAGATAAACTGAGTTCTTAGAAAAGCCCTGACAGTTTGAAAAACCTTAACAATACAAAATTATGGGTGAAACTTGGTACCATTACACCCTACTTCTAATTCCGTATCTGTACGTTAAATTGTAAAAAAGGAAGTAAGTTGTAAATGCTTCTCATTACTTCTACTGATCATTTGAGTTACAAGAAACAGTAAATTTTATGAAAGAATATTGACAGCACGTAATTTTACAGTTTAACAATATTTTTGTGCATCTTGTATCAAATTCTGCAGCAACAGAGAAAATGTTCTGCCTCAAAATTTTCTCGCATATTAAAACAATAGCACAAAATTAAAAAAAAAAAAACTTATCGTTTAAAGACATGGTATTTGATTTCAAAATCTCATATGTATATATTTTTTTACATGAAAGATCAAACATTCTTATGCTAATGAATTGCATGTCTTGCGAATTCCCTCTTTTGAAACTAAATTCAAGACTAATTACACAAACGCCGAAAAGTGATGCGCAACATCTCCATGAATATTAAACGAATTGGTTTGGGAAATAATTAAATATTAACCGAGTTGATAGTTTGCGGCAAAGTTTAATGCAAAAGCTAATGCATTCAGTCGCTTCAGAGTTGATCACAGTACATTGGATGCTAACATTCACTAACTGCATGCTTTAGCCTGTTTAAACTTTATTTAACAGAGGGTTATTGCTTCCAATAAAAAAAACAACGCACTCGAATGCTTTTAGTTAACTGTAAAGATTCCGCCTTGAATTTTAAGTGACTGAGTCTAATTAATAAACTGAAAAGGTTTCGCTGCATTTGTCAATATTCATATTTAACAAATGTTTAAAGCATGGCTATGTTGAATGTGTTAATGGAATGTATTTCAACTTCCTGGTGTATATAAATGATTTATTTCTCCTCAGAGGAAAGGTTTCCAATTAAAATTAATAAATGTTTTTCCGAAGGTAACATTAAAAGTGCATTTCACTGTGTACTTAAAGAGTATATTGAAGACTGTGCTGCAGTATCATTGAATGTTTTATAATTACGGATTGGGCAACATACATAATAATGTTCAATATCCGTCTGTATAAATTGAATACTAAATTTTTAAAAAAAGCTTTTTTTATCTAAACTTATGTTCCTCGAATCAAATATGTTAGCTTAAAATATTACTACTACTACTAATAATAAGAATAATTTTCAGTGAAATGCTGGTTTGGTTAACCAGCTAATTCATTTATAAATACTAATTTTGTTAAATATATGGATATTTAACAAAATAATATTTATAAATGAAAATAATCGTAATTATATTATAAGCAGGTAGGGAATCCAATCCCGCATGTTTTTCTTTTCGAGGGATTGCATCTACTGTTGCGACCACTACTATTTCCCCCAAAATAAAATATTTTCCATGTATAGAATTAGATGCAGTAGATGTATGTCTTCCAATACCTAGGGAATGCAATCCCTTACTGTTTTTCGTTTCGCAGGATTTCGTGATTGAGATTTGTTGATCCCGCGGGATGGTCATTTCATTCAAACAAAAATTAATTTTAATAGGGAAAAGTAGGATCAATTTTAATACTTTATCTTATTTGATAATTAATACAATACCTTACATAAATATGAAAATTATAGTCATGATATAGTCTTCTTGTGGGATCGGGATTGTATTCCTTATAAACAGTTTGAGGGCAGAAATCTACTGTGTTCTTAAGTTTTAAAATAATTTTTTAAACTTTTTAGATAAAAGGACAAAATTGCTTTAATAGTTCCAAGAATTCTCATTGGTTAGAGATTATTTTAACTTTTATGCAGATACGTTAATTCCGTGGGTAAGATTTTTAAAGCTTCTTATCTAATAGATTCTAATGTGTTAACAATAATTAGCGAACTAGTGTCATAAACATCGCCAAAAATGAGCTTATTTGATCTTCCAATAAGGAGTCCCAAAATGGATGAAAATATCTATTACCCGAAGGTCCATAAAGGGCTATGCAGCTTTAAAAATGTGTTCAGTCTTACCATTAAATGCATTCATTTGTGATCGAGACTCCACTTTATCAATGCATAATAGTTCTGTCTCTTTCCAGTGTAAGGTAAAACTTGTTCCCAGTTTTCATCGTTCAAATCTTTAAAAAAAGTATAATTTTTTAATATAATAAATAATTTAATATAATAAACAATAATTATATGAAATTCAAAGCAACATTCAAACTAACACGACCACCTACAGAAATTTTAAGTACTTTTACCAAAAAATTCAAACTCAACAACTTGAAATATAATAACATTAAAATATTAATATTTTTATTTGAGTGTGTTAAAAAATAGAAAACAAAAGTTGAAGGTTCGCAGATTATTTAGGTAAAACAAAATCAGAAATGCAAATGCATTTTGTCTCGTATTTTAAAAAGGGTACTTACATGTTTCTGCAAAGTATAGTAGAAAAATATTTTATTGTTTTACGTAAGATAGAATAAAAATATATCCACAAAAAGCTGTGTAATGTTTTTATTCTGCTTTTCACCATTTTATTTTTATATTCTTTACATATTTCATATAATAAAAGTTTAATTAACATCATTCACTATCTAATACTTTTGTTTCTAGAATACATTTTTTACAGCAGTATATCTTATATTTTTTTTAGAAACCTCTGGAATTCGCCACCATCGTAAACTATAAAATAACGTGATCCTGTCAAAATTACTTTCTATGTGTCGAAACAGAATCTTATGGAAAATTAAATTACGCCCGTTACCTTGCAAATTTAAAGAAAAAAAGAAAGGGAAAATTTTTCGAAATGTTGCAATAAAATCTTCCCCTTGGAAAAAGAGTCACGCTTGATTTATTGGCAGAAAAATGGAATTTTGATGCTACGAAGAGAGAAAAATTTGATTTACTTCAGAGTTACCGCGTGTGAAACTGGAGATTTTACAAAAATATTTTTGAAAAACTATTTTTTCCGATCTTTTTAGCATTAGGTGAGCGGAAATAGTTCTTATTCTTGCTTCTTAAGGTAAGGCAAGTAAAAAGAAAAAGTGAATTAATTTGGTCGACACCGCAGTAATTCAATTCTGAGGCATGTTCTTTCAGAAGAAAACAAATTTATTGCAGTAAAAGGTATTGTTTTATGATGAGCTTTATTTTTTCTTGAAGTGTAGAGTGGAATTTTTTATACTATTGATGATCACGAAAAGTTTCAGTAAATAAGATACATATATATATTTCATGCATATGCTTGTTTAAAATTTAAATTACAATTGCAATCGTATTTAAGTTCGAAAATTAAATCTTTATATGCAGTCAAGTTTTCAAATTCGTTTTAATTCCTTTTTTAATCTTTAGTTCCCAAAATAAAATTCATAAATGAAAATTTAAAAAAAAAGCTTTTATTTTAATAATTGTGAATACTTTATAGTAATACTCAAATAATTGTGAATTACTTTATAGTCACTAAGGCAAAGTGGAATCCAAGAACTAAATAGTGAATTCGTCTGCAATGAAACAAATTAATGCAAATTTTTATTTTCTATTCCAAAAATAAATGATCAGTTTTTCTTTAAATGTATTTTGTTTACTGCTATTATTTGATTTTTTAGTCGAAATCACAAAATGAATCTGATTTGCAAAATGCGTTATGGCGCATTATTTCCTTCCGATGTAAGTTATATTCTATAACTCTCACCACACTGTCATGCTAGCTTGTCGTAAAGTACACCCATAGTTAAAAATTGTAAAAGACAATAACATTAGCAACTTATTTAGTGACATTAAATTGCTGGTAATAAAAAAACGTACCTTCAAGTTTTATTCTTGTTGGAAAGAAAGTAGTACTCAGGATGATATTTTGCTTCGAGCTGCATGATTAGTAAAAGTACCAATGCCGAAAATTCGAAAGTCACTAAAAAGTGATAAATACAAACTGAAGAATGTGCGAGATGTATCTTGACTAGAAGTTTACAAATGCTGCTGATTTGTCACGTGACTCATTTATATTACAAAACTTTCATACCATTAAATTAAACTGAGAATTGCAGTTATTTCAAGTTCGCGTAATCTGAAAATTCGTAAAAACAAACTGAAAAAAAAAATGGTGCATTATGATCTGAGGCAAAAAATGCATATTTGTTTCCTTTTTTTAACACACAGGCACTACATTGCAAAATTCGAATTTAAAAAAAATTATTTTTTTAAGCACCTATAAACTACATTCGAGGTTTAAAGTATATTTTTTTGAGATGCCGTGATGAGTTAGAGAGAATTTCGCTCTTATATACTGGGTGATTCGAAATAGGTGTTACAGTTATTATCTCTGAAACCATGAGTGATAGAAACACACTTTCGATTAGCAAAATTTGTTAAACGGGGAGTAGTTTTCGGCCATGGCATTTTTTTTCAAGGGGCTACATAATCATTTTTAAAAAATATTGCATTGTGTCTGATAAAGTAAATAAAAAACAATTCTACATCATTGAATGGAAAATTTTCCGGAAAATTGCAAGTTGAAAATGATCACTTACACCATTTTACCTGCCGTGTTATTGACCGATTTAAGGTGGAAGAATCTTTAAGTGACAAACAATGAATGATACAAATTAAATGATGATCCTTTTGTTTGAAAATAGTGATTAAACACACTAAAGCTCGAGTGAGAATAATAGGTAAATTTACCTGTTATAATGCATTGTGAAATTATATATAATTTAGTCTTTTGCCGCTGCTGTTGCTGCATAATTGGTAATTTATTATGAAATTCTAAATAATTTAGTCTTTTATGGGTCATACACATTTCCTGGTAACAACTCTTACAAAAATAAGATAATCAAGTCTTTCACAACCATTTAAACTGCAAAGTAGATTAAATAATTATTACACACCATTTAAAAAAGAAGTGTGTTATGAGTAAAATTTTAAGTTTTAAAAACAGATTCTTACAAAAAAGCAAAACAGAAACATTTCTTTTATATTTTACAATAGAAATAATGTACCATTAAGTGCAATCATTTGCTTTTGAGTAACCAATAAAGAGAAAGAGTTGGGAAAGCAGAAATGGTTCAGCAAAATAATAAAAAATCACTGGAATTTGTCACAAGATGAAATACTCTATTTTAAGACAAACTAAAACCATGAGCCTAGGAATAAACTTTTCTAGTACAGATGCCAATTTGTTTTTGTTATATTCTGAATAAAAAAAAATTATGCAATAAATGGTTGATTCTGTAGTGTTCAGATGTACTCGTGACATTCTGGTAACGAATGGTAATTTTAATTTAGTGCACTGTTCCTGTTTTCAAAATATTTTTTAAACTTCAATTTCTAAACTTTTAACAAAATATTATATTAATAATGATAAAAGAAAGTGCTTTTCTTTGATATTATTGCTGTACTCTGGTAGTCTTCTAATTTGCATTAGAAATGTTTCAATAACATTATTATTGGACAACTTGTCAGATTTCACTGCGTATGTAGTGGAAAACGTAATTTAAATTCTAATAATTTTATTTTAGCTGCAGAGCGTTTTGCTATAGTGATTAACTTCTTGATTTAATTCATTTCCTACTTAAATTTTCTGCAAAACAATCCATAAATTTAGTTTGAATTTTTTCATAGCATAAATTAATTATAATTTTCATTGCACATACTCTATTTGGATTACTGAAAATAGGCTTTATGATTTTAAGAATAATTCGCGTAAGCCAAATATCTGAATAAAAAATCAGAAAAAGAATATTTTAGGCCCAGTATTTTTCCAAACCTCATAAAATTGTATCATTCAAATCTAATTTAAATTTATTGTTCAAATTATCGTTCTAAACGGCATAAGTACTGAAGGAAACTCCATCAATGGGGATGCTCCCATACATGTTTTTCATAAAATATTGCATTTATGCATACATAATTATGTTTAAGTAAAATTAAATTTATTTTTTATTCCTTAAACTCGTTCAAAATAATCGGTAGCCTTAAGAAATTATTAATAGCACTAAAATCATAAAAAACTAGCTCGAGAAATATATTGGAACAGAATGCGTACATATAAAATACATAATATAGTCTCCTATCATAAAAACCAAGATGTTTTACTCAAAGAATTACAGAAGTTCTTCATACTCAATACGTAAATGACATCTGACAAGTAATATCTGATTTCTAAGCCAATTATGCATGTTAAAAACATGTAGTATCATGTAACACCTGTGTATCAGATAATAACACAGCTAAAACTTTTCTTTCGTTTCTATTTCTTTTATTACTGTTTACTTATCAAGGTTATGGACAATCTGCTAATGGAAAGTGTAAGAATATAAACCTCTCTGGATAGCTTGAAATAATTTCTTCTGAAAATATCTGTACTAGAATGGTTTTTTTTTTCTTGTTTGACTGTTTTGAACAATTTATTCTCTGTAGCACTTCCTTTATTGAACAATTTAAATACTATCTTATGTGATTACTACAAATAAAGCATTTTACGTTTCTTCTCAAATTTGTATGTATGTAAATCTTTATTCATCTTTATAAAAACCAGTTAAGGTCTATAGCAATTAAATTCGAAAGCGTTTCAGGATGTTTGTTTATTCTGTGAACCATAAAAAAGAAAAAAAAAAGATATAACAAGTAAAATGTAATTTTTACTTATGAATAAGACAGTTATTTTAAATATTTTATTCTTTTTTAATAAGATAATTAATTTAACTTCGATGCCGTGAATTTTCGTTAATGAATGCATAATAATGAAAATAAATATTAGCTTTAATTCATATTTTGAAAAAAAAAACTCAAATAGATATTTATTTTTAAAAATCAATAAAAAATTGTTATTGAGTAAAACCTATTTCTATTATTTTTCTAAAAATATGCAAAACTACACACATGAGGGTAAAGCAGCAATATCTGTAGCGATGTGGTCACACAAAATCTTTGGTACCTGGCTTTTCAGAGACTTAGAGAAAAAAGCTATTTATCAGTATATCATAAAATACACGAAAAACTTATCGAATTAAATTAATTAATTTTAATATTGAAAATTTAAAGTTTATGATAGTTGGCAATACACTACTGTTTGACAGTTTTTTAGGCAAATCAAGCGATATCAAGCTGTCAATATCAAGTAATATTCAGGAACGATTATGTGATATTAGATTTCAGACTCACTTTCTTTAATTTTTTGATTCCCTAAAACTTTTAATCATAATCTAGTACAAAAGAAAAAAAAATGACATTTCAATTTTTATTATATTTTATTAAGTCAGATTGCATTCCGGTTCTTGAGTTATCGACTAATGAAAAATTAAAATAAAAAAAGAGAGAATCTCAGATACTCTACTCCTGTTCGTAGCAACGTTTAATTTCCATTGAAAACGAAGTGTATGTGTACTGTAGCAAACATGAGAAATATATCCCGCTTTACAAGTTATTTATCAAGAGAAAAAAAAAAGCGAAAAATGTTCAATAAAAACCATTAGCCTTTTTGAAAGAATAATTGAATAAAACAGCTCACTTTTTTGTTAAAGATGATTATTGGGGGGGATTTATAAAATATTTTCACATTTCTTCATATACGTTTGATTATCATTCTATTTGTCCTCCATTTATGAAGTACTCCAGAAGAATCTTAATTTTGAAAACCATTTTGCGATTGATTTAACTTTTTAAACCAGCGGGGCAAGATCAGCATGACGCCGAGCGTAGCGTATTTAATCGAAAAGGAACCGGTAGCTCGGGTGTGTTTACGGGCACTCCATGGAAATCATTTGGTGCTGCCATCTAGCAAAGAAGTCCGAAAGTCAATTTTTTCGAATTCACATTACGGTCGCATTGTGACTGAACTGAGGCGTTGCATTGTGTAGTCATTGCGGGCGGACATAGGGATCTTATCGTGACAACACAGACTAGTCCTTGCGAGTGTTCGTAAATCTATTGTGACTGTATTGCGTGGTCTCACTTTAGTCACAGGGCACGGTCATGTTAGTAGCATTAATACATTTGGATATGACTAATATGTAAGTATTTCAGTGCTAAATAGATGAAATACACTCTGTAACAAACAAACAAAAAAAAAGACGCACCAAGAAGGAATTGTCCGATGTGCTCTGCGTGAGAGAGATCAGACGACCTAGCTGGTCAAGGAAGTACAAGGAAAGCTTGAAGACAATTCATAGCAACACGTGGACTTGGCGGTGAACAGGCGTGAGAGGCAACCAGCGTAAAGGTCGGCGCGAGCGTAAATTCCGCAATCTCAATCATCTGTGGAGGGTCATATTGGATAGATGTGTGCGGGTCACATGGTGGATAGTTGATAGCGACGAATCTGGTACTGTGACAGCTGCTCTGACAATCGCTCTATCTTCCCGTTCTATTGTGGCCCTCGGTCGACCGCTACTATTTTGACGCTGATATCTACCACTGTTGGCCCACACTCGCCAGCATCGTCTAATAGCCGCATCACTTCGATGCAGATGTCGAGCGATTCTTCGATTCGACCAACCAGCCTCTTTCAGTACTATCACAAGATCTGTTTCAAACTCCGACATCTGCTCGTAATGCGCACTAATCCTTCGGCGAGGCATTGCTACAGCCAACATAAGATAACGCAGTCGAAATGCAACAAAAAGTTTAGCCATCAGATTGAGAATCGCTCCTTATATGCACCTGCACATGCTGAATGTGCAGTTCCGACATTTCAGCCATTCATTCATTGGACTACAGATTTTAATCATGTGCATGTTCGGTCCGAATGTCCGGCAAACGAAATTCCATTACAATCGAGCGACTTCTTCGTGGGGAGTCGATTATTTTGTCATAGAGTGTATATCACAATTCTGCTTTAACATAAGTTTTGAAAAATCAAAAGAATTTTTAGAGAATGTCTGAATCACGCCATTTCTGGGTTAAACAGTATTGTCAGATTTGCTTTGTCCCGAGATTATTATTATTAATACATTACAATAATTACTATTATTAATACAGATTATAACATTATTAATAACAAATTAATTTCATGTTATGTTGTTCGTTTAGTGCAGTGTTGAACTCAAACAATTACATAAATGAATCAAATTTATTTTACTACATTACTTAAAACGGTGAAGTATAGTTGTAATATACTTGGCAATGATTGTAAAATAGTTTTAGTAGGCGATTTTAAGATAGATTTCGATTCCAAAGATGGGTTTTATGAAACAAGGAAGCAAAATACGGCACAGTCATGAATAATGATACACTTTCCAACTTAATGGAATAAGGAAGAAAAATATTGACGACGCATAAACTATGATACGCTTTTAATATATAGTACTTTGGTGCGTATTTAAAATCTAAAATTTTTTCAGATTTTCTTCTTTTTATTTTTTAACTAGTCCGAGTGCATAGCGCTCTGAACTGGAAGAAGGAAGGTGCCTGGTTCAAAACCAGATCGCTTCCGCCGACCTAACCGTTCGGAGTTTTCCGTGGTTCCCTCCGAAACTTAGCGTAAATACGGGTTAGGACCCCTTAGAAAGACCCCCACGGAGGGCACCCCACCCACAGGCCTAGATTCCTCATGTAGATAATTGACCTTAATCCCAGAACTCGCTTTAACTAGTATTTTGGTAATGTCTGTAAGTACACATGCTGCATTTTCGATCTAGTTTGATTAAATTTGAAGGGCGTCTGCTCGTATGCATGTACTTATGTGCGTATGTTCTTGTGTAATTTGATTAACTCAAAGAGGAATAGCCGAAGAAATGGGAAATTTAGGACTGCTTTAAAACATAGTATACATTTCCCTTTTTGATTCCAATTGAGTGAGTAGTTTATTTACAAGGTTATATGAAAGACTTTCGGTGCATTTAAGTCTATGGACATGTCTTTCACATTAAAAAGACCTGAACTATCTCGTTTTAGCTCATGCTCAAAATATTGCCAACTGTCCCCAAGGTTGGTAAATTTAGGGGCAATATTACAAATTTTGGCACCAAAAATAAGTACGTATCTCGAATAAAAATAAAAACTATTAGCCATAGAATATTGAAATTTTGTATTTAAGACTGTCGTAACATTTGATTCTGCCCTTTCATTTTTGATTACAATCCACAGGCTAGGGTCACTATTTGGGTCATTCTTAAAATCTCGCCGTTTGTCGCCAAGCTGACGAAGCAGAGAAAAATGTCAATTTTTCAGCCAGGAATAAGTTTTCAATGCTGAAATCTCATCTTGGTGATATCTCTTACGCTTAACAAGATATTGAAGTATCGCATTTCAGTTTCCAATACATTTAAATGAAGTGCATCTAGAATGTGTAAAGTTTAACAGCCATACAAGAAAATTGTGTAGTTCACATCAGAACTTTTTTTTTTTTTTTTTAATGATAGGAAATCGACTTTCCGAACTTTCTTGAATTAGCTTACAATTTAAAAAAGATTTTTGACCACTGGAACTTTATAGAACTAGCTTACAGTTTTGAAAAATAGATTTTTAAAAAAGCATAGACCATAAGACATAAGATCGCTATAATAATTTTTAAAATAAAGTAAATTCCAAAAATTTTTATTGAAATTATTCTACACAAAATATATCATACACATAATTTACAAAAGAAGTATTTTCTTTGAGTTTTGCAGCAGCATCTTCAAACATCTTATTTTATGAGCAGCTTCTAGGAGAAAAAAAGGAAATTTTTAGAACTTAATTTACACAAAGAATAGGAAACGCAGAGTAAGTCTGCTTCATATGTTTTTTTACATAATTTCTATATCAGGGATTTCCAACCTTTATATTACTTCAACTTCCTAGAAAACGTTTTTTTCTGAATAGACCCCTACGTTTTCCCCAACACATCGGTATGTCGAAAAAATTTCCCAATGCACTAACAAAGACAGCAAAACATTAGGTGAAAGAAATTTTTCATGTGTCTGGCAGTAGAACAGTTGGTTAAGCTTGGTTCCCATTGGAACTCCGAAAGGGAAGCAGCACCTGGTTGGCCAGTGCCTAGAAGGGTAAACTCCTTACTCGACTGAGGCTGATGTAAACCGTGTACGCTGTAGGGAATTAATGCACGAAAAATGTGTTATGACTGCAATGTTTTCCATGTTCAATCCATATCTCTCTTAGGGGTACCAATCCAGCTCTTAGGTAATCCAGCTGTCATCTGAAATTGGTTCAAAATTTAAGAGGGAGACCCGGGATAAGTCGGTATTCCCCTCACTGGGGATCAGCAAAAAGGAAGCTGCCCAATTAAGGCCATTTTCATTTTATATAAAGGATCTGATCCCGCTCTGCAGTTGGCCAGAGGGTTTCAAAGCAACAATAACAATTTTCATGTTCTGCGTTTGCAGAATTTACCATGATTCAGACTGCAGGATGCAAAAAATTACCCCAAAGACGGATTTTTACATATCCCTTCTTTTTTCAACTTTTGAACCCTCTGAAGTCTTATTTCACGTCAGTTTGTTTGTTTGTGTTGTGATGGCAACGCTAAAGGTGGGCGATCATCCTAGGATGAGGGGTTATATTAAAATGTAATTTTTAAAAATAAAATTCCCAAATTTTGTTCATCACCTCATTAGTGTATGGGAATGCTTTTGTACGAGGGTCTTATATGAAAATGTAGAAAGTGTAACTTTTTGAAAATTAACGAGAGGAATTTTTTTAACGGACTCTTACTTCCGACCTCATTTTGAAGATTTTTTCAATTTACACTGCCCACTTATCTCTAACAGATAAAGAATTAAAGCCCGTTACCACCTTTTTGGGACACCCCGTATCAGTCTGGTTTATAGTATCCGCAGGTTCTGAAATCATCATTAACCATTGTTCTGCTTAAAAAAAAAAAAAAAAAAAAAAAAAAAAAAAAAAAAAAAAAAAAAAACAGTGGTCTGCTTTAAAAAAGAAGAAAAAGTCACTGTATTTTCGTATACTATTTCTAAGCTAATCTAAATTCATCAATGCGGGTTTCGAAGTTTATAAAGCGAAACAAAACAGTCGTTTGAATATCAAATCAATGCTGTACAGCTTCTCATTTCCATAACCCTAAGAATCTGCGCTTTATGCCTTTGGAAACTATCTTGGCGAGTAATCGCATCGTTTGGATTTTTTTTTCTTTTTTTTATGGTCAATGGATGCAAATAATCGGTACTTATTTTATCGTCGATAATTCACGCCAACAAGTTTTTTAGCCAAAGTATTGCAATGCACTACATTGTAACAAGGAATCTGACGTATTCCACACGCACACGAAATCGCTCTTTTTGGCTGAATGACTATAAAATACATAAGTACCAAATAAGTTTGTTTCGGTCGAAAGTATGATTTTTTTTTTAGATTCAATGAAGAATTTACCCGTATATTTTAAAACTAAAAAGCGATTAACTATAGTTAACGATTAACTAGTGCAATTACACACTGTACGCCGTGTAAAGATAGGAAATAGATTCTAATAAAAAATAGTGTTATACCATTAGTGTTATGCAACAGTATCAAGAGAAAAAAAATAATTACAGAGATTTGAATTTGTACTTTACTTATATTAAACTAATATTATAATAAGAATGTCAAAAATTTGTTACAAATGATAGTTACACGTACCAATATAGACTAATCACCACCAAAAAACTTCTTCAGTTTTTTTCGTCTCCTGTTCTTATGAAAACAAACATGGCGCCTGCCGGTAGATACTCGGATGTTGCCATCGCTCGACTATTGCATGAACAGACCGCATGCGCCAATTTTCATCGGCTGAATGCCGCTCGGCCGTTATGCGGTCCGAAATTTCTTTTCAGTTCAGCGTATTTTGATCAAATTTAGGCATATGGCCCGATAACTCAGGCCGGATATCGTTCCGAGCATCGTTTTATGGGTATCGGACCGATCAGTGTCTGCCGCACACATAACAATCATCGTTTTTAGATGGAATTCCGTGTCTGGGCCGAGTACCGAATTTCGGTGAGCGATGAGTTGCGATGAATGCTGGTGGTTGGCCGAGCAGAAACTGGGAATTGTTGCTTGTAGGGACTATAGAAACTAAAAAGCCCTTCAGCAAAACTTAATAGAAAAGCGTGCTATATTTTTAGCATGTGAATATCAACAATTGCGATTTCATTCCAAAGTTAACGAACTGCTGTTTAAATGTAGTAAAATTCAAAATATTTCCCTTTTATAATAGTAATTTACAATCGACATTATCAATGCAGCCACTATCAGAAAACATTACGTGCTTGATCTAATTAGAATAAAATAATTAGATATTAAGATATCTAATTATTTCTTATTTAGATTTTTAAATTTAGATATGCGAATAAAATAATTAGATATCCAATTTGAATAAAATTTTTAATGTGGAATGAGAGAAGAATGAGAAAAGTATTTAGTTTTCATATATTGGAAAACAATTCGTAAATTTTTATCACTTTTAATTTTCTGCAATGTCGAGTATTCATGATGAATAATAAATTATATATGTTATACACCCGTACTTACCCTAAATTCGCAATAACAAATATGAAATACTAGCATGAGTATCCCTTATGTTAATATATTTAGGGAAAGGAAATATTTTTATTCTTGAATTGAATAAAATCTTGTTGATTCAACAAAAATCTGGCTTGCGTTATTTCAACTGAATAATTTTGTGGCTTTTAACAAATTTCTTCTTGAAATAAAAATATTTTGTTGAATTAACAGCAATTTTGTTGAATCAACAAGTGACAATTTTGAATTTTCGTTGAATCAACAAATTTTTTGTTAATTAAATGAAATATTTTGTTAATTTACAGTAATTTCTTTTATTTAAACAAAATACTTCTTTAAAATAGACCGAATCAAAATTTTGTTGAATCAACCACACAATTTTTTTGGTGAATATTACACACTGACTGAAATGATAAGTAAAATAGTATAATATAAACCATGTTTCGGGAAAAAATGAACAAATAAATTAATAAATAAAAATTAAATTACATTGTAAGTTTGAATATTGCTCCCGCAGGTTGAATACCAGCTTTACAGAAATTGCTTCACAAGAAAATCCTTACATCAACGTTTGTAAAAATAGATGATACACATTATCCAGAAAGATCATAATTTGTTTTGGTGAAATCCATCGAATATACTTAGGAATAAAGGCTCCTTGAGCATTACACACGTAAACAAATAAAACGAATTACTTGATGAGAAAGAGTATCACATGACCATACCAAAGAAATATTTGGTATCACCTGTAAGCAGAGTAATAAGCAAAGAAACATTTCCTTTTGTTCGAACACAGTTTACTTTCCTCGGGACACACTAATGGAAAGTGTAAACAAAGTATTCTTCTGCAAACGGATTAGACAGCCTCTTCGATAACACCTACGCCCAGACATAAAGAAAGAAATTAGAATAACCCTTAAGCTTTTATGCTCCATTTTCGGGTTATAATTCTTCATTTCATTCAAAAGTAAGCTCACTTCTATTAATAATATGAATAAAAGTTTTATCCCGAACTAAAATAATTTAAATTGCAAAATACGTACAATGAATATTTAATGATCGGAGGATTTTATAATAAGAAAAGTTTTTTTTTCTGAATTTAGAAGATTGTAACAATGCAGTCATCGTCTTCAAGAGCATTTTAACTATAAATAAACGTTTGCACTTCTCTAAGCTTTTGTAACAAATAAATCATTTTTTTCCTGTGAAAAGAACTGCGTCGATTTAAATAAACAGCAAAAGTATTTTCAATTGAAACTTTATGTTTAGGGGATGTACAAAAATTTACTTTCATAAGTAAAGCTTTAAATCTCAAACCTTCTCAGTGAAGAGAAATACAGTTCTAAAAATAGCGTTTTATAGATATTATATGATGTATCTAATAAATATATGGAATTGATGATAAACAAAAAATAGTGAACTTTTTATCAAACAGGTCCAAATTTAAATTTGTATACAAAATGAAAAAGTGTATGATTTTTATTTTTATTATTATTAGGTGCACTGGAATGTAATGCCCTTGTTTAGTGAAAAAATCCAGGTGAGAGACCTAGCACCTGAAATCGACACCGCCATAGATATCGTTTGAACATGGAGGACATTGGAGCCACGAGCAGATTTTCCGTGCACCAACTCCCATTAGCGTACACGGGCCAGCAGTAGTCTAGCCGAGAGAGAAGTTAACCCTCCTAAGCACTGGCCAAGCCGGTGCTGCTTCACTTTCCGTGTTTTTACGTGGAACGGAGCTTAGTGACAAGGCCACTGCGGGACAGTAAATGGAACATTAAAAAAAAAGGAAAAATGCATATAACTGACCAAATTAATTTCATTATAATGTGTATCTCGAGCACGCTTGATGGAATATCGGTTAAAGGAATATATTTAATACATTTTCAATACATCAAACCATAGTAATTTGTCAATGTATTCCGTCCAAGTGGTTGTGACATAAAATACCGTCCACTTCATTCCAGTTTTCACAGCAATGCATGGTTAATTTAAATTATTTATAACACAGAGATATCATAAAATAAGTTTTGATATTAAAAGCTTATATGCAATTTAGAAGCCCATTTTTTAATAATTAGAAATTTTCCTATTAAAATTTTATATTTTTTATAATTTAAAAGCTGCATGAATATTTTACTCTGAGAACAACACTTTTTTTGCCCAATTCCAAAACGCTCAGAGGGTTAATAGGATATTTGGCTTATCACAACATTTTTTCGAGAAAAATGGCTTTCCCATTAAGCGGCCTCTGAAAAGCATGTTTATTGTAGTAATTGTCGATATCTAAGAAAGAGACCCATAAGTACACAATTTCATAAACATGAAATCAACAGGACTCTTTCCTACACTCCTCTTCTTTCAGTTGTTTATTCAAAACAATTACCTACTGAAAGTGATTAATTTTTTTTAAATAGCTTTTATTTATTTATTTTTACAGAGTAAATTTCATACTTATGTTTATTCTCAGTGATTAGTATGTATAAATATGTGCAAATTATCATTAAATAAACATATAATATATAACAATAAATATATTACACATTAATACTACACTAGCAAGCGAAATAATTTATTTCCACATGTCTGTAGTACTATAACTTTATGGAATCCTAAGAGTAAGACCCATGATCTTTTGGCAGATTGGAAAGTAATTTTTCATATCTCATTCTGATATCATGTCTTCATATTTTTTATTCGTTTGAATAGATTCGTGATGTGCTTATAAAGATCAGGTTATCCCCGATTTCTATAGAAAATTCAGAAATCAACAATGCTTTAATTTATTTTTTTTAATATTGATGTATTTTGAAACGCTTTGAATTTTTCGGAAAAAAAATAGATTTTATTATATAACTGTACAAGTTCTTACGCAAAAACTCCGACATTATTTTATTAGTATATATTTTTCATAATTTAATATTTTTTTCATTTTCTTAAAAAATACATTTTTATGCTATATACTATACATGTAACATGTTTGTCATGTATCTGAATTACAATATATGTTTAAAATGACCTATTTTAAATTAAAGATACACCTTCTCAAAAAAGTATTCAAGCAAGAAAGCTATATTTCCTATTTAAATTTTGTTATTAATTAATTAGTCTTTTGAAAAACACACTTCTCGAAAGACATACGAGAAGCTGTTATTATATACAGCATGACTGTTGATAAAGACCCGTACTGTATGCGTGAAACCCACCTAGGTAATTCGACTTACTCTCGAATACATTTTTGAGTGAGTACACATGTATTTAGTGAAGAGTACAAATGGTAGTATAGAAATAAGCAGAATATCTCCTTAAATGGTTTTATTTTATTTTGAGAGAAATAAAATGTTTGCTCCTACCTCTTGCTACATCCCTAGTAAATGCGTTTATTTTGTAAAGAGCTTGACATCATTATTTAATTCATATGACTATCAAAACCACTGATATATTTAAATTAAGTCAAAAAAAAAAAAGAAATCAGCAACAAAATCGTATAATCCAGTATTACAAAAACCAAAACATTTCTGCTTCACAATTTTCATTCCAATGTGTCCGATACCCTTTCAAACACAGTAATTTTTAAAAATAACCCATACCCCAATCTACCTTTTTCCAAATTGATTCTCGAGGCTTTCCCGTCAACCTGTGCACAGCAAAACAACGCTGCCGATAGAGACCCCCCGAATCGATGAGGAGCTATGAAAATACCCTAGTTCCGTAACTCGCCTCTCTCCTATGGGTCCTAAAAGCAGAAACTCTCTCCTAAACGACTTTCGCCTGCGGAAGGTTTTCTTTCTCACTTTCCGTTTACGGCCCTGGACTTTCGCCTGGCACCCCAGCTGTAAATAACTCCGATAAAATACAAGGGGGCAGGCACCCTCTTCCACTGCGCTTTTCCTTATTCCAACATAATATAAAGAAAAAGAGAGAGAGAAGTGCTGAACTTTTCCTAGACATTTTTGTTCCGTGAGAGTAAAATACACTCTTTTAAAGTGTTCTGTTCCCTCCTCGGCGGTCGTGTAGGGTGTATAAAAGAGTGTCGCTTTTCGGGCCCTGACGTTTATTGGCGGAGAGAGAAGCGATTTATGCGACTTCGTGGATGCAGTATTTTAAGTTTTTGAGCAGTTCGAGACCCTTTTTACGTTGATACGTTACCTGTGATTGAAAAGGAAGGAAGAATTTTCGCCGATACACTTTTGAATGAACGGCTACTGAAAATATTTCGGAAGATTACCGAGAAAATCGTATTTTAGCACCGGTGTAATACTTCTGTGTTTTATATAGTTTACTCATTTTTATATTTATTTACATTCTTAAAAGGTCTGAGACTTAAATAAAATATTTCCTTACTCGTGGAATGGTAAGAAAAATGTTTTTTATCACTATTTTGCTTGAGTATTTACAGTTACTTTTTAAAGATTATTCTCACCCAACAGTTTAGACACGGGAAATTGGGGAACATTTTTGACAGCTTTTTTAAATATAATTTTCGTATTTTGTTATATTTATCTATTTTCAGGTAAGCAGAACAGCATAGTACTTCCTATAACTTTATCTACCAACTAGCGCAATTATTTTCTAAAATAGTAAATGTAGCTTTTGACAACAAGTGGTTAAGTCAGATCATGTAAGGTTGGAAAATGCGCCTATCCACCTTTTACATGCTCTTTCTCTTTCAACAGACGGCGAGAATCATTCTTAGGTACATAATTTTTTGTTGATAAACCTATCAAGCTGTATTTCGCAGGATGTTTCATATGTATTGCCCTAATGTTCATAAATTCATAGAGTACATTAACACTTAATGAGCTTGTGGCTACTCAAGATTCTTGACATATTCATTACAAAGAGAGTTACCTCACTGTAAGCAGTATCATCAGCACCAAATATTGCTCTGAAACAGTTATTTATACCTAGCACTTCGTGATGAACTAATTCATATTCCGTCACGTACATTTACTGTTTGTTTGGCCTATTATCCCCTTAGAAAGCGTTTGAAATAGTTGGACAGTTTGCTCTAGCTTTTGAAATTGCTAGCTGGTGAAATTTCGCTCGTTCGGTGTCTTTAATTGTAAAATTACCTCTTTTAAATTTTTGAAACACTTTATAATGCACTTCCTTCACAATCTCATTTTTCCAGGTACCATGATGCATATCGTAAGTAGTTTATAATGTCAAATAGGCGGAATACAGGTAGAAGTTTTTGATTAGCTTGAGGGTGGCTATCCCGATCACCACACCATTTCTGTCATACACGTACACAAACGCAACCACAGATACAGCTGCTTTAAAGAACTTCAACAAATTTACGAGGTTAATGAATATGTCCCAGTACCTATACATTTTGAACTTCAAAATTTAATCACTGCTACATTTCTGAAAGTCCTTGTACAAAACTTATATTGACTGTAAAATTTCAGTAAATTCGATGGGGCTTCAGTTCATTCTTATTTGAAATAATCAATTTATGGGTTTTTTTTTTCGCATGCTGAAAAGTCATCTCATATTTTTCTTTGGTGTTGCATGTCTAAAACGCTCACCATGCTGTCATTATAGCTTCTTCCAGGAAGTCTTAAAGAGATCTGACATAATGGGTTCCATTCATTACTTATTCAGTTGTTTTTATTCGTACACCAAATATCTTGCATTCAATTAGTGCTTCCAGCTTCCTAGCGTTTGCAGCACTTCCTTGTAGAAACTTTTCAATATTGTGCATGATAGACTTCGCACAATGAAAGTTTCTGATCACAGGAATGATGTCAGGAAATTCAGAAGGACTGCGTATCGTTATATTAGCAGTGATATGGAATGCAACCTCAAGAATAAAGATCAACCTCTAAGAGAACCCTATCAATGATTGTTTTCTTTAATAAATAGCAATCTAGAAACTTCACAAATCACCATAATCGATTCTTTGCCCTTAAAGATGTTCCTTTTGAAATGCGATTGGTATCATGCTAAACTCTCGAAAAAATAATAATGCTTCCTCAGCAATTGCACTATAAACTAAACTAGCAATAAACTCGCAAGCCTCATGTAACTTTCAGAAAAAATTCATAAGCACAGAAATTGTTTTCAAAAATGGGCTGAAATGTTACCTGTCTGGGGAAATATTGATAAATTTCATATGTTTTGCACTTTTTGCAGAATTTCCCAAAAGAGAAGTTTTAAAAACATACATTTACACACCTAAACGAGGAGTATGACGGTCACAAGAGCAGAAATATATATATAATAAAATAGATGTCGACCGTTTTGTAAAATGTCTTCCGAAAAATCCGATATATCTACCCAGCTTTACAGACTTTCCAATATCTACTTCACACAATTCTGGTGGTTAGAGAAATCAATGGTTAGAGAAAAATTTTTTACTTTTACAGGAACTGTGTTGGTTCAGAAAAGGAAAAGATTTCCATGAGGATGTAATTCTCATCAACATTTATTTGTGTCCAATACAGACCGCAATACCTCTCTGTCTGATACAACCCGAATAAGCTTAGAACAGAGAATCGAATGCCACGTTCGGGTAAGTGAGCTTAAGGATATTTGGCTAATGACAATGATTGGCTAAGGATAGTAAATGTTTCTTTGCAACAGTAAACAAAAGAAAGAAAAGTAATACTTTTTTCTGACAAAATATGAAATCCTCACGTTATGTTCTTTCACTCAAAACAATAGTAGATATCGCAACCTTTTTATTAAGCATCAACAACTGCCACTGCTCACTAAATATAGTATCTGAACTTTCTTCCTGCACCCATCTCACGGATGTATGCAGAAGGGCTGATGTCAACAGTAAATGTTAGAAATAGTGCTTGCCCGATAACGGACTCTGTTCCATACTACCCGACCATCCCCTATGTACATCTGCATTTCCTCTTTTAAGGGAGAATGTGCGGGAACATTTGTCCTGGTATGTGTTGGCCATTATTTTGTCGAGATGATTTTTGTTTGATTTCCGTTTCTTTTCCATTGAATACGTTCGTATCACATACTTAATATAAGAAGACTATATTTAATTAAATATCTGCGAAGAATTATTTATGGCCAGTTTTTGTGTATTGTTTAGTTTTAAAATGCATGTAAATAAAATTCAAGTATTTTAAGATAACATATTTCCACAGAACTATTCTAACTGCATTTTTCAATTAACATTCTAATTTCATTACGTTTCCTTTTAAGATAATCTCAGTATCCCTTTCTTCCTTATATGTCTTTTTCAAAGGCACTGTTATTTATTCGTTTAAACAATGCACTTATTTGTATGTGCATAATATGAAAATTTATAATAATCATTACATAAATATACTTAGATACGCTTTAAATCTTAGATGATACATATCTTGAATATTTCAAGAATGTCCTGCTATAAACATTAAAGCAAATTTCATGCTTTTCTTTGTATTAAAAATCATATTACAAACATTGCAAAATCCCACGACTACTTTAGCTGGTTAGAAATTAAGTGATTGTTCTTACCTTATAGTATTAATGAAACAAAACTCTTATATTTCATGGGTAAATGCAAGTATTTTAAAGATAAGCAGTGAAAAAAGAACTAAAAAACTTCTTTAGTGGAATTTTCTTGCAGAAATACAAATGGAAAAAATATTTTTTTTTCAACGAGATAGCTCAAATAACGTGCAGAACATACTTGATAACTGTGCCTTAAAGCAAAAAGAAACCCAAACATGCCCTATTATTGTTTTAAAGTAGAATTCCGAGAAAAAGTCTCAATAAAAAAATACCGAGGGGACATTGGGATTATTCCACTCATTTTGAAATGTTATGGAATTGATAACTCCAGGTCATATCCGATCGAAAAAAATAAGCAAACGAAATTTCTCTTATCGGTAAAAAAATCGACAAAACAAGTTACAAGTTATAGGAATATGCTTCACATATCCCATTGCTTAACTAAAACAACTACTCTATAAAGCTGAAATAAACCCTAAAAAAATCATTTGCGAGGAATTTTCTGATTTTATGCCTTGTTTTATGGCGGGATGCTAGATTACTTACGTCGTTAATTATTTTATGAATCAAATAATTTATCTCTTTAAACAGAGTACTTAATTATTAATATTAATATTATGCACAATATAATGCAACTCTGTCTTCTTGAAATATTGCACAAGATTTATATTTACATAATTCATTATTAATTACTTATTAATACTTATGCGGAACATGGTCTTTTAAGTATCGAAGCAGCATCAATATGTCCTGATTAAAATGAAGTTATTTTAATCATTAGAAACATATTGCATACAAGTTTTCGCATTCGCCAATAAATTTAAAAATGATAAATAAATAAACCTCATTCAATTATGTTTGACATTAGCACTTTAGTAATTTTTCTTTTGCATCAGTTTATGCGTTTCCATTCTCTTCGAAAACTTAAATATAGTAGTGAAGTACTATTAGTCAAATTCAATATTTTTTTAATGAATTAGAACTCCATGTGTCACTACTAGTACTTAGAATTTTAGAAAAGGTAGTTTTCTACAGGAAATCAATATTTTTTATCATACATCCTCGATGATAAGCAATGGTGTAGAGCAATAGGTTTTAAAACGGTATCAATATTGTTACGAATTTTCGGGGCAATGCGCGGTTCTATATATATCCGAAGTAGAAGCTGCGAGCAGCTTCCAGAAATCAATTTCTCGAGGATTCTACATAAAGCGTGAATTTTGATTATGTCATAGAAGAGAAATGTTAGGTTATTACGCGTTTTTAATGCAGGAAAAACAACTTCCAGGCCCCATTGGGAAAATCGCGCCAAATGACCAAAAAGTCGCCAAGTTTGGTGACTTTTGGCGAAATATCGCCAAATTTGGCGCCAAAAATAAGTCCCCAAATGTGAAGAGATCGAAGCCCTAGGACTAATATTTCTCGACATTTCTAGAAGCCCCATAGAAAAACATATGGGAAAGCGAAACCTCCGTATCTCCGGTTCTAATTGGCCGATTTTGATGCAACAAAAAGCAAAATTTATCTATTTAAAGCGTAGAATACGAATTTTAAACTATTTTAAGCCCCATAGCAGCGGGTTGCCCCGAAAATTCTTAACAATATATTCATTGTATGTCACTAAGTACAATAACTGTCATTATTTACATAGACTGTTTAAAAGTCACATTATGTTTTGATGAATTATAAATTTCTAATCTATAAAGTTTATTTATGAAAATACCTTTAAGAAATCTGAAATAGTCTTCAACATCTCACAATTTAGATGTATCTATTTTGTTTGTATAACATTTATTTTAATACATTTTAACTTTTTAAATTAACTTTCAGAATTTAATTTGTATTATCATTTTAAATTAATAAGAATTCAAGAGACTATGTAATATATTTATGAAATCGAAATTTTAATTACAACTGTAATTTAATTAAAAATCCATTTGAAAAAAAAACATTATTTTGTATTCGATTTAAAAAATGCCGAACATAATCAAAATAAAATAAGCGCTTTTGTTGCTTGAAATGTATTAAAGTTGTATTTAAAAATGCAGATCCGCATTTAAATTTAACAATTTTTTGTAAAAGAAATGGAATCTTTTCCTCGATAGTAAGAAAATCTTACTTTCAAGTTTGACATCTTAAGCAACACTTGTTCCACATATTTTACATAAAAAAGGAAGATCAGACGCTTTGTAAATAAATAGAAATGTGTATGTGCTATGGCTGCTTATTTTTCTTGCAGAAAATTGTTATTGTACGATATTGTTATGTAAACGTTTAATAAAACAGTAGAGTGTGTTCTTTAAACAAATCAAGGTAGTAAGAAACTTTTATTTGAGTGGTATTACCTTAAAGCAGATTTTTCCATTTAAAATTTATGTAATATTGCCTTACAGCAGATTTTTCTGTTTAAAATTTATCAAGCTCAACAATTATAGTAATACAAGAAAAAAATTAATAACATTTTTTTGTAAATTTATAGACTTAACGGATAATTTTGATTTTAACCTTTTAAACTTTACTATACCTATACATAATAAAAGGGTAAAATGAAACCGCAATAGATCTTGATTATTTTTATTACTCAGAGCTAAAAGCTTTTAGAATAGAGCAAATCAGCCAATTTTTTCAAGAAATTCCAAGATAAGAAGTTATCATCCAACAAAATCCCAGCATTTAGGGCAAACAGTATTTCTTCTTATTCATTTATGTTGATCTAACAATTTAGCCTTTGTGTCTTGCTATATTGCTACACTTCACGATAAAACCCAGGCTCGAATCAACCTACATCAGCAACCCATTTGTTTGGTTCAATCGATCGAGGCAATAAATGCTTCCAGGACTTAAGCCCCCTGCGGGAAGATCTTATTGTCCCTTACACTTTTCCGTAACTTCAATTCCAGGGTTCCCAGTTCATCAGGATTTCGCTTTTCCTTCTGCAGACGTTTATAACTGGAACTTTACTCTAACTCGGACCGTAAATAACCTCAATAAAACTCAAGATGTTTAGAGTTGGAATTCAGAAACCCAAACACTTATTCTCTGGGTTAAGAAAAAAAAAAGAAAAGAAAGATGAAAAGCGGCAGATTCGTTTTAGTTTTCTCTGGTGAAGTTTATTTCTTAAGTAATGTTTATTTTCCAAAGTTCACTTTATTTCCCCGAGTATCGAGGATTTAGAAGCGCGTGTAAAAGTCATAAAGAAAAATGGTTTACAGCTTTACCTTCGCCTGTGATTCTTTCTAGACTGGATCACGCAGAAGGGAAGGGAAAATATTTCTCAGGCTGTGTTTGACTGGAATTGTTGGAAAAGGAAGCATTAGCTTAAGCAAGTAGTACATACACAGTATCTGAAGCAAATGATTCAAGTATTGTGCATGATAAATTATGCATTATAAACGTTATTTAGTTCATGTGATTTGGTAACTCAAAAGCTTAAGTTGAGAAAAAAAGTAAATTACAATTATTTACGGCAAATATTATGATGAACGTGTTTTATGACGTGAAACTTCTTTGAAATCACACTCGGTTACCAGGCCAGAACAGTGGACCATGACGAAAAGGTCAACATCGTCTTATTTGCGTGATTACAAAACTATTATTCTTAGAAACATAAATGCATTCCTACTTAAATCTCGTGCCATTATGTAGCTTTTATATTCAGATCGCTATTATGAGATTGAGTTTGCGTCGGGATCGGACGGGGTAGCGGGGGTTGAGCATTGCACAACCGAAACCAACTGACCGAAACCAACGCACTGACCGAAACCAACGCTCTCGCTCCCTTCTATTCAATGTTAGTGATGAATCAGACGTGATAGCGCAGTGATCATTTCGTGAGTTCATGAAGTTTATTTAGACCGATTGATTGAAATAAAAATAAGTGCAATTTGGACAATATTTTTAGATAATAATAACCAGGAAGTGTATAAAAATTTATGAAAATTCAAAATGTCAACCTCAGCTTGTGCTAGATTTAACCAGAAATATAAATCACGGCTATCGTTGGAAAGAGGAGGTTATGGGCCTTGCACAGGTACCCCTATGACCGGCGCTGAACGAGAGAGGCAGTTTTGGGAGCGTTTCGAAGCTGCCAAGGCACGCTTAGTAAACGACGCCGACTGCGCGAGCACATCTAATGCTGCCACTGATCACGTGAGCACCTCCATCCTTCTGTAGCTGTACCAATGGAGATAACGAGTGACGATACCACCTATACATCTGTTGAAGCTGCCACCGCACGCTTAATAAAAGACACCATTCCTGCGAGCACCTCTGTCGCTACTGTATCTATACCAATGGACACAACGAGCGGATATAACCCATACATCTTTTGAATTCGTCATCGAAATGAGGGACATGGACATCAGTCGAAGTCATGCAATGCAAAATCATTGGCGTGCAACGGGGAAACGCTTCAAAACGATATTCGGAGCCAATCCGTTGGTGTATCTTGCAACGTTTGTAATCAACTTTGGTTCGCGAGAGAAATAAAGAACGTGAAAGCTTGTAACATTTTCTTTCCTTTCGACAAAATTCCACAGCGAAAATGTAGAGCAATTTCGCTGATGTAATACTTGTAGGAAGTCGATAGATGCCCATGAAATCCTAACGCTGTAGCTGTCGCGTTCAAACGGATTTCGGTTTCAATCAGGATGGACATCGTTGATCAGCCGATTGACATCGTAGACCACTGTTAAGCAAAATCTTTGTCGATTATTAATCGAGATGAGTTTTTATGTACTACCTATTAAGTGTGAATATTGTAGTAAATTATTTAGAACGAAATCAAGCTTATTTTCATTTCTACACTAAAATTCATTCGCTGATATAGACGTTTCAAGTTAAATCAACAGCCCTGTACCACGACACAACCCCACCCAAATTTTTACTGTATATTTTCAGTTTTTGAATGTGATGCATGTGTGACTGAAAATATGAAAATAAAACACTAAATTTGAAATTAGGATACTTACTTTCATGTGCATTATTACTGTAAAATTATAGCTGTAGATCCCAATGACCTAGTCCTTAATTTATACATACATGGGTGACCTAAAAAAACATTCTTCATTTGAAAGGGTAATAAAACAAAAATTGATTGCAGATAGAAACTCTTTAATTTAAATATTTACAATTGGCGAAACAGCTAGTAATGATTTTAAAAATCGATCACAGCGTGGAAAGTTTCATTGGACAGTATGGGACTATATTGCCAATAATCATACTGTAAATTAGGTCACTGCCTTATAACTGCAAAGACTAATGAGCCAATGACGCAATTGACAGTACGTTTATTATCAATAAATCTTCAAACTACTCAATGAATTCTACCACGTTTAGCTTGGTTATATATATATATATATATATTTGAAAATGAATATTTTTTAAGAGTCGAATTATACTAGTGTGCGATGAGTGCAAAGTAATGGTGTCCTCGAATAGCTTGTGCCAAATTTATATTGCTTTGTATTTTGCAAACTGTGCAAATAACCTCAATTGGCTACCAAAAATTATAATTTTATAAATACGGCAACGAATTTTGTAAATATTTCGTGCATTCACCAAACATTATCATATTTTTAAAGAAAATTTTTTTTTTGGATATTTAGTCAGAAAAAGGATTTTCGGATATTTACTCAAAAACAAAGGAATTAAAGAGTGAAATGGGAACTAAATCCATCATCTAAAGGCTTAAATATTTTCGATTCCTGAGTAAATGCAATGTTAATCTTTAATTAGATTGTTTTGAAAGGCGTGAATACTTAATTCATCATCCCGTCGAACACTCTAGAGCCGGTACGGTATGGAATCATAATGCGACACTACTTGTTATTCTGGCAGAGTGCTGAGTACCGGGAAGAAGGGACATTGCCAGCAACTACAAGGCATTGAGGTACTTTTTGGTAAAAATACAAAATTCTGAAAAATTCTGCTTTATCCATCTTTCGAGCTCATGAAAATAATCGAAAATTTACCTCTCTGTCTAACGTATTGAATATCGTAAAAAAATCTTACTAACAGACAAATTATTTAATAAATTATTAACTTTTTCTGAGTAGATGAATAAAAACACCAATTCCTAAAAATTAATTTTAAAAAGATTTCAGGCAGTTAATTGATATCTTAATTTATTCATGAGTAACTGTATTGTTTCTTCATTACTGAAGTACATCACTAAAATTCAGATTTTAAAAACTCATATTAGTATTCACTTTACCCATTCAAATTTTCGCGGCGTTAGATGCATCCGATGGTGTGTTCAGATGATTGTCTTACAACTGGCAGCTCCATGTTCGGTATTAACTCATGTCTCGAAGTGGATCCGAACGACAGCACTAGATTCCGCAAACTACGTTAATCCTGATAAATCTACAGACGGTTTTTAGTTTTAATATGTAAAATTATGTGGTATCACCAGACTGAAAATAATTGACACGCGTAAATTAAAAGTTACAATTTTAAAACTTCATATTTTCAAATCTCAAATATATCAGTTAAGATAATATTATTGTATGTAAACACTAGGCGGGCAACATGCCGCTGCATTACAGTCACTGTTAAAGCACTAGGTTAGTGCTTCATCTTGAATGATGGTCGTCATTGGGCCGTTAGATGTTAAGATTTGCAAACTATGCCTTGTGTGAATGATAGCTATTTATTGTGAATGATAGCTGGTACATGCCAGAAAGCTTGTACAAAGCTTTTGGCTTTCTGGACTTCTGGCAAGGTGCATCGGAAGCGGCCATTTTTCTTATGATTATGTTACTTTTTGAAGTACCGTATTCGGGGAGGAGTTTCACCAAAAACATTTTTTAAACATAAATGCGTGCATAATAGGTTAAATATAGCTTTCAAGAAGATTAAAATCGATAAATTTAATTAAGTAGAAAAGCAATTTAAATAAAAACTGCTAATTTATTTTATTAAAGAAAAATGGACATGAATAATCATAAGTATAAACTAGGACTTTAGTATAGACCTCATGCACGTGACGCCATAACCATAGCAGACGTTTCTCAAACCGGAACTGGTGAATAGCATATGGTCAGCTATTAGAGTATTTTAATGGGCGAAAAGCAATTTTGAATATCGAATAGCGGAAATAAATTCAAGTCGTTAGATGATACTTTTTTTTGGGTCGGGGGTTGCCAAAACTATACTTTTTTGGAGAGACAAAACTATGTCTTTTTGGAGGGGGGAGCGAAACTATCCTTTTTGCCGAGGGGGAGAGGGCAAAACTACACTTTTTTTATGAAGGGTGTGGGGTTGGCCCGAAATATTGCTTAAACGTAAATTCTGTGCATGCATATAGGTTAAATGTAGCTTTCTAAAAGAAACTCAACTTTTGTGAACAATTTGAGAAAAACTATGCTATTAAGAAAAATATTTTCTAAAAATTACTGTACAGTAAAATTTCGGGAGTGGGGATGTCAACCCTATAACCCCCCCCCTTTGGATACGGCCCTGATGGGTATATATTTTGAGTAAAAGGAACATTCTGATGTATTGCAGTGTAAATATTTGATTACAATGAAATTTCATTAACATGATTATAAAATTGTGTAAATACTGAAATTTAATATTAAGTTAGAGCGTCATTACTTATGCATGCTTAAAAAAGCCGCTGTGTACTAAAATTTCTATTTACATATCGTGATAGCGACATTATGTTTGTTCGTGTCTGCTAAAACTAAACTATCCCAATATTTTTTATAAAAGGATATCATCGAGCTCTTAAGCTCAAACTGTTTAGCAACCTCTTCAAAATGGCTAACATTTTTTATCAAAATGAATACCTTTTTATAGTCAAATATTGCATAAAATTAAAAAAAACCACATTTCACGTAATATGCAAAATATTTAAAAGGCTTGGAACTCATTGAGTCATTCTATTTAGATCCCCATGTATGATTTAACCTGCAGTTTGATGTGAATTTAAACGCTGCCCACACATTTTTTTCTGTGTTTAATCGGAACGATAATCTAAAGTCGTGTCAACAATAATGGTCATTTTCTAAAACTTTTCCCTTTTTAAACTATCAGTAAAATGCTTACGTGAGTTAGAAAGATTTTTTTATTATCATAAAGGGCACTCTTTTTAGATATATTTCTGCTGAACAGCAGATAAAACTGTAGTTCAATTTACATTTATTAACTATAATTTATTTCCCTTCTTAGGGGATGTACATGCATTTCTTTTTTCTTACTTAAACAAATCTGTTGCGTGTTGAACTGTACAAACTAGAAAAATGAAGAATGTTTAATATTAAGTTTCTTAAAATAATCCTTAAACCCATTAAAAATAAATTTCTATCGTTTACTTTATCAAAAATTTACTAGAGACTGTTGCTTCTTGCTTATACCCGGAATCACACAATAATTGACGCTTAGTGATTTTATTTAAAAATATATTTATCAGAAAATGTACGGCATTCGAAAAGTAAGTTACACTTGCTTCTCCACGGATGGAAACATCGCGAAACAAGACCGAAGCTTAATCAGACGATAGTTCAGTTCCACGGCTTCCATCGGTAGCAATTTCATTCGGATAGTGACAATCGTATTTATTCCGAGTATTCCCGAACGACTCCAATTCGATTATTTCCGAATGCTGGGATGTTTTGGGCGTACGCAGGGTTGCCACCTGTCAAGGTAAGCCTGAAAAAAACTGGATTAATCAGGATATTTTATTAAAACAGAAAATGAGAGAAAATTGCAAATTTTAAATAAATATAAGGAAAATCTTAAAATTTATTTGGTAAAATATTTTAACTCTACATTTAGAAAGAATATTTCATTTGCGGTATACCTAGAATGATACATCGATATTGCATCAAATTTTGATAAAAGTTAGCAACACCCATGTACAAACCATTCGCCAGATTCAACAGGTAGACGATGGGTTTATGGGTATGACTCAGAAACCATGATGCAGCCATCTCTGTGGCAACATTCATCATTACCAAGACCAAAAAAAAAGCAAGACTGGGCAGCAGCAAATTGAAGGTCACGTTGAGTTTTTCTTTGATACCGTGGTGTGGTTATTCATGATTATGTGTCACATCATGAGTAAACCTGGAGGTTGATTACCGTTTCCGTGATGTTGTGCTCCGCAAACGACCGGATCTGTAGGCAACAAAATATTGGACCTCCATCACGATAACGTACCTGCCCATTCTGCGCAATTCAGGCTTTCCTCGACAAGCATAACATTCCTGAGTGTCGCCAGGTTCACTATTAGACCGACATGGCTCCATGCGACTTTTGACTATTTCCCAAGCTAAAATTGCCGCTAAAAGAATCCGATATGTATCAAGGGAAGACATCATGCGGGATGCGACGTCACGGTTGCACACCATTCCAAAAATTGATTTCCAGAATTGTTTGCAGCAACGGGAGAAATGTGTACATTACCAAGGAGATTACTTTGAAGGTGATTAGTGTTCCGGCTTTCCAAATAAATAAATGTATTTTTGCAAGCCAAAGGTTTGATGCTTTTTGAACAGACCTCGTATCTTAATTCACGTTTCTTTTAATTTATTTAATTTACCGTTATTATTTTTTCATTTACTTATAAATCAATGATACAATAAATTTGCAGTTATTTATATAAAAGAGTTTTTATATTTACTGTGAAATTTTATAAAAATGATGTATTAATGTTAGAATTATTTAGTGGAATTAACTCATGAGATAAATGATTGGTTAATATCACTCCTGTAGATTAGTTTCGAAAACTCTCATATTTCAAGTGGTACGACTACTTGTTAACAAAACAATATTTAACATTGAAAAAAAAATCTTGCTAACTGAAATATCAAAAATGAAAAATATTTCTTGCTAACGTTTACATAAACAGAGTGTAGAGGAAATCCGTTTTCTGCGATTTAAAATCAGGGGACTTTCCTGTCTGCTCCAAGTTTAATTTTAGCTGTTTGAGGTTTCAAAATATTTATCTTCACATATTTGTTTTGGTGTATTGATTTTAAAAACTCGGAGTGTCAAGGGTTTTCTCAGATGTGGTGGTAGAGTATTGCACAGATGTGGTTAGACGTCAGATATATTTGAAACGTGCCAGAAACATTTCATTTTTTTAATGAATATAGATCTACAAAAATAAAATGTGGTCTTTCGATTTCCAAACGGTATTTGAAAATATATCACTCATAGATGTTTCTATGAAATAGATTTTCAAGCTAGTTAGTCTTGAGTGATTCTGAGCAGATATTTGTCAAATTCAAAAGCTTTTTCTTTCTTTGTAAAACTCTAACATAATAAGGAATGTAATAACATTTTATTTCAAAAATTGAAACTATTAATTATATGGTAACCAGAGATCAAAAATATGTGTATTTAATATTTGGTTAATTTAATACAACTTGAGTTACATAAAAAGTATGCTTAGTCAATTAATTTAAAATTATTATTATTATGTTTGTTGAATGAAACTTTTGTTACACTTACACCATCGCTCAGTCACGTGTGTCCTTTTTCTTTAAAGAAAATTGTAGAATTGATTTGAAATACTTTTTTTTTTTTAATTTGTAAAATTATTAGAGAAGTAGTAAATAAAAAACTCACCACGTGTAATGTGTTTTTATTTTCTATGTATTATAGCGATGATAAAATTAATTTATTTAACTTATAATACCCCTGTTGCATCATGTCAAGTGTTTAGAAAACTAATTCTTTTTCCATAGGCATGTGTAATCTCCAGCTTCAGAAACAATCAGCAATACCAATTTTTAAAACAAATTTAGGCTCTGTACATACTTTAAAGGAGAATTTAAAAAAATATAAAAATCATTTTAACTTCTCGATGCAAATCTCTAACAAATAATGAAAAAACAGATGATGCAATCATGTCTTTTTTCCCATACTAAAAAAGGGGATTTTTATTATTAAATTTTTCTATAAATGTAATTTCAGTATAACATGTAGTGGATAGGTAGCACAGTGGGACTGTAGATATTTTACTGTAATTCAATTCTGTCAAATAATTTTTAAATAGGCATAATTTATTTAACCTGTATTGCAGCACTGTGGAAGCTAGTCACATTCATAATTCTTCTTGTAAGGCTGTTGCAGCCTTTTTTGTTTCTTCTGTCACTGTTGGAAAAATCAGAGAAGTTTTCCTTTTTGGGATTTGAAATTCTCATCCAATAACCAGTATCTTTGCTTTAATTTAAAGTTTAAACTTTCTTAATTGCATACATGTAATAACATTTGTTCTATTGATAAATGTTGTACATGTTTAACTTTGGATTTAAAAAGTCTTCTTGTGGGGCTACAGTTGGACAGTGCCTCATTGTAAATAGAATGTACGTAAAACTATGGCTTGTAGAGGCGCAGAAAAAATAATGGTATAATTATCATTTCCAGCAGACTTCCAATCTTATTACATGAAATCTGCAATCATGCAGATTTTCATTTATACGACTAACTTATTATTGATAGTGTGTTGAGTTTTTCTTTAAATTAAGTACTACTAGTTTCAAAGAATTAATCAAGATATCTATTTCTCATCAAACATCTCAGAAATGCCTAACCCTGCAATGAAGTTAATGAAAAATGCTGTACTTCTAATATTCACACCTCTTCGCTTTCATATGTACTAGCATTTCTCGTTTGTTTTGAAACAATTGTTGAAATCTCACAAAAGATAAAGTATTGAAATACGTAAGAATTCCATGAATTATAAAGAACCAATAAAAACGGTATTCGCGATTTCTTGTAGCTCACATTGCATCGGACCGGATTATTGTGTGCGTGTATTATTGCGTTAAAAATAAGAAATATTTGTGAAATATACTAAATCGCACATTGTAGTTTTAAACGAAGAAGAAAAAGCTAGAATATAAAAAAACTCATTTTTCATTCAATTTTTTAAACGTAAAAAAATACTTACAAGTCTGAAAGCGAATTTTTTTTACCCTTTTGCGGTCTAATGTCCCCTCTCAGCCACCAAGCTTTTTTACCAATCCAATCGTACGTTTACTGTCAGACACCAAAGCTGATTTCCGTTTATGTCGTACATCTGCTCTGCTCTGAGCCACCGCAACAAAGAACCATACTGATCTTGTTATATTCATTTCAGATTCTCTATTTAAGATATATCATTTTACACTTCTTTTGAAACAGCATTAAGTGCTAAGAAAAGTGTTCGCAAACTAATTATGTTCTTCCATTATTATTATTTTACGAACGGCCGGGCACCTGCTGTCTGTGAGCGCTGGCCACTTCAAAGGCAAGCTGTGTTCGCCATTTGGTTATGCGGTGCACAATAGGTGGACCAACGTTGCCCTTATGAAACATCGGACAATTTAACAGCCCAAGTAGCGAGTTGAAACCTGGCTCATGATCGTAAAGAGCAGTGTGCTAACCACCATACAATCTGAGGAGGTCCCCCAGATTGTATGCTGATTAGCACACTACTCTCTACGATCTTCCACACTTACAATACATCACAATACATGCGACCTTCGTCGCATGTATTGTGATGTATTGTAAGTCGCATGTATTGCGACTTACGTCACAATACATGCGACCTTCCAGACTGGTCTCCTACGATCTCCAGTCTTATATCGACTAGAGCTAACGAATCTAACATATATTTTGTTTCTTCTTCATAATTTTGTGTAATACGTATTATTTTCCATTCAAAGAGAATTAAATCCGACCATCATGACAGCTATGTAAAAATTTAATACCATTGCAAAGGGATAATTCTACTAAAGTGGTCAAAAATACCATATCAGAAAGTTTGGTAGTATATCATCACTATCTGTAATTTTAAATAATAGATATAAATCATATCAATCGGTTTCTGGCAATCGTGGTAATTAAGCGTAGCAATTTAAGCCACTGCATTTTCCTAGATATCGTATTCTTTTCATTATATTATTTTAAATTCTCTCCACTATTATACTTCTAATCTAAGAACGTTAACATTTATCAACGAATTATTTTAGTTACATCTATTCTGTGTGTTCTACAAGATGACAAATTTCGCCAACCCGGCAGCTGTTCTTCAATACATTATCTCCAGGGATGCCTCCAAAAATAAGGCTAGAGGCACACGCCGTGGTTAAAGTTTCTTTTGCTGTTAAATAAATGTGTGTGCCATAAAAACCAGTGTCCCATAATCATGTCTCTCATAGAACATAAAGACGCAAAATATGGCAGAATAGGTTTTATCTTTTTGCTCAGAGAGCTCAAAAACTGAAATGGTGTCAAATGCCATGCAGAAGGGAATGTACTAGCTGACGTAAACAGCATTTGCAGGTTAAAAGAGGCTTTCTTATTCGATATCGATGTTCCCCTGATTTCTTTTTTCAAGAACATGAAGCGGAGGATTATATGTAAGTCTAGGATAAAGTGGAGTTTATTTTTCAAGGACATAAAAAGAAATTACTTCCAAGAACTTTATCATGTGTCTGGTTCTCCAACTTTTTGCACTGCTAATAAAATGTCACGGCAGCGAAACTAATCTAATACAATACATTTGTTCTTCAACAAGTCCTCATTTCTTAAGCACTTTTTTCTATGTCAAATTACTATTTTACAAAATATTAATAATAATAATAATAATAAAGAAGAAAAAAAATTACATACTTTTCGAACTTTATGTGCCACAGATATTTTAATGCTGTAGTCTAGTAAATCTTAATCTAAAGATTAAAATACTATGTTTTGAAAAATTAAAATAAAGTTTATATTTCACAAATTTAAAAAGCACTCACATTACATTTTAAAGAAGCTCCAAGGAATAGGTATAAGTACCTTATTCTTTCCACTCTTATACGATCCTAATAAAATAAAAATAAACTTCTAATACAATATGTTACACTTCATATTTATATTGTTCTGGTAAATTAATAATCCGAAAACCCTTAAAAACTACCTTTATTATTGTTTTTCTTTACATGTAGATAATAATATCGTTTTCAGATAAGGTAATTTGGGGAACGATGCCAGTTGGAGAAAGACGCATGTTTGCTGCTAGTATTTTAACATGTGTTAACACATAGCAACACTAACCCTCTCTGTGTGAAGAATCTTATCGTAAAGTGCAAGTGGATTGTGAATTTATCTTAATTCATCGCCTTTAACCCTTTGAGGCGCAACACTTTCCCAATGTTGAAAAAAGGGCAGCCGTTGCCATCGCTCGACTTAACTACCAGCAAGAAGGCGGACAATCGTAACGTTCATGCGTGCGGCACAGCCAGCTGCATCAAAAAAGGGTCTCTAGATCTGTGGCACGCGATGAACGTTTCGATTGTCCGCCATCTTGCTGGTAGTTAAGTCGAGCGATGGCAATGGCTGCCCTTTTTTCAGCATTGGGCAATCTATCCAGCTGTTCTCGCATTCTTTCATTTTTCAGCAGATGTCAGTGCTGTTAAAAATAATCGTGACAATTTTTTTACGGGAAATCACGTGCGAAAAAGTAAAGGATTCTCGTGGAGCTATGTACCCCGCAACTATTTTAATAGAAATCAAATTTATTCTTCGTGACTGGCAACAGTCAAAACGTCAGAGTTTGGTGTTCCCAGAGCAGGAACACTGCGCGTTAAAGGGTTAATGCTGTTCTTTTCGGAAATCATGCAACTTTAGAATAGCTTTTTTTTTTTAATTCATTGCGCATGAGACTCGAATTTAGAATGTCTCTTTAGAAATTTAACTGTGAACTATCGCAAACAATGTTACGAAACTTGACAAAAAAAATTATAAACTTACGGAATTTTTCAATATTTCCCTAAACATGTAATTCTATGGCCCATTTTGGATGGCAATTTTCACCCTTATGGAGTTTTTCTGAAAGTTCGATAAGACATACAGCTTTAGTGTTAGTATTAGTGCATAGTGTATTTGGTTAAAAAGCATCATTAGTTTTCTGAAGTGTAAAACATCATTGGATTGTTTTTGAAGCTGTCCAAAATAACTGTGATGACGATAGCTTTTCTAAAGGGACCCCCTTAATTGCCATTATTTTGGATCTGGTGAGCATTTAACCTGGTCAGCAAGGCCTTTGAATATTCCATTCATCATAATTAAAGTTATTAAACGGATGGTTTACTTTAAATAAGACATTAGCATCAAATGCCAGCAACGCATTCTGTTACACACAGGATAAGCAGTAGCGGCCATACATGCAGCAATATGAAAATAAGCGTTTGGAATGCGGCCCTGTACTTGAAAGACGGAATGGATCAGAAAAAAAAGTTTAAATTTGTTTTTAATTTCATCTATTGTATATTATAGTGTAAAATATAAATTAATTTAATAATTATAATTATCATATTATTGAAATTATCATTTTATATTATTTTAATTGACAAAATATTTAATAATTTAGTATAATATTTTACATTGTCTAAAATGTATGTGTACATTATAGACAATCTACACATCTTCATATGTTTTTAAAGATATTAAGAATTTTAAATAAATGTAATTCCCATTTTATTATAGACTCTGACTCCAAACTGCAAAATTAAAAGGTGCCGAGCTTCTTGGTTAGAATAAAATTTAATTCAATATAATAAAATTATTGGGCAGAATTAAATTCGTGATGTAAAGAATACTTTCAACGCTAAAAAAGGTCTGTGGTTGGATTTAGTACATCAAATGGAAGAAATGGCGTCCGAAGATTGCAATGGTGATCATTTGTACTGAATGAAATGTTGCGCAGGCTAACATTCAAACCGTTATTCTTAATAGTTTTAGTTAAATAATTTTGAAAATGGTAATGTAGTTTACAAATTTGTTTTTTTTTTCTCTATAGTTATTGTTAATTCATTGATCATCTTCCAATGTTTGGGTTATTTTTCTTTCAACATAACTGAGGGCATCTTCCCTGTATGTATGAGGGAGCATGTCACAATTCACATGAGTTTATTTAACATTAAATTTTTCAATCATATACATACTAGGAAAGCAATTAATAAAGATATATAACTAACTAGATTGACGAACATATTGTATTTTTTAATTGTCTTATAATTTCAAATTTGTCTCAGCTAAGCAAAAAAATTCCTGAAATATCGCATCATCCACCGAATTACCTTATAGATAAAAAAATAAATCCTCGCCATTTACTAATATGTAGAAAAAAATCTACTCTTTTGCAGTTGATCGGATTTTTGTGCTTATTATAACAACGATCTTGATATTTTAACTAACTTTCGAGGTACAAAACCCCAGTTTTAATGAAATCTCAAATTTTAAAATAATGTGCTTTAAGATTTCATCCGTGATCATCAAGGAATCTCTTGTAAAATATCACAAAATTCATGTTAAATTAACATGATCGTGTTTAGTACTGTGTCTTTCGTAGTCTTGAGAGCTCTTAACGAGCTCGCAAGACTACGAAATTCGTCAATCTAGTTTTTTTTAAACAGAATTATTGCAAGTTTATTGCACTTGAGTTTTCAATACTTTTTTATGCATTCGAAATTTCTATAAGATGATCGAAGGAAATAATACAAAAAATGTTTCTCCAGATACTTGTAGAAATTTGAAACCTAAGCCAGATGATGTTATTTACAAAGAACTTCATTCTCTAAATCTACTTATACAACATTACTGGATGTTTCTTATTATTTTGGATAAGTTTATGTTTTCTTGAAATCGTACAATTTGTAGCTAAGATAAGGGTAATTATTTAAACAATGAGCGATTGTTTTATGAGTAGTCAACAAGGTCCATTATTTGGATTTGCATTATGTTTGGCTGAAGAATCAAATATCTTACACAGCTTAAATTTGGGATTGTTTTGATGATTATACTGTGTATATAGTTAGAATAAGTTTTATAATCATGATTTGTAGAAACGATAAACCAAAAAGAGATTGCGTAGCTCAGTTTACACACTTAGGCTCATTGAATTCCTATTAAATGCACTGATATCTTTCCACTGGAATACTGGTAGCAGAATTTTCTGTATCTGTCACATCAGGTTCAGAAACCAAAATTTATCTGTGACCTAAATGTAAATTTTGTTAAATTATTCTGCAATGTATAAAATAATCTGAAGCGCCCGTTGTCATGCTACACGGTTTCTGCAACTAGTATCTGAATTATTTATAAATATAATTTAAATGCAAGGTTCTATATTTTGTCTGTTACAATACTTACAGATTTAGTTAAAGAAATAACTTTTTTTTTATAAAATGTTTTCAATACTGCCAAATATTTCATATTTACTGGCATTACAAGTCTATGAATGCTTATGAAGTAGCTTTGAAATAAGCAATTGTCAATAAGTGTATTTAAAAACTTATTGTAAAAGAAAAAGAAAACAATTTCACTACTAAAAACATTATACCAAACATGTACTCTAACTTCAATCAATTTTGTAAACAATAGAAAAATAAACTATAGAACGAAGTACGATAGTTTTTAAGATATATATTCTGTATTTATTCCACTAATGGAGAAACCATTTCCAAATATTTCCTTTTTAAATCTTCCAAATTGTTCGAGGTGGACATTTATACGACAGTGGACTGTCTCAAGAAAACAAACTACTTCAGCGTCCATTAGGTTTCTTTATCTTCTGAGCAAGCCCATTGACATTTTCTCAGCGGCCACAAAACCTTCTCGGAGGCTAGGGTCATCTTCCTCGAAAACTTTTATGGGCGCCTAAGTAAGAACCTATGCTGAAGTTAATTTTTATACTCGAGAAGTATTACGGAAGTCACCGTAATTACGATATATTATATGAGTGAAAGGGTATTACGTAGAACCAAATATTTATGAATGTAATTGCTTTTGCGAATCTGAAGTGCGATAAATAAAGTTGAAGTATTTTATCGTTAAAACTAAATAGCGACAACATTTCTTAACAGGCGTACAAGTAATTTAAAACCATCAGTAAGTGTTTTATTGAATGCTATGTTTTTAAGAAATTGCAAATACTAGTACTGTTGAAATAAATTTCAAATAAAATATTGACTTCAGATTTACAAATCACCATAAGAATTTCAAGTATTACAGAATCATAGTTAAGCTTACATTGCACCTATTATTTCTATCAGCAAGCAAGGTAGCAAATGGCTAAAACTGTTTGATTGTTGAGACTGTTGAAAACTTTTGAGATTTAATGTTTTTGTGGATTTAATAACAGCAACATATTTTAAAATAAAATATTAATTAGTTATATGAAATTAATACTCGTATTGCAAAAGACAATAAACTTACGATAAAAGCTAATACATTTTCGTACAAGAACTGAAATCCATCTTTATAAATAGCACTTCTCCTATATAGTTTTATATACAGCTTCGGAAAAAGAAAGACATACTTGGTCTTCATTGGGACGTCGTGTGTCGTAGAGAAAAAGTTACGTATCCTCTTTGATTAACGTACAATGTAATTTACTATACATAAAATTTGCTTAAGAAACCAGCTTTATTTACACTTTTACAGTATCAACACCTAGATTTCACTTCATATTTCAAATATATGGGTCATTTTAACCCTAGATAATAATTTTCGATACATTTCAATTAGAATGAGTTCTGAGTTTCTAAAATTTCACTCCCCATATGTTAAAATAATTTTTAATATTTTAATTTACATATCTTTTTATGTCGACATTAAGAAGCTGATTTTTATTCGTACTATTAGATCTAAACAATCCAAACATAATTTCATGTTGTTATATTTTTTATTAAATTTTAATATAAATTACAGTAGGGTATATTAATATAAATTGAGTAGGGACCATAGCCACATTTTGATGGAAGTAAAATCAAAGAATAATTTTACATGGTTGTGCGAAATTTCAAATTTGTATGTTTAGTAGTTGATTTTATATTAATTAAAATGTGTTATTTTAAATATTTAAAGGGCCGTATATTGATTTATAATCTCAAAACTTTTCGAAAAATAACTTTAAAGAGCATATTTATACGTATAATGCAATCTAGATATATTTTGCGCGCCCACACAAAAACATATACACACACACATACACACACACAAAAAAAAAGTTAGAGGCATTGAAAAATAGCAAATTTTAAAACAAATAAATTATAGATATGGAAAGCTTTGTGGTGCTTTAGGCATGTTAATTTCGTTTTCTGGATATATCACCTATATTAGAAAATAACATACAACACTCCTTTTCGTATGTCTAACACATGAAAATTATATTATACGTATTTCCCTATTTTACATTAAATAATTCTTCAACTTCGGCTATTGTTAAGCAACTTTGATGTTGATACTTTGAAAATTAACAGAAGACAGCCTATTAGCAATGTTTCGAGCAGAAATTTTGACTGCCTAAGAGAACCTCCCAAATATTCAATAGCAATTTCAAAACAAATTAGAAAGTGTTCATATGTAGTGCAAAAGATTTGCAAGAGAAGTAAGCCCATTTAGAGAACATACCATGCGTTAATACTTAAAGATACATATTTCCATAATTAAACTAAGCTACATTAGGATGAAAAATCTCGATGTATCGACAAAACTCTAAAACTTCAATAGTTTATTAGAACAGTAAATCAACTGTATTGCATTCTGCAATATTATGCTAAAAATTTATTAAATAATACAGAAAGCTTAAAAGTCAGTTGATTAAAAATCGTCAGGTAAATTATAGATAAAAAAGTTCTAATTCATGTGCGAATTACTCTGTTAGTTCAGTTAAATTGAAACAGTAATTTTAAATTAATATTTTCGGTTCATAATTTAATTAACAACTAGATCAAAGTATCAAGATAGTTATTTTAAATGTAAAATTTCTCAAGTGAAAATTGTCTTGAACGTTATCAGTTGTTCAATACACAATTAAGTGTACTTCATTGCCTTAATCTTTTTGAAAATTCAAATATTAAATTGCTGATGAAAAAAGAAAAGTGATTTTTTTTTCATTCTCACCGTAAGAAGTTTTGAGAGTAGGAACATTATTTTCCTTGCAAATAATATATATTTTTTTAATTTCTCACGAGAAAAATTGATTTAAAGGAAAAAATTTGGAACCTTCAAATATCGTTTTTAGTTCGGATATAACCCCTTGAAATTACTCCAAAAAGAATTCGCAATATCTCGATTATATGCACGCTGCAAAGAAAGTCTATCAAATTTACAGAAAAAAAACTGTCAGCCAAGACGCCATATTTCCGTTTTTTTTTTACAGAAGTCTTCCGTAAATTTTACAGATTCTCAGAATCACAGAACCTTCCGTATGCAGAAAAAATACGGAAGACTTCTGAAAAATATACTGAAATAAACTGGCGTCCTGGCTGACAGATTTTTTCCGTCAGTTTAACAGACTTTTTTTTTCAGGGTAGAAAATTAGTGAAGTTAAAATTTAGGTCAATTCGTAGGTTGTCTTTCGTTTAATGAAGTTAAACTAGGGTATTGTCATGGAGAAAGAAAAGAAAGTTGTTAAGTAGTTGAATATGAAGACGCCCCTTGTGCAATTTGTATGAGTAGGAAATTAAAGTAATCGTTATTTATTAACGAATGGCACATATAATTTTGCTGTGCGACAATTGCAGGCTGAATAACAAGTAAGTGGGTCTTTCTTTGTCCGGAGCTACATGACATGATGTAAAATAAATAAAAACTTTGTGAAAAAATACACATGTAATGCATACGCGAGTCTACAACGTGCTGCTGAAACGTTTATGGTTTCTAATGATTCACTTTTCAGCTTACCATCCCATTTGTTTTAATAAAGAAAGCAAAAAAAAAGCTCTTTTCATAGTAGAAGCAACTTATTTATTCGCTGCTGCTTTCTTAGGCTTTTCGGAAGTAAAACTCGAAAATTTTAGAAAACTTAGTTTAAGCTCTTATATTTATGCTTTTCGACGCTTACATTTTAACAGCCATGCGTTCGGTTATATGACGGCATGATTTTTAACATACTATTCATTAAAAGTTTCTGCACATTACTGTTGCATTTCAAAATAGAAGAGTAATACTAGGAATGATTTGTCTTTATAGCATGCTCAAAGTATCTTTAACAAGTCGGAAATACATGCAATAAATAAATAAATATAAACAATACATGAAAACTACCTTTTTGTTCTTATTTCCGTATCTCATTTACTGTAGTTATATTTTCATTTATTGTAGATGAGGTGCGACAGTAGATCTACCTCCTCACGGTGCACCCCGGTAACGTCCTTTGACGGCTAAAAGATCTACTATCTTTGGCATGCAGCATCACTCTAAGCGTATTTATCCTCGTGGGTCTTCATGTAGACTGAGTGTTTAACAGTGGAATGCAGGAGGCCTGTCACAAAATAAGAAAGCTGAGATACAACATATGATATTGATATTTTTGCGGTCATAGAAGCAAACCTAATCATTAGGCACTACACTTCTTCAGATTTCCAGGATACTCTTGTCATCTTCTCCCAAAAGCTAGAAAAGTAGCTAGTGGAATTCTCGTTGGTGTTAAGAGCGACCTCACTGCTGAAATTAAAACTTTTAAGGAAATGGGAGTTACCCAGGACAAATCAGAGATTTCCGAGAAGATAAGAGTTTGGAACTCTGGACAAACTTTTGAGATATTTGCTCTATACATTCCATCGGACAGTAAACCTGACCATTCTCAAACACCTATTTCTCAGAAAGCAATTCTAATTGGCGACTTTAATGCGCATTCTCCCAGGTGGGGTTATCAGGATACAAATGCAGCCGGTAAGGAGGTACTAGACCTTCTGAACTCCAGCCCTTTAGATCTTCTTTACGAACCTTCTGATCCCGATACTTATCTGCATTACAATGGGACTTTGACCTCAGATGATCTAGTCTGTGTCTCGAATGAACTTGCCCAATTCACACATCGAAATGTTATTGAAGATCCTGGTTCTGGCCACAGGCAAGTTATCGCCACAATTGAAATGACTTCACCAAACAAAACCACTCAAGGACGGTTAAATATTTCTTGGAATTTCAGGAAAGCTAAATGGCGCAAATTTACATCCGTTTTGGAGAAATCATTGAGAGCTTTTGATTTCCGCCAGTCATCCGATAAATTGATAAAAATATTTAATGAGTTACTACTTATTTGTGCAAAAATGTGTGTACCCACAGGTAAAGTTAGAAATTACTAGTTTTTTTTTGGTCTGCGGAACTCCAAGATTCTAAAGAGAAAAGAGACCGGTTGTGGAAAAAAGCTGAGATCACAAAAAGACGTTAAAATGTGGAGAAAACAGGCTGCGATATTCAAGAGGAACCTCCTTGTGGCAAAGCGAAAGACTTTTAATAGTTTCATAGAAAATATAAATTTTAGGGAAGACAGTTTAAAGATGTATAGGTTTATCTCTTTTAAAAAATACGAATTCTACCCCAATGAAGATACCTATCTTTTACCAAGGCAGAGAATACCTTTCTGATCGAGATATTGTAAATATTTTTGCAAAATCCTACTGCCAGTCTCAGAAAAAATCGGCTTATGCTAGAAAGGCATCACAAGTTCTCAAGAGGAATGCCTCCAGGCTTCCTTCACCCCAAACACACTGTTTGACAGACACAGAGAACATATTCGAACTGTTCTTTACTGAGGAAGAATTCACTTTTTGTCTGAACAACTTGAAAATCAAAAAACCTCCAGGACCGGATAATATTCATGCTGAATTTCTTAATTAGTACATATATGTACTAATGCGAAGCTGATTCTTCTAACCACATGTGGAAAACAGGAATTGTACCTGACATTTGGAAGAGGGCTACAATTATTGATATCTTGAAGATGCCTCTGATACTGAAGCTACAGGCCTATTTCTCTCACTAGCACTATGGCCAAATTAATGGAACGCATGGTCATTAATAGAATGAATTGGTTTCTTAAAACTAATGATTTGCTTAAACAGGAACAAGCTGGTTTTCGTAGAAATCGATCAACTGCTCATGAGGTGGCTTATTTGAGCCAAAGGGTCAAAGATTCTCTCGACAGACGTGAAGTAGTGACAGCAGTTTATGTTGATTTTAAATCAGCATATGACTCCGTCTGGAAGGAAAAAATGATCCGAAAACTCCAGGATACTGTAGTAGAAAGTAAAATGTTGCACTGGTTTTCTTTATTTTTGTGTCAGAGGAGCTGCAATGTCCGTTGTGGACATTCGACTTCGAAAAGCTGCGTTCTCCAGACTGGATTGCCTCAGGGAGCAGTGAGTAGCTGTTCCCTTTTCAATGTCTACATAAACGATCTGATTTTGGGCTTGAGAGCTGTCGGAGTGGAGCGCCTTCTGTTTGCAGACGACCTGGCCATGTGGACTCAATTTCCAAAGAGGAATGCAAGGTATAAGACCGAAAAGCTTTTAAACACAGCTCTAAATGTTTTATCCCAGTGTTGCGAAGAAAATAACATGACTGTGAACCTCAGAAAATCTGCAGTGCAGACTTTTTCATTGATGCACCAAAGCATCAGGCAAAATCTGGTCTACAGAGATCAAGAATTGTTACATACAGATAGATTTACATATTTAGGAGTTGTCTTCGATAATAAGTTAACTTGAAAACTTCATATTGAATGCTTGATTCGAAAAGTTGAAAAGCCCTTGAGCATTCTTAAACGCCTAGCTGGTTGTGTTTGGGGGTGTGCTCGCACAACGCTAGAAAACACTTATAGAAATATATTTTTTCTGTTATCTCGTATTGTTGTGAAGTTCTTATATCTGCTCCGAAGAACTTGATTGAAAAACTGGAGGTGATACCAAATAAGGCCCTCAGGCTGATTGTTGGTGCAGTGAAGACTACTCCCATCGACTCTCTTCTTTTCCTGTCTACCCTAATAGCACAACAGTCCCCTGTGACTGAAATGCGACCACACAATACTGTCACAATAGAGTTACAAATAGTCGCCGCGACTCCGCAGCAAAGTCACGCCAGAGTCCCTATGTCCTCTCGCTGTGTAGTCGCATTGCGACCGTTCAGATAAGTCATGATGAGACAGTTTTGCGACAGCGAAAAAATTCGGGGAAAAAGAGTTACCGAAAATATACACCAGATGGCTGCACCAAACTCTCAGGCAAGAAGAAGTTGAGGTCCAGAATCGAACCAGGGATGTACTGGTCATTAGCCCAGAATCTTACCGCAACGCTGTGATTACCGTACTCGGGAGCCTTTAAAAGTAAACTGACGGCTGCAAAAGCTAGTTCTGACGGCTTCTTTTGGAAATTTAAAATTTTTCTGTGAGTATTTTATAAATAAGTTTTATATATAAATATATGTATTTATTTTTAAATAATATAAAAAATATCATTATTTCCAGGAGATAATGTGCTGTTTTATTTAGGTATTCATCCGAAAAAACTAATGATTTATTGAAATTTTTTATTCGGTTATGAAATAAATTTGTAATGTGCGACATGTGAGGTTTGATATATATTAAGGTATGAGGGATAAGATTTATATTTTTGCTATATTTTGCCTAAAAGGGATTTCATATAAAAATAAATAAAATTAATTGGAAAAACATGCATTAGATAAAATAAATAAAATATTTTTGACTTAGACCCATAGTTTTATCTCAAATTTTTCGTAGTGGAACTTTCAAACATACCAGAGACGTATTTAAAGGGGAGGGGATCTGAAAACTTAAAGCAATTATTAAAAAACAGCAATTTTGAGACATTTGTATTTACTCGAGTAGCAATAAGGTTGAAAATACCGGATAGTCCCTCCCCCCATCCGAAATTTAAGCCTTACATACGCTATCGAAACATATATGCCATGGGGATATGAAAGAAATTGTTAATTTTACTCACAGATACTTAGTTTTCACTTGTGATTAGAACTCTTAACTCTAATATTTTTAAGAATAATATTTTTTATAAATAATATTGCCTTGTTTAAACGAAATAATTTAAAAGTTAATAAATTAAACTAAATTCCATTACTACATAACTGCGAGGTTTTATTGAATTACTATTTTCGGATTTATTTATTAAATGTTTCAGGAAAGAAATTGTCACAAAATATTAGAAAAAAATGGGTATGTATCCAAAGTCGCAAAAGCGGCCAGTGTGACGTCATTTTGAAGTCCAAAAAAATCAGTAGTCGCAAAATAGTCACACAGTGACTTCACAGTGGAGTCACTGAGCGACCAATCACATACTAGTCACATGGTGACTTCACAGTGGAGTTACTGAGCAACCGATCACATACTAGTCACGTGGTGACTTCACAGTGGAGTCACTTAGCGACCGATCACATGCTAGTCACATGGTGACTTCACGGCGACGTCACCTGGTGACTGCGGTCACAAATAAACTTCACAGTGACCACACAGTAGAGTCACATCACTCACAAGTCACAATGTGAGTAGTATGTGACAGTCCTGTGACAATTGTGACCCTCTGTGACGTCACAGCTACTCTTTTGTGACCATGTGTGCTATTAGGGTAGTACTAGATCCTGTCTAGTACTAACTATCCAGGCAGTTATTGAGGAGAGAGCTCTTTATGAAAAGCTAATTAAAATTAATATCCCTTTCTGGATCTGTTATATTAATGTACCAAGACATCTAAAAACTCAGGGTGGTTTTCTACAGAGAGTTCTAGAACTAAGAGAAAACTGGAACTCGATGAGAAATTTGTCCAGGGTTTCTTAAAACTCAGTTATCCTGTAAACCAAGCTAAGTTAACTGTTAAGCTGGACTTTGGCCAACCATTTCTTAAGAGCCAATTGCCCCAGAGTAGCTTAAAGATCCTTGCACTTGAAACCATCCACACCCTCTACCCTGAGCCTGAATGACTACATATCTACACTGATGGTTCTTTGACGGAACTATCACCAAATCTCGGGCAGGAATATTTTCCTCCATCTTTTCTTTTTATGTGGCTATTGGAAAGCAAAAAACCGCCTTTGATGGCGAAGTTATGGCTATTTATGTGGCACTGTTGCAGTTTGTCCCCCGACACCTTTACAATAAGGCTGTTATTCTGGCAGATTCCAAGGCTGACATTCAGGCTATCGGACCTGGGGAAATACTCATCTCAAAGAATATCCTAGACTAACGGGCTCTTCTAGAGAGTCTGAAAAAAGAAGGGCTGTATATAATACTCCAATGGATACCAGGACATTGTGGTACATATGGCAACGAACAGGCCGATATGCTGGCTAAGAAGGGCACTCAAACAGTTCAGCAGCCATGTGCTCACAAGTCCTTACATTCCACAAAACTTTACTTGAAAAATCTAACGAGACAAAACTGGAAGGCATTGCTCAATTCTCGCATGTGTTGAAGAAGTTGGAGGAGCAACTTGAGCAGGGTGTTTCTGATAAACCCCGCGAAAAAGCTGTGGCAGAATTTAGACTTGCAGTGGGCATTATTGCCTGGCTGCCCACCTGTATCGTATTAGAATTTTCGTGAGACCGAATTGCCCACTTTGTGGGAAGGACGAAATCATGGACAGAGGCCATTTGTTGGGATGCTCAGTTCTGCAGGGGGACTCCGAGGTAACGAGATGCTGGAGTGCTAGACATCTGCTGAGATATTGACTTTTTTCTGTTACTGTTTTCGAATTTGATGCTATGCACTTTTTTGTATTCTGTAAGAGTTTGTCTTTTTCTCTTGCCATTGGAAAAAAAATATATTGTAGATAAATTACAAATCAAAGATTATTTTTTCATAGCTTCAAAATAAATCAAATATTTATATGATTAAATATCTTATAGTGAATGCAATGTGGCAAACTGAAATTTATAGTGGAAAGTGGGACACAGTACTGCTGTAAAATACACTGTAAAATGCACATATCTCATCCTAGTGTACCCCCACTGGGATGAGATTCCTCTAACGAGAGGGTCAGTATTGCTATCTGTGTACACATAAAAATACTAGCATAAACTAGCATCTTCCCCCAACAGGTATCATCCCTCTATTTACCTTTACACATGACTAAACTTTACTCTCAGATAAAATCAAGTATTCGCAGGCAGTTTTCTAGCAGCCTCTTGGTAGCCATTTATTTGCATAAAAATCGATATGAAGATAATTAAAAATATTCAACATTCTGTATTGTAATTGATAAGTTTGAAACCCAATCGTTATTTTCCTTCAATAAATTAAATAACGACGATTGTTGATAGACACCGAAATCTCATTATTAACATTTGAAAATGTAATAATACTTTAAATAATATAATGGATTCAACTTAACGCAACTGATAATAACTTAACTCTCCAGCATACAGATAGAGTTGGATCTTCCAGAATAGTTCAAAGTGATTTAATTTTGTGCAGGTGGTAGATTTTCCCCCGCTTTTCATCCACTGTTTTATTCTACTGATTTACTAATGAATTCGCGGCCTTCGTAAGAACAGCTATTTATTCGAAAGATTTATTAGTTGATCCGAAGTCCAGTGCATAAATCCCTCTTGAAAATACCACTTCGTGAACTATTTCCGTACGCCTGTTTATGGCTTTCAATCGGACGTAAATGCGCAAAGAGAACACTGCTTCCTACGCAATAGAAACTTATTAAACAGTCACCGTAAATTACCATAAAGTGAAACGTTTTGTCCCAAAAGCCATTTGCATAATTCACTTACGCATCGGCACGAAATTCTGTCGCATGTTCATATATCACGGCAGGACTTCGCCCCCGCTGACTGTCGTGGTTAGACTTCATACTTTCCCATAATTTACTACTAACTTAACTTAGTTGGACACGTTACCAACAAGATGTTTGGGAGGGAGTATTAAACTGTTAAAATATTTACAAAATGTCTGAGATGAGATGCGAACGGTACTATCTCAATAGCGGTCATTGGATATGCACTTAGTATATGAATAATGTTTCATGTAAGTTCAATTAGATGTTGATAGCAATTTCAATCCGTCGAGTTTTTGGAGCATTTCGGTAGAAGGACCTTTATTATAAATTACTCATCGCACATATTAAAATTAAAAGCCGATGCCAATTTAATGCCATTAGCATCGATTTTTTGCGTGTGTGTGTCTAAGTGATGCATATAGAACAAATAAAATTGACTAAACAGTGCAAATTGAAGATGTATAAGAGCCAGTTTTTTTTTTTTTTTTTTTTTTTTTTTTTTAAGTCGGGCAAATCAGGCAGGCTTAAATCGTTTGACATTTTTGATTTTGTTGAAATTTTTAGGATTCGTTCTTCACGTAAATTTACTTTACCCGATTTTTGTTTGTTTGTTTTTGTTTTTGTTTTTTGTTTTATTCCGAAAAAAAATCCCGTAGTTTTGAGGCTCCCGAACCAAAAATCGCTCATTTATTAAAGAAAAACATGCTTTTAAGCCAATTTTTCCGTAAGGCAATACTTTCTGTGCCAAGAGTTAACCTTGGCATCGGCAGTTACTTTGTGTTCTACTAAATCTAAACTGACTCATAAGGTACACCGGCTCATGGTTGACTGTTGGCAGAAAAGCCATGGGTCATTCAATTTTTTTAAAGGCTTTTTTCTGATACTTTAATGATCAAAATCTTTTTGTGCCAACAGTGGACCATAAAAATCTATATTTCAGAGCATACGTACGAATGAGGAAAACAAAAAAGGCGTAAGATATGTGTGCTTGCTACTAACTTTGACTATTGGCGTGCAAAAGTTTTTGACCTTGAAAACTCAAAAAATACAAAATAGTATGTTTTTTTTAGGCCATTTGCAGCTTATGCCATGATTGAACATGTATGAAATAAGCTGGAAAAGAAGCCTTGAATTAAACAAAAGGAATTGCGTGCGCAGTTGGTTCAAACTTGATTCAAACAGCAACAAAAGGATTTCTACGAGAACGGCTTTATGCAACTACGGTCACAATGAGATAAATACCTAATCACTTACCTACTTTTGATTTTTTTTAAATAATTACTGCGACATTTCCTCTGACTCGTTAGTTATTGACTGCTCCTAATCCCTTAAGGACCGAGCGCAAGAATAACGTGGACCATCAGAAAATTGATTATAAATGAATTTATATATCGATAATGCTCTTAAATCATAAATTAATATATAAACTAATTTAAAACTAAACAGCGTTAACAATATATTTTTGATATAAAATATTAGAAGAATTAGAAATGCGGAAATGCATTGGGTAGAGTGGAATGAAAGAAACTTTCAAGAAATAGCATTTTGGAGAGATTTTTAAATATTAACACAATTATTTTAGGAACTGAAATATTGGTAAAAAAGGACACAAATCTAACACAAAGCTGCTAAAGAAATTGAGAAAAAAATTCCTCGTCGTTGTGCGCACCCAACGACGCGACGATTAAAATTACTGTGGCACTAATAACTGTTAAAAACTTCGGAGCGGAGAAAGTGAAGCGGACAGAGAAGAACAATCGAAAATTTCCAATGGTAACACCCACTGTTTTCTGAGAAAATTGATTAGAGCATTGAAAAACCATAACTGACATTGAAATAATATACGTATGATGAGAATTGGCGGTATAAAACATTTGCAAAGAAGAGCATTGTAATGAACAAAAATTAATACTAAGAGAAGGTGCATTGACATAATTCACGTAATTCACTTGGTTAGACAATAGAAATGTAAAACTAAGAGCAGTGCATTTGAAAACTTTTAATTAAAAAAAAACAATAAATAAATAAATAAAATAGTTTTTAAAAATCGCTGACCTTCCTTAAGCTGTAATTTGCAAATGATTTGTGACACCAAATTTCATCATAGGTGTATCGTTCAATGTTCTTTATGGTTTTTCGATGCACTATTAATTTTCGCCGAAATAATACGGGTGTTGCCTTTGGAAAACTTCGAAATTTTTTCACTGTAGCCGTAGCAAAGAGAGCACTTCTTTCCCATCTCCATACTGTAAATATTTTTGGGGTCACATTTATTTACAAGTATTCGAAAGCACTAACCAATAAATCAAATATTTTTTTCAGAAAAGTAGTCGTATAAAAAGTATCAATAAAAAGAGAGTACTCTTCTTGTGTTTTGATGAATGGACATTTTAAATTAAAACAACAAATTACTACCTCATATTTTCTAATGATGTTACGTGAAGTGTTATTTTTAATTTTAAAATTAAATCTTATACTCACTTTAAAAATACAGAAACTTTCAATCTATCATCATGTGCAATTTGCTCATATAAAAATTTTAATATAATTAAATGGCTACATAAAAGTAATTGTCAAATTAAGAAATGACAGTTCTCGTTATTTAACAGATTACGTTAAATAAAGATTTTCTGGAAAGTTTTCAGGAAAAAGTTACTTTCTGACACTTATAAAAATGCAATTTATTTATTTAATGCTGACTTTGAGATGTGATATTATCATAGGATTATAGTTTTTTTTAATAATTGTGTAAAAACAATATTATCAAAATACTTAAAATAGCATCCATTCAACCATTTACAAACTTAAGTTTTTCTATCACAGTATTATGTGTTGAACCAAAAATAAATTAATAGCTTTCATACATTCTTTTATTAAACGCAATTTAAAACAAAGCATCAACTGCACTTGCAATTTTAAAAAGACTTTGCTTACAGTCTTTTTTCAGTGTGGATTTCTATTTTAGATTCATATCACACCGAAAACATGCGTTTGGACAGAGTGTTGAACAAATTTAAACAAGATGACGAATCTGTCTACCTGAAGATTAAACATATCTATTTTTTTTTGCACTCTTTCTTGCCACAATCTTTCTCTGAAACATGTTACACTTTAAAAGGAAATTGAAAAAGTTTTATTTTCTGCATCATTTTCTAAGCCTCATGTGTGAGTACCCGCAGATGGTTGACACGTAAGAATATTGCATTTTCTGTCTTTAGTGCTTGGAAAACAGTCTCTTCAGTGTCAAAACTCCAGACGATATCCGTTTGCGGAGAAATTTTCTTTATATATCAACAACATACACTTTATTATTTCTTCAAAAAAGGTCTACGAAACATTATACTGCTACACAGTACGAAGTGTTTAATATTTTAAGGCATGGAAACAAAAAAAATATTTTTATGTTACATTTCATCGTTTTTTTTTTTAGTGTAGCCGCAAATTAATTGAATGAATAGGGTTTGAAATATGCATTTCAGAATATGATTCACGAAACCTTTTAATTTAAAATTATGTTTTAAAAAGTGTTTAAGGAACTAAAGGGAGTTTTTATGGTGATTCAGCGTCTGAATATATATTTTTAAAAATAAAAATGTAAATAATATAAATTAAATTTTTAAAAAAATTGAAATTAGGAAGGGGAGAAAATAAGACACTTAAGTGGATTAAAAAATAAACTTTATTAAAATATAACCGTCCACAAATAGTTCAATATGTCTGTTACCGCTCATACAAAGGCTCTTTCTTCTTTTCCACACGTGCAAAAACTAAAGAATCTTCAGTACCATTCGAGATGTAAATACTGAATTATTTTTTGTGTAAGTATATTTCAACTTCGTTTTCTCTTTTCAGTTTTCTGTTCAAAAACTTGAGAGTGTTTTTCACTTAAGTTGAGTATACTTTGAAATCAGAACTGTTTGTTTAATGTAAGCCAATCATAGTTTTAAAGTAACATACATTGACTTTATTCATTCATTTGAAAAAGCAATGCAATGTCATGGGTACAAAAACATTGGCTTCAAACCTGAGGAGAGAGTGAAATCATAATTTACAGCTTCCTTTGTGGATATATTTATAAAATAAGTATGCTATAAAATTTTTAAACAATATACATCCGAATAATTCGTTGCACAATATTAAAAATATATTTTAAGATTTTTTTTTACGATTAATATTAATCTTTAGTAGAAACGTTGATATACAATGAAAATAACTTTTTCCAAATCCTAAAAAATTCATTTGTTTGTACTTTTGAAGATTTAATAAAAATTGTATAACACAGAGCTGCGTGAATTTTCATGAACCTATCCAGATTCATTGTAATAATTATCCTCCCACCAACACACAAGTAGTATTTAATACTTTTATTTTATTAGCGTTGATGAAATAAATTGAAAAAATATATGCTTCTCTATTTAAAATATATCTGTAAATTAGCGAAAAACGGACTGTCAGCAAAGTTGCCAGAACTTGTCTGTTGTGTTTTTCATTTTGTCGTTTCAGAAAAATATCGGCGGTATCTTTCCGTTTTGCTAAAATTTTTCCTTAATAAGCGAAAAATTAAGATAAGTTAAAATTGTGTTTTTAATTAACAATTTTTAGGTAACAACACATGTCCTTACGCAGGATCAATAATGACAATTATATTTTTATTACTTCTTGTTTTGCGATCGCTATGATCAAATCGTCAACCTACGGAATGAGAAACTATTTCTCTCCAACACTAGACATTACTGGACTTGCTTGAAGATGACTAAAGGCTAGAGTGAAGGGTATTTTAGTTTAGGATTGGAATTTGGGTGAGGGAAACACTATTCATGAAATTTACAATTTGAAATTTGTAACAAATTGATATCGACTAACATTGAAAAATGAAACAAACAATTATACATTAGCTGCTGAAAAAAATCTGAAAACTACCCGTTCAACGGTTTTTTGTTCTTCATTAAAAAAAAAAATAGAAAGAAATAACTTTCTCACCATACCAATATTTATAAACACAACTTTAATAAACCTGTGGTAAAGAAAGTGAATTATTTTAAGTTTAACAAGTTAATTTCTTTAATAGTTTAATAATGTTATTCTTTACAAGAGCACGTTTGGTGTCAATATTTTTTTCCAGATGAGAAGATCTGAAGAAAATCTATTTATTCGAAACTACTTACAAAATGCTAAAACCAAATACGAAAATTAGCCGTTTTTACATGAAATTTCTGAAAGCTAAAACATTTTCCTTCTTTAACCCATTTATGCCTAGTGTCCCTTTTTTAGGATGGCATTTTCGCTATTAGTCGAAAACGTTATTTATTTTTCCTAGCCTTTATTCATGAGTATTGAGCCTCAACTCTACAAAATATTTTAACATGACCAAGTAGGATGTTGATATTTTGATTTTTATGCATAAAGATTTTAAAAGAAATTATCCCTTGTTCAAGAAGTTGACATCAGAAATTTATCTATTATTTCTGTTATCAGTAAAACTCGAAGAAAGTCGCAAAAATATCCAGGCACAAATAGGTTAAGAGGAAAATTACTAATTCATGCGGATTCAAATAGCCACTTCCCTGAAATAGAAGGCTTTCAATTTCTTGGATTTTAAGATTATTTTTGACTGTGTACTGTGTTTTGGAAAAAGCATAACATTACTTACAGGATTTAATTGCAGAAGACTGCTGCGCATTTCATCTTTCTTTAATGCTAAAAACCTTGAAACAGGGAGCGTTATCGTATTCCTAAAACCGATATTTACACGAAAATACGTTAAAAGTATTTAATGCGTGTATGTCTAAGTGCGTTTTGAAACGCAACACTCGTACCATTAGAAAAATTAAAAGCCTTTATTTGTTTTCAATTTTGGACATTTATGCGCATTTATTCCAGCGACCCCTTTCTCGTGCACTCGAATATATTCCTAGAGTACTGAAATCACGTTCTGTCTTAAATGAAAACGTTCCGTATGACGCTTCGAAGGGCAGGCAAACATCAGATGTGACAGGCACGTGAAATGTGATTTGTGTTCGCTCCGTTCACCCTTTAAGCTTCCAGAGAATTGAATCGCTTGCAAGTTTTTCAATTTTCTCTGAAGCATGTACCGTGATGTTAAAAGATCCCACCGCACGCGTCCCAGAAAATAAATCGATGGTTTCAGAAATTATGTTAGATAAAGGAATATTGGTTCTGTTCAATTATATTGACAACTTATTTAGTCTGAAGGAAGTTTTCCTGCTTTTTTATAGGCGAGTGAAAGGACACGGTAGTAACTGTTTCATTATGACTTTGCTTTTGGTATGTACTCTTGTTCCAAATGAATTATTACATTGGATATTTTCCCATCAAAAGGTTATTTGCACGATGAATAAGTTAATTAATATAAGATTAAAGTAAAATTATTTTATGTCGATTAAATCCATGATGTTCTTTGTCAAGTTTTGATGTTATAAAATATTGTATTATTTAGCGAAAGTACACACAAAAATACCCTTTTTAGCTTAATTATTTGCAGTGCAAAGGATAGGCGTTGAATAGAATAATATACTTACAATTAGAATCTTGGGCAATTGATGCTCAAGTTCAGTAGTTTGCGTAATACTTTTTTGTTTTGTTTCATACAGATTGATTAATGTTTGCTGAATTTTGATGGGATTTTCTTTTAATTAATTATTCCTGAAAATCTTTTTTTAAGAGTCTTGTTGTCAAATCACCAGAAGCCATTAACATTCTCGTATATTAGACTAGAATTAATGTTTCAAACTTATTTGTCTAACTTAGCGCAGGCATACCACAAGCTTCTACGATAAAAATGTCTGCTTGTATTGTTATAAATGTATGAACGACTTCATTCAAAATATTTAGTTCTTTATTTACAACATTCTTCGGAGCTGCTTCAGTACGATATTTGATACGAAATATTGAGTATGGGTCATGCTTCTAATGTCCACATTCTTTTTTTTTCCTTTTGAGTAATGTGAATTTGAAACAATGGCAAAGATAGAAGTCTATAAAACAGATTGAATTTCACCAAAATCTTTATTATTTGCCATTGCATACAGCATGTAAGTGTTCATGTGTATCACTTAGTGAAATATTCCACGATAAAATTATTACCTTCGCTTTTAGCCAAGGCAATAATTCTACTGGTTTTAGCCATCAATCTCTAACACTTACTTCTTATCCCAGGAAGAAAAGAAAATTAGTTCTTAGTTTTGAAACAATACTGATAAAATAATCTAGGCCAGATGAAAGAACAGAAAAATTCGATTCTTTGTTTTTTTTTTTCCTATACATCGGTCATATTTTCAAGCAAAGCACCTGTCAAACGGGCGAAGGCTGCAATGGGAGGAGAGACTAAAATCTTTTGTATTTTATTTGTCTCTGAATTCGGCGGGGTGATTAACCTGCTCAATATAACTGTCATTTTCTTTCTGGCTTAAGGCCATAAATTGATAAATGTCCCTTTCTGGGGAACTGTGTTTTTGACACGGAATTGTATTGGGCCAGAATGCTTTCCGAAAGGAAAGTTAAAGTGAAAAGTTGAAGAGAAAGAAACAACACTTTCTTCATGAATTTTCTTTGCCCCTGTTTCGGTAATGGGCTAAATGTGAATAACTGCATTACGTGAGAGTTGTAAACTTGGAGCATTAATGCTCTCAGTTACACGTAATATGTAATAGGATTTTTGTTTGAGGAATTTGCACGCTTGCTTTTCGATGATTAAGTGAAGCATGTGCCGCGATTAAAAGAAATGGAGTAATTTGAGTTCCAACGAATAACTTAGCTCTTGATTTTCAAGTGAATTTAAAAATTGGCACCAAATATTTTGTTAATTACCCCTGTAATTCAATCAACCTTTTAAGTACGGGACGCGATGAACCATGCATTTCTTTCAATGACCGGAAGGTTTTCATGTTTTCTCTCCTCCTTCTTCTTTCTTTTGAAAGATGAGCCTGTCGCTTTTTTAATTGACTGATCTTGTGGTAGGGGAGCTTTTGAACAGCTGTCTTGCCATAAATTAACCTTTATAAGTAAGGTAACAAAATGCGCCGGAAAAAAGAGACCTAAAGGAAAGGGTAAAGCAAACAAAAGTACGCATAATAGTTTATCATTTAGAGCTGTTTTCCTGATTCTTTAATAATGCAAAATTATATAACAGTCGGTCTGAAGGGTTAGAATGATATCAGTTTAATTAAACTAAAAGTAACTTTAATCATCTATGTACTTTAACTTATCTAATGCACTTTACTCTAATTTCAGGATGCAATTAACTTATTTTTTACAAGAGATGATCATATACTCTGATGTTCTCAGTGATAATATCAGGGCTTTGGCTAAGTTCACATATTATTATCAGAAAAGCTAAAAATAGGAAAATCTTTAGCAAAATGCTAAAGGCTGCAAAGGAAAAGCCGCTATCTCGGTAGTGTGGAGAATTTTTTTCGCCGAATGTTCTGTAAAAATGCAAAAATCCTCTGGTTCCATTTTGGCATTCTGTCAAGTTTTTCCGAATTATGCGGAAACATAACTTAAACCTCAGATAGCACGATTAAAACCTACACGCATTCAAAGACTCTATTTCATGTTGTTTCACGTTCTTTTTTTATTAACTTCTGGTAGAAAAGTTTAAATGTGTAAGTAAGTTTTGTACTGAATTCTCCTGTGAGTAATTTAACCAAATTCAGATACTGAAGATGATCTACTCAGAAATTTATTAAAAGTACAAGAAGAGTTTTCTGAAAATTAATTTCCCCACATTTACTACTTATGTTAAGCATCATAAACTTGTCAAAATACCAACAACTTTTACGGAATCATGTGCAAGCAATTCTGTTGCTGAACAGCTCTGGTTCTATTTTCCTGTTAAGTACTTCAACACTTATATATGTTGGAAAAAATACTCAAAATACTGGTGTTAAACGTCAAAGTAAATAAAAAACTTTGTAAAAGACACACATAAGATGTTACAGGTACCAATAACATCTTATGTGTGTTTTTTACAAAGTTTTTTTTATTTAATTTACTTATATATGTTATTTTTACAGTTAAATTAACGTAAGAGGGTGTCAAAATAACCGTGTTTATGTATTTGAAAATAAAATTTTCATTGTCTTTGTGTTCGTTATAAAGATTTATATCACTAAAACAGCATATCTATATAAATAAAATTAGACTTTTGTCTGTACATTTCTTGGAATTCAAAAATTTTGCGATTTCTATCCGTTTCAAGCACCCGGGAATCCGATGCCACCCTCAAAAAAAAGTTTGTCATTCTGTCATTCTGTCCGTGACGCTTTTTTTGTTTAAGCATCACGTAAAAACGACTGAAGCGAATGATATGAAATTGGGTGTCGTGATAGGTGGTCACTCAACTTAAAACATAGGCGTCCAATTTTTAAAAAGTTCTGATTGGATTTTGAGATTTTGCGAAAATCCTTTCAAACTGCGTAAATTTGTGTTCAAGCATCACGTAAAAACGACTGAAGCGAATGATATGAAATTGAGTGACATGATAGGTGGTCACTCAACTTAAAATATAGGCGTCGAATTAAAAAAAAATCTTGATTAGATTTTGAAATTTTGCGAAAATCATTTCAAACTGCGTAAATTTGTGTTCGCACATCACGTAATAACTGCAAAGGTGAAAAAATGATATTTGGTGAAATGATAGGTGGTCACTCACCTTAAACTATAAGCATCTAATTTAAAAAAATCAATCAGATTTCGAGATTTTGTGAAAATCGTTTAAAACTCAGTGAATCTTTGTTCCCGTATTACGTAATAACGACTAAAGCGAATGATATGAAATTTGGTCACAGGATAGATGGTTGCTCAACATAAACTATAGGAGTCCAATTTTTTAAACATTTTTATTAGATTTTGAGATTTTGTGAAAATTCTCTCAAAATACGTTTATATTTCTTCAAACATCACGTAATAACGACTAATACGAATGATACGAAATTGAGTGATATGATAGGTAGTTGGTAATCTTAATTTATAGGCGTTGAATTTTAAAAATATTTTGCTTACATTTTGAGATTTTTCGAAAATCGTTTTAAAATGCTGAAAATTTGTTCCGGCATCACAAAATAAAGACTGCAGGGAATGAAACGAATTTGGGTGACATGATACGTTGTCACTCAACTTAAATTCTAGGCTTCAAATTTTTCAAAAATGTTGATTAAATTTTGAGATTTTGCGAAAATTATTTCAATATGCGTAAATATTCGTTCGCGCATCACATAATTACGACTAAAGCGAATGAAATGATATTACTTAGTTACTCTCTAACCTGTAATATTTTAACAATACATGAAAATTATAACTTCGCTTTCTTTACTTTGGCAACATACTACATCCATTCTGTGTACTCCTACAATGCTGACGAAAGTTCTTGCTTTTTGGAAATTTTCATTCACTAACCCGTCGAGGACGGGTACTTCAGCTAGTATATATATATATATATATATATATATATATATATATATATATATATATATATATACCGGGTGTCCAAAAAAGGACTCCCTGATTTCAAAATTAAATATCTCGAAAACAAAGATCGATAGAGGAATGCAGTAAACGGTATGTTTATTGTGAAAGCTGTAAGAATTTTATACAGCAGTTTTAAATAATAGTTACAAAAGCTGCTAACATATGGCGCTGTAATCGTCATACGTAATGCCCAGTATAAATAGTGATCCGAAGCCCAGAGCGATCAGTTCCACTATTGAAGCGTGAAAGGAGGTTAGCGTACCGAAGGAAGAGATTAAAACCATGTACTCCATTGAAAAACGCGTTTTCTGGTGCTAGAGTACCACAGGTTAAAAGACAGTCCTACGGCAACAAGGCGCAGTTTTCAAGCACGATTTAATGTTCCAAAAGGACCCGATGCGAAAACCATTCGTACACTCTTCGCCAAATTTCAACGAACAGGCAGCGTAACTGATGATCTAGTGGGGAATGTTGGCCGCAAGCAAACTGCAGTTACGCCTGCAAATGTCGCCACAGTTTCTGGAATTATTCAGCAAACTCCAATGTCATCCGTCCGTAGAATTGCATCTGAGACTGGTTTGAAGCGTTCCAGCACGCATAAAATACTGAGAAAGAGCCTACACATGTTTCCATTCAAAATTCAAACTCACCAGGCCATACCCGTACGAGCTGTGCAACAAAGGGTTGACTTTGCTTATCAGATGCTCACAATGATTGAAAGTGAAGGATTTGATGTTGGCTGCATCTGGTTTACAGATGAAGCACACGTCCACCTGAATGGATTCGTGAATAAACGGAACTGGCGATTTTGGGGTTCCGAAAATCCATATTGGTGTGAAGTGAAACCCCTGTATTCTCCTAAAGTTACTGTGTGGGCTGCAGTATGCAGCAGAGGCATTATTGGTCCTTTTTTCATTCGAGAAATGGTCACTAGTGAACGTTACGTTGCAATTTTGGAACAATTTGTCGCCACACAGCAAGTGTTAGAGGATCGACCACGTACTGAATGGTTTATGCAAGATGGAGCCCGACCACATCTAACCGAACAAGTGTTTCGCTTTCTTGATGAGTACTTCGGGAATCAAGTCATTGCTTTAGAATATCCCAAATTTACTGGTGCAGGCATGGATTGGCCTCCATATTCGCCGGATTTGACTCTCTGTGACTATTTTTTGTGGGGCACATTGAAAGACATTGTCTACCCGAAGCATCCCGCCACGCTGGACGAGCTTGAATCGGCGATCTGTGTGGCATGTGAATCCATTTCTGTTGAGACACTACGAAATGTGGTGGCAAATTTCATTCTTCGTTTGCGCCACATCTGTAGTGCCAATGGTGAACATTTTGAAAACATTATGATGTGATTTTTTGCAAAGAATGTTTTCATACGATTATTTCATTTATGTATGCTGATAATGAGCTGTACAGCATACAGCGCCATCTGTTAGCAGATTTTGTAACTATTACTTCAAACTGCTGTATAAAATTCTTTCAGCTTTCACAATAAACATACCGTTTACTGCATTCCTCTATCGATCTTTGTTTCCGAGATATTTAATTTTGAAATCAGGGAGTCCTTTTCTGGACACCCGGTATATATATATATATATATACAGTATATCCACTAAAGTACCCTCTTAACTTCGGAACGGCTGCTCCTACTTTCATAAAATTGGTGTCCAGGAATAAGCAAGTAGCCATGCACTACTGAGTGAATCAGTCTACGGCACCGCCTGATGGAAAACTGCGGAGTTAGCATTTCTATCTGAACGGAACGAGATAGCGAAAAAAGTCTTTTACAAAGTTGTAGAGCCTAAAGGATTTGGTACGAAAAGACACACTCTGGACATCAAATTGAAGAAAAGAGCGGTTAAAACGCGCATTTGTTTTTTCGTTATTTCCCATCCTCCGACATGTGACGTCACGAAATTTGAGGGGAAGAATTTCTCTTCTCGTTCAAGTTTCGTGACGTCGCAGTGTAGGAAATCGCGAAAAAACAAATGCGCGTTTTAAGCATTCCGTTCTCTGCATCTTCACTCATAGCCATGAGTGTCTACGAACTATCCCTGAGTCTATTGTTTGTTTTCCTTTTATATTCGATACTTGCATGAGGCCTCTTACCTTCAAACCTAAAAAAACAAAAAAATGTTCATAAAATTTGCTTGGTAACTTTCATTGCTCTTTTATATTATTAACATAATCTGGATCAAAGTTCCGTAATTACTCAATCTGGATAACAAGAACTTACTCTATCAAAACTCTAGTTAACCCATTTGTGCCTGGATATTTTTGTGACTTTCTTCGATTTTTACTGATAACAGAAACAATAGATAAATTTCTGATGTCAACTTCTTGAACAAGGGATGATTTCTTTTAAAATCCTTATGCATAAAAATCGAAATCTCAACATCCTACTTGGTCATGTTAAAATATTTTGTAGAGTTGAGGCTCAATACTCATGAACAAAGGCTAGGAAAAATAAATAACGTTTTCGACTAATAGCGAAAATGCCGTCCCAAAAAAGGGACACTAGGCATAAATGGATTAACTAGCTTCAAGCATATAAAAGAGATTTCATGTCAGTTAGTCTCAAATTGAGTAACTTTTCCCAGTTTTTCATTTTTAACTTATGAAAATAAAATAAATATGATGCTTAAACGATTTTCGAGCACGATTTTTGTTGAAATTTGATTGTGAGATTGTCTTCAGAACAAAAAAGTATTGCATGTGTAAATGAAAACGCCTTTTTTTAAATTGAAAAAGTAATATTTTGTGAACAATTTTAGAATTCCGTAAAAAAAAAAATGTTTTAAGTTTGCATAACTTTTTATAATCTTTTTAAAAACCTCCAGTTTGTACTGTTACAAGAACACTCTAATTTATAGATGGAATTTGATAGATTTTCAAATTTGTATTTATGTCGTATTCTTCTGCTTTTAAATCATTTAAATAAGCACTGAAATAAAGTTTTAACTAACACATTAGCAAATGGGGAGTAGGTCCATCTTATAAAGGCCCAAATCACCTTCAAATTTCAGATTTTCTTTTAAAAAATTACGACTTATTTCACTTTAAAAGACAAAGAAATTTATTAAAACTATCACTGTTATCAGATGAAAGCCACGAAGGAGATTACCTTTAGTTTATCATGATCGAATCCTGGGAGAGTGGCGTAATTAGATATTACAAAAAAAATATCGTAAAACATTCAAGAGTTCATTTTAACAAGATAATAAATTTTAACGAACCGAAAAACGCACACGTAGTTCATTCCTGCAGTCTTTCAATCTATCAAGCAAGTTCACGGTTTCTAAAGCTGATTTTTACGCAACAAGTTAAATTTTTTCATAATATATTAAAACTACTCGCTGTAAAATGAGTTTTGGGTACATTACAAAAGAGTCTGCCAGACAGGTTTTTTTTTTCATCGTATACTTGAAAATTAAAGTGATTAATCATCTCCTTCCAGCGTTTTTTCTCACTTTTCAGGCACACATACAGAAAATTTATTCCTCACCCGAAGATTTCCACGTTACTTGATGATGGAGCAATATTCTCATCTCTCGCTAGAAATGTTTTAGAGATGCTTAAATCTACAGTCCCCACCTGTAAGTAAGCGGATCGATTTAATGAAAAATATAATATCGCTAGGTGATGCATTTTCCACATTCTGATACTCTGCACCACTAACCAAACAAAAAAAAGTTCATTGAATTCAACGAATCTTTGCGGTTAACTAATATTTGTATGTGTTGCATCATCAAAATTAATGTTGATTCAACAAAATGCTTTGTGTTTAAAAGAAAATTTGATAATTCTGCAAAATAATCTGAATACTTTGCCTACTCAACTGAGTTAGGAGAAGGTGGCCCAAAATGATCTTAGCGGACAAAACGATCCACATATATTTTTTTGCAGGCACACAGCTATATTATCTAGGTAATGCATAAACTAGTTGTGCCATGTCAAGAAGAAGCGATGGCGATATATAAGCAATCGGTGTATTACGTGTCTGAGTAGAATTCTTCAAAAAAACTAGGTTTGTCATATCGCTTGTAAAGTAAGGACAAAATTTCCAATTTATTTGGAAATACAGTCTTTAATATACAGAAATATGACTTGGTTTACAGAATAGAGGATGTTTTTAGATGTCAATTACACTTTTTTAGTTATTAATATTTCTCGTCGTGCTCCAGTAATATGACCTAAAGTGGGTAGCCATATAGCTGGGTAAAATGATCCATTGAATGAAAAAACTCCTGTACCGGGTTCTAGTCATCATGGAAGCCCTTCAGGCGTTCTCAAAATGCGTGACTCCCCATTACATTATTTAATTTATTTATGTTTTTATTACAGGCCATAATTTTTGAATTGTAATTTTGAAATGATCCTTTTATTGTTTGAGACATTTTTTCATTTGGAAATTTTCATAAAATAAATTATGCATACTATATAATTGCAAAACTTATTTTATTTCATTATGTATAATGATCCTTTGGACACTCAATATTCTATTTTTTTGTTACTTAATTTTCGTTTAAAATATCATTAAAATATGTTTATGATGCAAAATATAGTGTAAAATATTGTGGCAAAGGGGAAACTTTTACTTAACAAGTTATTTTAGGAAAGTTTTCTCCATAAGGCCACCTTCACCTATTTGGTTAATATAGCACCAACGAATTCTACTGTTAAATTAAGAAAAATTTGCTAAGTTTAATAAATTTTTCAGCGTTCTTCATTATAGCCTCAAATTATAAATAATTGATTTCGGCGATTTCAGCTAGCTTCTTTTCACTGTCCGGCAGTCTGTGGTGGGTCTGCTATTTCTCAAGAATATTCACCAGGCCAGCCTTCTTTCTGCAAGCGTTCTCCAGTTAGATAAACTTACCAAGTCAAATCTATAATCGGACATCTTCAGAAATTTAGTTATAGCCTACAATAGTCGCATTCGTTCTAGGATTAATTCAACGGCGGGCCGATGACTCAGGCATTTCTGAGCATAGTTTTATGACTTAGTTATTCCTTTAGTTGAATCGAACATTATTGTCACATAATGGCAGAAACAAAGAAAGACAATCTGAAAAACATTCATATTTTAAATTCGCACTAAAGTGCTATGCATTAAAAGCGTATCATAAACCAAATGTCAGCCTATTTTTCTTAATTGTTAAATTGCGTTGAAAAGTGCATCATAATTCATGAATGTGCCGTATTTGTCTTCCTGGTTACATAAAACACTTCTTTGTGTAAATCTGCACTAAAATTCCCTACAAAAACTGTTTTACAATCAGTATCACGTATATTCTAACTGTAGTTGAACTTTATAAATACTATTTCGAATGTACGTAAATGTACGTAAGTGTGCAGTTTTTGTTTTTCTTTCTTGTTCCAAACAATTCTTAAGAATTTTATATCAGACTCGAGAAATTTATATCAAACTCGCCTATGAAAACTGTTTAATAGTCTTTCAGTTTTAGAGTGGATTCAGTTTTAGGAATATTTTTTGGCGCCAAACTTGGTGATAAATCACCAAAAATGTGAAACTTTGGGACTCTTGTCATTTTATCTGGCAACCCTTGAAAAGAGATTCGCCGTTTCGTCGCATATACAGACATTCTTGTCTGAAATTAATAGCATTCAACTGCTGAAAAAATCGAGCGTGAGGCCGGAACAATGCAAAAGAATAAGAGAATTTACTTTTATGGGAAAATGTTTTCAGTGATTATTCAGTGATTATAAGGAAAATGTTTGCAGTAATTATTCTTCAACGACATGACCAATGACTACCATCTTACTTTAGTAAATAATCGACACTATCACCAGACCGAATTTGGACAAGATCGGGTGAGTGGTCTTCGAAGAATTAGAGAACAAATCTAAAGATCTTTTCAGTCATGGTTCCTGAACAACGCGACCGATCGGTACCATCTCTCTTAAGTACCATCTACATCGTCGCTAGTATAACTGCACAAAATTTTGTCGAGATCAAAACAGCGGTCTCGGAGGAGTTCGCTAAGAAATTAGCAATCATTCTTATTTAGTGATTTTTTCTCAACATGAACGATCACCACCATTTTGCTTTGGTGCCATCTACAGCATTGCCATTATGACTGTGCAAAATTTGCTCCAGATCGAATGAGCTGTCTCAGAGGAATCAGCGAGCTAATAGATAATTATTTTCAGTGATTTTTTTTCTCAAAGGCATGTCCAATTGGCACCATCTTCCTTCATAATCCATCTATGCCACTGTGCCAAACTTGTGCAAGTTGTCACGAGCGATCTGGGAGGAGCAAGCGCACCTAAGCCGCAAAATTCAGCGATAAAGTTTCGCCTTCAACCACTCTCAGCCATAGAGGAGGCTACCATTTAAAAAAAATAAGATTCTCCTTTACTACTGGTGTTAATTTGCGTCTGTAGAGCAAGATCCCGGTTGAAAACAATTCTAAATCTTATTTTGAGCCCAATTTCGGATGTTTGAAAATCTTCATTATTTCAAGGATTAAATAAGGATTGTAGTTTTAATCATTGTAGACATTTCAAGTGTAGCGAAACCGTTAAAGTAGTCTCTAGAAAAATCTGTTATAATATAGTTGTCTTCTTTTTTCCTCTAGTGGAATTGTTGTTTACGTTTTTTGCTACAGTAGAGTACACTACTATAGTAGAGTACACAAGAGTAATATTCCATGGTTTCTTCTTAAAAATCTATTTAAGATGTGGAATATACAATTTTCCTCACCTACATCACTGATTTACCTTTAAAGAAAAATTAGACAATTTAATATATATGCACGCATATATTACCTTTTACAAATCAGTTAAAAGTTTAACGTGTTTTGAATATGTGGTGCCTATTAAGGCATTATTTTCCTAGACTAAATTAACCTTACCACTAAAAACACAAACCGAGTTATATTAAAACCATTTTAGATTATTTTAACGGCCGACATTTATTAAAAATTATCCATATCTTCATTATATCTTTACGCCAAAATTGTCTTCCCCCTTTTTTTCTGCTTCCGTCTTATTCCTTCAAAATGAGTGAAAGGATCTCGTATTTCACATGTAGATTTATAATCCTAATTTTATTCTGGCGTCTGACATATATCATCGGCCCAAAAGAATGACGCGGTTTTAAATCACAACAGAAAAGCTCCATGAAATAAATGCTCATCTGCATTTCAAAGAGCGGAACAAAATGGCTGCCTGTCACCAGGCTAAAATGGAAGGCGAAGAGAAATTCCATAAAATAATGGGACTCAATATTTCTCATATTGTTTTGATGTGCGATATTTATTTTAATATAAATTCTTACTTTCATACTTAAAAATGATGAGTTTTCTTTTAGAAAATTTATGAACCTGCATCCAGTGCATTAAGTTAAATAACTTTCTATAAAGCATGAATAAGGGTAACTAACTTCTTCACCAGCAAAATATTTGCCTACCTATAAAGAAATAATTACCAACATGCATATATTTTGAGTCCCTGTCGCATTTTGTAAAATACTGTAGTCTTAAGAGATTTTTTCTTGTAATACTAGCTGCATAGTCAGATTTTGCCTGAGAGGAATTCGTGCCCTGCTGAACTGTGTGAAGCTGTAGTAAGGGCCCCAATTATGAAAAACAGTCCAGAAGTTTAAAATTACAGCTTTAAAAAACAGCCACTGTGCGTAATAGTTAAAGCAAAACGAATTTTCTTCAAATCTTTAAGAATCAAAATAAAAATATTTTAAAGAAACATAATATAAGTACTTAATTTTCGTAATAAACAATCCTGGTGTTGGTTTTAGGCATCCTTTAAAATTAAACAAAATGGCCAATAAACTTATTCAAAGGAATTCAGAAAAAAAAAGTGTTATTAATGCATTGTATACAGGTATTGGTTTATTCGGAAAGTAATTTTAGTGAATATGAGGAACCCCCATATGTCAGACTTTGAGATTAAACCGAGGCGTTTCAAATTACCATGGACGGTCGAATTCGATAAATTTAATCTCTCAGCCATCTTGCTTGGTTATTGGTTGGTGTCGTGTCCGCAAGAGACAAAGCAGCCGTGAGCAGAAATAATACATTTGGCAATGACAAAAATATTACCCAAGTAGAATTAGTCCGGTAAATTGAAAGTCTCCAAGGTAAATCAGAGATCTGATAATCGCGTGACAGTGTAAAATGTAATCGGTGCTGAGAGGGACTTCACAATTATTACACAGAAGGTAATATCCTAAACCATCACCATGAATTTTCATACCCCTGAAGTGTCCAGTTAAGTCTTATGATGGTCCTGGAAAGTACTATATTAGCATTGATTTCGCATATTTAATAGACCTTTCTGATGGATTTTTCTTTTAAACAATACCTTGCAACAACCATACCGAAATTCTTGTTTGCCGATTTGCACCAATTAATGACTTTACTGCGTCTTCATCAGCTTCAAATGGCCTTCCGGAAAGTGATGCATCATCAACATAAAACTTGTTGAATAGAAATTTCTCAAACTAGTTTTGACACAGGCATTCTGCCAATTCATCTTCTCCATACACATTGGATAATGTTTTTCTTGCTTGAACAAAATTTTTAACTTTTCGATATTAAAAAAGTCAAGTATTCCGAAAATGCTGCTTTTCACTACCCATATTTTAAAAGGTACCAACCAAAAACTACTACTTGTAATCAATCGAACTTTTTTCACAAGCAAGCCTTGTCAGCTGTCAAAATAGATAATGATCATGCGTGTTAAGTGTGAAACTCGCTGTGAAAACATAGAATTGAATTCTCTGTTTGGGAAAAACGAAATTACCTCTAGAACAATCCAATACAATGGCTGTCGCACGTAACTAATAATCGGTATACTAAATTTATCTAATTCCGTCAAACGACCTGCAAATTTAAGTTATTTTAAGCAAGTAATCTGTCCTTCAGATGACAATCAAAAAGTATTCCTCGGATGAAAAAAAAAGTCATTTTAATGCAATCTCAAAGAAATCAAACGAAAAAAAAAAAAAGATGAGATTGACTAAAGCATGGAAGAAATTCTCCAAGTAGATCCTCAAGAGAGGAAATCGGGTAATTTATTTCAAAAATTAACTATTTTTATGAGACATATATAATGAGACAGCATAAATGTGAAGTTAGAATTTGGAAATTCAGACTCTATGTTATGTCAGACTAAAGTTGTGCCCTAAATTGAACACTTTTTTTATATTTTGTTTCTTTTTTCCAGTACAACTTGCTGAACTTATCTGAACTATTATCCAAAATATAGTAAGGTAATTTCTTGAAATATTTAAACATCATATCTGCTTCAAACATACTTGGAGTATACCGTGCATAGCAGGAAGGAAACACTTTCTTCATTGTTAAGAGCAATAAACCATTAGTAGAATGTATGCGTACATGGCACTTTATGACCAACCTTAAGTATCCACCAACATTGTGTTAAAATTTGGATAAGCTTTAGAAACGCTTTATATATGACATTTTCCAATTTTTTTTTACAGTATCAAACACTGGCATTTTAAGTTGATGAATAATCATAATATATTGTATGCATTTTAAAACCACTCAGAAGATGTTCTGCTAATAATGAAGGTTAAGAAAAACTTATTAGACTCCTTTATTACTGTCAATCGTTGGTCATTATATACATAGTTTCCTAGGTTATTGGGATAATCGAAGGTCGTGAAAAATAAATATAACGTACTTAAAGCTCTTAAACTTACTCATACCTTAACTTAACCTCATAGCTTAGCCTTAATTAATTAATTTTATATGCCTTAATTAATTATGTTTCAAAAAAGATGTCTGCAATACATTGACGGAGGGTATCTCATGAAATTGTATTTAAAAAACCTGTTGTATTTTCTTTCTCTATATGCTACAATGTATTTTTTTTAATCTGAAACACTTTCATATTTTAAATATGTACTGAAACTCTGTATTAAAATTGTTAACTTATTCCTAGTTATGGCATAATTGAATTTCTTGCTTCATTATGTTGGAAAGCTTCATTATGTTGGAAAGTGCATCATAGTCCATGAATGGCTTATGCTAGTTCTTCTTGGTTCATTATCTTTGAAATCACATCATAATCCATACGTCCACGCTATTTCTCTTTCTTGCTTTTGTTTTTTGTTAAGTGCATTATTACCTATGACTATGAAATACGAGGGGATTTTGAAAAGTAGATACATTACAGATAAGAAGAAATGTTTCTGTAAGCCCGTTGGCGACACGGACAGTTACCTTTAATTTTTCTTTTTTCCCTATAGGCCATTTGTTGCTTTTACGGCGAGTCGTGTTTCAACAGAGCGTGTTTATCACGTCTACGTCAATTCAGAATCCGGGAAATATAGATTGTTTGCCGTCATACGTTTTCTTCATGCAAAAGTTGAGCCTCCAAGGATATTTATGGTAAAATTATTTCCGTCAACGGAAATGTTATAGATATTATCTGGACGCTTTTTGTATCTTTACTTTCAGAAACCTCTAGAAACGGTCCTAGTTGTCGTCTTTTTTTTTCTTTCTTTTTTTTAAAAGCTTTATTATGTTAGAAAGTGCATCATAATAAATCCGTAGGCTCTATTTGTTTTCCCTGCTTCATTTTTTGGAAAGTGTATGATTACCCACATGTCCTATTTGTCTTTCTTGTTTCCTTAAAGTGTATTATAATCTATGCGCATTCTCTGTTTGTTTTCCTTGCTTTATTAATTTATGCTTATTGGGAAGTGTATCATAGTACACATGTTAATCTTATGGCTCTCTTCCAGAACTAATTAGAGTATTCAAAAATTAAATTGAAAAATACGTCTCAAAAGTGTCCATACATTTATCAGGTGTGAAATTAGTAGTACGGGGTGGTGCTTACTATTAAAAAATATATTCAAAGAGAAAGACTATCCAAGAAGGACGAATCTAGCCAGCAACGTGCAACTGTTCGCCTGAGACACACGTTGCTAACACGCTGCTTTCACAATACAAGTTGCTAGTACTTATTGAAAATATTCAAAGTGAGCGTTTTTGCAAGATATCTTAATCAAACAAGCCATGTGCAACTGTTGGCGTCAGACTTTCATCATAAACGTTAGTATCAAGTGAAAATTGTTGAATTTTACATTTTTTATGAAATGTATTGCTACCTTGAATGAAAACAAGAGCATTTTTTTATTTAAAATAAAAAAAGATGCTTCTTTCAGCTTTTTCAGTTCATGAGCACAAAGAACTTCAGGACCGAAATATTTTCGTAGACTTAATTTTTGCATCGAAAATTAAAATCTATAAAAATTTATACATGTTTAAATTAATTAATTGTTAATTAAATGTGTAGTATGTACTGAGTTTACCTTACTGAATTTACCTTAATTATAATTATAACGGAGTTTAACAATGACTTACATCCATCGTTCAATAAAGTTTGAAAGTAGCTTTCTAAGAAAATGATACAAAACTTCAGCCTTGACAGCATTTTATAGCTATTAAATACAATTCAACAACAAAATACTTACCACCACCAACCATGTAAACATAATTTCTATTTTATTTCTTATTTAAGCCCACTTTTGTTTATATTTAAACATAATTCGAGTGTTCTTGTAATTTTCAAGTGACTTATAGTATTTGACAGCTATATGACTTTCATGCATTATCTGGATTTACATACAATCTTTTTATTTATACGAAGGAGAAAAATATAGAACAAGAAGCTAACATTAAAAGCATTAAATCCTTCACACACTTTTCGATAAAACGCATGTTTCAAATTTTAATTATCGGATTATGGTTTATCGATTTTAAGCTCGATACCCTTTATCATGCAAATGCAGAGCGTAACAGATAAGAATGAATTTTTTTTAATCTCGTCCATAAAACTACTTTCAAGAGATTTATTATATCAGGAAATGTTAAATACTGGACTCTAGCTTTAATATTCCGCTAGAATAACTTAATAATATTTGCCTAAAATGTACCTAAAACTATGTAAAATAAGGGAGAAAACCAATACTTTCTTAGAGTGTGTTTAAAAGATTTTGTAAAGAAATGTTAAAATTTTTCATCACATTTTGCGCCTTATTTACTTGAACTCAAATACTATATACATGCAATTATTTTAATCGTAGTATGCACAGAAAATTTTATTGTTTATGTTTGACGTTTTACTTAAAATTTTAAAAAGTGGCAGCAGCAAATATCACAAGTTCAATTTAATGCCTATATTCTAATTCTGTTCTTTTTTTTATCTACCTAGTTTCTTTATTTCATATCTATTGAAATAAGTACTTTTTAAAAATAAATTTTAATAAATACGTGAACACATAATTATTTATTTTTTCAGCGTAAAAAATCTGACCAGAATATTAAATTCAATAAAAATAAAATTGGTACAATGATCTTTCAGGTATATGATTTTTAATAGTTTATTGAAAACCGATAAAAGGATTCAATTGAGTTCCGAAGGAACATTAACGCTATTAATAAATTAATTTAAAAATATATAGTTGCATTAAAATAAATTATTTTTCCAGATTACTTCCTACTTTCGGTAATAAACAAACGGGTAAATTTTTCAGTATGCTAATTTTTCTAGAATTCAATAAAGTTACTTAACATCCTATTCAATTTAATATATTTTTTAATATTTTAAATATTCCTATTCATTTCATGAAAAATTACAATGCTTAAAATCACGGAACGCCTATTTTCATAAGATTGGCTTTCATAAAATATTGAATTTAGGGAAAAGTTTTATTAGAACCAGAAATATGTGTTGTGTATATCTCCCAAGGGAATATTTTATAAAATAATCTAAGAGTTACGTTATATAAATACAAACATTCAAAAGCATTTTTTCAACAAGCTTAAGGATTAAATATTCATTTCCTAAGAAGGTTCTATCATCGAAATTACTAAAGAAAATATCAGAACTGCAAATTTGCTAATAATTTTGAAACATGTAAAAAGTTCTACAACTATTCAGCTTATTTCGAAAATATGAAATGCATTGCATAATTTTTAAATAATTCCTCCTAAATGTAATCTTTTTGTATTTAAATAGTTTAAACAGCCACAAATTTAAAATATTATAGAAAAATATAACATGCCTTTAGAATAATACATATTAAATATTTATTCAACATATCAAACAAAATAAAAATAGAGGGAAAAGAGTACAGAATTCTCAATTGGATATTCTACAAAATTAGTAAAATAGTAGAGATTAATAATGCTATTAACTATTAATAAAGAGATCAAAATATCAAATCTGTTATAGTAAGTTTTAGAACACACACTGAAGATATTTTAATTTTCAAAATGTTTGTATTGAATTCATAATTTTTATCGTTATTTCGAAAACTTGTATAATATGTTATATATGAATATACATTTAAAGCTAATGAACTTAATTTTGAACAACTTATCACATTATAAATTGTTTCTAATTTGGAAAAAATGTCACTAAACCTTTGAAAAAAACTGTCTCTTAAGTAGTTAGTGACTTTTTCAGCATTAAAAAGCAATACTTCGTTCACATTTTAGTCACCTGAAAATGTTTATCAATCAAATTTTATATTTTGCCCTGCACATATTTTCTTTCGAATAGCACTACATATTCAACGAATTTTATCTACAAAACCTCAGCAATTTTTCTAATACTATTGCTTAGGACGCAAGTCTTTCTTTACCATTCAACGTGCAATTCATGTTCCTGGATGATATGCTAGGTGCACTGAAATTTATTATTTGTCCTACGGTGTTTGTAGCATAGCAACTAGGTCTACGGCTTACAAACATGTTGTTCCAAACAGTTGATTTCGGAGAATTTATGTGTTAAATTTTTTTGCTATCCATTACTGTCTCTTGCTATTGCATGATCTTTGGTGGCTCTCTTTCACAGTGATGGCCCAAACCCGTATCTTTCCTTTTAAGTCCCTTACACAGATAATCCGTAAAACGTTTACCTGCATTTTCCGTTGATTACCGTTGATCCGCATTGCCTGTAGGACGCATTGCGCGATGTCCTGAGCATTACCTGCTAATGGAAAGTGATTAAGACAACGATATCATTTATGCATGCAAATAGATAGATGAGAGATTGTGTGAGAATTCATGCCTGTACGCAGCTACGCATGTAAACTGTAATTTCCATGAATCGTAGTCCGATTAAATCTGAATACTCATAGCTAATAGGAATTATTTTAGTTCAAGAAGTTGTGTACTATGCGACATACAAAGATATAAAGAATATGTATGAAAATCAAATCAAGAAAAAAAAGCCTGAAGTCAAGTGAATTTTTTTATTTATAGCAATCAGCCTGTTACATTAACCTGGTTTGTTACATTAATCTCGTATTCTTGTACACTGCAAAAAAAAAGTCTGTCAAATTTACAGAAAAAAACTGTCAGCCAGGACGCCAGTTTATTTCCGTATATTTAACAGAAATGTTCTGTAATTTTTTACTGATTCTCCGTTTATTTTACAGAAAACTTCTGTGTGTTTTACAGAAGTCTTCCATAATTTTTACAGATTCTCTGTTTATTTTACAGAAAACTTCTGTGTGTTTCACAGAAGTCTTCTGTAGTTTTTTACAGATTCTCCGTTTATTTTACAGGAATCTTCTGTATGTTTTACAGAACTCTTCCGTAATTTTTACAGATTCTGTGTTTATTTTACAGAAAACGTCTGTATGTTTTACAGAAGTCTTCCGTAATTTTTACAGATTCTCTGTTTATTTTACAGAAAACGTCTGTATGTTTTACAGAAGTCTTCTGTAGTGTTTTACAGATTCTCCGTTTCTATTACAGAAATCTTCTGTATGTTTTACAGAAGTCTTCCGTAATTTTTTACAGAGTCTCTGTTTATTTTACATAATTCTTCTGTATGTTTTACAGAAGTCTTCCGTAATTTTTTACAGATTCTCCATCAATCTTACAGAAATCCTCTGTGTGTTTTATAGAAGTCCTCTGTAATTTTTTACAGATTCTTCATCAATTTTACAGAAATATTTTGTGTGTTTTACAGAAGTTTTCCGTAATTTGTTAAAGAGTCTCTGTTTCTTTTACAGAAATCTTCTATGCGTTTTACTGATTTCTTCTGTATTTTTTAAATTTTTACAGATTCTCCGTTTATTTTATAGCAATGTTTTGTATTTTTTTTTTTTTTTTTAGATACTCCATCTAATTTACAGAAATCTGTAATTTTTCCAGATTCCCCGTGTTTTGTCGACGGTATATTTCTGTCAATGTAGCAGACTTTAACCATTTTTTTAAAGCTTGATTTAAGGAATTTAAAGAAAAAACCAGTTTATTTATGAAATATATTTTGTATTTTTTAACAACTTTCTTTTTTTTAATAATTCAATACCTTACTTAAAATTACTTAAAAATTTTACTTACTTACAATTACTTAAAAAATTCAGTAATTTTATCATATACTAGCTTCTTTCGACGACCTTGGCCCTGTTAAGTGGTAAAAAAAATTCTGCTACGAAATGTTAATGAAAATAAATTCTTGAGTATGTTTTGAAATCATAGGTGACATTAATTATTTTCAATCAATTCCATCCAAGGGCATACTTTAAAATTAAGTAACTGTACAAAATAAAATATTAGTGTTGAAAAAAGAAAGATTTATAAGAACGATTGCTATCAATCAAGTAAAACAGTAATCAAAGAAGCTAATTTCAAATGAATCAATGCATTTCAAAGCACGAAAATGTATACACAAATCAATGGATCAGGGGTGGGAGTGTAGATGTTCCAAGCATAAAATTTAAAGTTTATTTTTTAATGCTTTCAAAATTATTTCTTGATATTATCCATCAAGTATCCATCAATTTCCATGTTCATGGGTAGGGAAGCGTATCAGTTTGTCATGTCAATTGTCCCTAAATAAATGGTTGAGGTATTTGTAGTAAATGAAGTTAGTGGAAGTATTTACTGTAAGGTTTATTTTTTAGGTGATTGTAGCGCGTCATTGTAGTTAAAATAATATATATGTTTGCTTCTAAACTATTGATTAATGTAGTGATGGCGTCGTTCAAGTAAATACTACATATATAGAGCGAAACCTCTGAAAAACAGCTACGTTTGGTCCCATAAAATAGTGACCATTTTATGAGACAACCGTTCTTTGGAGGTTCACAATAATGTTAATTTAATAGTCTCAATTCAATTCTGTAAACTTCTAACAGTGTCTGTTTAAAGAGATGACCAGTCTTCGGAGGTGACCGTTAGTAGAGGTTTTAATGTATATACATATATGCATCTTATTTTTCAGAAATAGTTTTTAGGAGTTTAAAATTACTCTTGCATGATATATCTATGCTTAGATTTTTGTAATATACATTAATAATCAAAGAAATACGCCAAGAAAAATTCTGAAAAATTAGATTTATTTTAAGAAAAAAAATACAGTATTTATAAAGTATTTACAAAGTACAAACAAAGGAATATTTACAAAGTTTATTGTTTATAATTTTATAGATTTGCTCTGCAGTATTCATGGGTATTTCTTAATATATAATTAGTGGTCAAATAGCTCATATGCCGACATTTTATTAAGTAAATTGAGAATTTTCATATTAACGGCCTCACGTTTTTCTACATCAGGATTCTTCTTGCATCCTCTGTTAGGATTTATTCCAAGCAAACACCTAGAAACAAAATAATTTACTTCAGTGAACTAAACACATTTAAAAAATCACATTTTACTTTTGACTCATCTATAAACTGAAATTTGTTAGCACAAGCTAGGAGCATAATAATTTTACTTTTCAGCAGCACTTGTTGTAATTCCCCCTCGACAAGCACGTAGCCAGGGAAGGGGAGGCTTGAGGAGCTACACCTCCCCCTCCGAAAGTTCAAATATGTATGTTTATATACAGGGGCGGATTTAGGGAAACAGGCTCTGCAGCCCCGCGTCCTCTACAAGAGAGGGGCACCCAAGGGGCCCCATTACCACAATCCACCCAGTATTCTACGGAAGGCTTATATTCTAGGGAAGACCCTTATTCTAGAGAAGGCTTATTTCAGTATTTCAGGCACTTCAGTACTAAAATGCAAAAAGTTCCAGTGTACTTTAAAAATGATCACTATGCCGCGCCTATGTCGGAGGGTGGGGGGCTCTTTCTTGCACCTTTCATAGGACCCCATGATACCTATGTTTAAGTTATGGTATTTGAATATTTGAGCCTCCCCGAATAAAAATCCTGACCACGGGCCTGCTCTTCCAAATTAAAATGTCAAAATTACCATCTTGTTTTAAAATAGAAGACTGTATGCATAATTGCTATTGAACATTCGAAATAAATTTACATGATAAAATATTTTTACTACATTTAACAATATGCTTAATTTTCGTCAAATCTTTTTGAAAAAATAATGAATAAGAAAAAAGAATCAAATTTTCAACTTTTTTAAAAGGAGAAAGCTGAAATTTTTAAGCATTCCTCTCTTTTTAAATGCAAAACTTTTATAAAGAACTGCTTACAGAGCGATCAGATCTGCACTAATAGTTAATTTCTTTCTTACATATTTCAACTTCGAAAAGTATTGAATAAAAAATTTCTATTTATGTTTAGTGTTCGTGATTCAGGATATTGGCCTCTGACTACACAAATGATTCGAGATTTTGAAATTAAAGACGTTGATGCAATCAGACTGTATAATAAGCAAAATATTAAAAAAATACTTTTATAACTAGGCACTGATATGAAATGGTTTTAAAATTTATGCATTAAAATAAATAAACAATTTATCTTGCACAAAGCCTCACCATGGCACAGTGGTTATATCACTGAAAATGGTAGACGGCCGAAGTGTGAAGGTGCCGGGTTCGGGTTCCATCGCACATCCGTCGACCTAACCGTTCAGTGTTTTTCGTGGTTTTCTCCGAAACTTAGGGTAAATACGGGTTAGGACCCCTTACAAAGACCCCACAGAGAGTAACTCCCTTGTTTTGTCATTCGGACGAGGATTTACAAGTGGACTTCGAGCCAAGCACACAAATCCGATACACATGTTCACAACAGCAGCAGCTAGTCACTATAGCGCAAGCGGGTTGCACAGATGTATGCTTTGAATGCATATACACAAGTTCATATACGCAATATGTATTCAGTTATCACGAGCAGGCACGTATTCAGGAAACATTTTGGGAGAGGGGGAGGGGAGTCCAAACCGTAAAAAAGGCAGAATTTTTCACAAAAAGACTATCATTATAGTGACAAAAATCAGAATTTCAGGGACGGGGGGGGGAGTGTCCGAACTCCCAGGACCCCCATCTTTCCTCGTTAAATACGTCATATGAGTTTGCAGATAGTTTTGGATTATGTGCGCTGATAGCTTTTTCTTTTATCTGACTATGGTTGTTAGTAAACTGAAATTGTATTTATTTAAAAGAAATAAACTGGTTTTGAGGGGGTGGAACCCCCCTCACAGAGTAAATGTTAACTTAAAATATAGTGAATAAGAATTATAAAAAAATCTATACATCCCTGTTTAAGAATTTAAAAAATGAATACATAATATTTAAATAAAATATTAATGCCATTGAAAATTTCACAAAGTTATGAGAAAGACTGCCAATAATGACCAATTCTAAAGCTGTTCCGATCACCAGAAGCCAAAACTCCCATGTTTACTCACGTAATAGTCGCACTTTTTTGCCAATTTTTCATGTTGAAAGTCCAGGTGGCTATTATGCGGGTAAAATCTACTATATAATATTGTAACTCTAAAGAGCTATTTTTTCTGCTTCAAAACGGGGGTGCGACTATTACGCGAGTAAACACGGTATTCTGCATCAAATGACGATAAACATTGTAAAGAATTTTAAATCTCCCTGATTTAGAAGAGATTTTTTGCAGAATTCCCTGACTTTTCCAGACAAAATTTCCCAAATCCCTGAATTACAAGTCGCCCCCGAATATACAAAAAACTAGAAAATTCCCACTGTAAAATTACTTCAAATCAAAATCTAGCTGTTTATCTCATACAAATGAAAAATTACTTTTAAAACTGAAGAAAATGATTATTGCTTTTGATAATGACATAATTTGTAGAAAAAAGAAAATCACAATGTTATGAAGCTAGAAATATTTCTTTGATAAGTATACTACTCGACATTAAAATTGCTGCACTGTGTGTAGCATGTCACCTTCTTCGTGTTGCTATTTTAATTGCCAGTTGTGTATTAATAAAACAAAAAAAAACCAGTTATATGCTATATACATATAAATTTCACACTTTTTAAAATATTGCTATGTGGTTTGATTTATTTACATGTTCACAAAATTGTAGTTAAAAGTGTTTCATTAACTTTGAAAAAAAAGTGTATAACCATGCTTCTTTGATTCATTTTTACTAGGATTAAGAAATAATAGTATGCAATATGCAAAAAGAATTGCAAAGTGTGTACAAATTTAAAACTACATAACAAATATTACAAGGAAATTATAAATAATTTGTAGATACAATTCTTCTGTTCTTTTATACGTTAAAAGGTGAAATATATCATTTCTTTAATTTGGGGTACCTCATAAACTTGATTGAGATATATCCATTGATTTAAATTATTGACGGCACTTACGCGTTAGGAAACTATAAGATACTCCTAGAAAATCAGACTTCTTATTGTAAGTATAGAAGATAGAAATTTATAAGTCTGGGAAGAGTGTATATTATATTTGATGTGAAATCCCCCAGAGCACACATGCAGGGGCGTAGCCAGGGGGGGGGATATCGGTGATGAAATTCCGTCTATTTATACACATATCACTTCATTTCCCCCCCCCCCCCGAAAAATTTTCCTGACTACGAGCCTGCACACATGCACACTAAAAACATCATAAATTGTTCGTGTTAGACGACTATTCAAGTACAAACACAGAAAATAAACAATATATTTATCACAGTGCCACGATGTTTAAGTTCAGCGATATTCTTTCACTTGCTGGAGCACTGTAAACAAAATGATTGCGAACAAAAACACTCATTCCAAAATATTTAACATATCGATAACTATATAATAAGAAATGCTAACTACAGTTCTAGGACCAATTAGCAAGTGCAATGAATATAAACAAACACTATAATAAGGAAATAACTTATGAGAAACAGTTTATTAGCAGTACTTAACTTGTTACATGAAGTTGCTATTGTTCATTTCCCCCAAAACCAAGAACAATTGCGGTACGTAGTTGTGAACAAGTATATCGGATTTGTGTGGTTGCCTCGAAACCCGCTTATAAATCCTCGTCAGAAGGACAACACAAACAAGGAAACCTCCCCGAATCTCACTCACCAAACGTAACGAATTAAATCCAGTCATAAGTACACACTTAAAGAAACCTAATGTGTAAAAATTAGTTGCTATCTCCTAAATTAAAGCTAAAATTAATTAATAAAAAATGAGTATGAGCCGACAGAATAGAGCCTCTATCGCTACTTGGCGCTTTCTATTTTCTTTTATAAATGCTTTTACAAAAAGATGCTTATTTAATAAGCATTTTAAGTAAGCACATGTCAGGATTCATCTGCAGCAATGATTCACTGGATATCCCGCAGAACATATGGTGGGAAAAAAATCAGGCCGGTAACTGGTTCCGTTTTGGAGAGGGGGGGGGGGTGGAAATTGGCCAAAAATATTTTTTAAACATAAAATCTATGCATGCATAGGAGGTTAACGTAGCTTTTTAGAAGAAGCTTAGCTTTTTAGCGAAATAAGAATTGAAATAAACAATGGTATTAAAAAAATAATTTTAAAAAATTGTAAGGTAATTTTTTTGGAGGGGAGGGTTCACCCTATAATTCCCTCCCCACCCCTTTGATTTGACCCTGAAAGAAATATATTATTAAGTTGTTTCATTAACACAATGTCAGAAAACTGCTGCACTTAATTTTTTCCGAAGTCCCCAGTTTTTTTCGGGATGTTCAATACGTAATGGTATAACAATCTATTGTTTTTACTGAAAATCGGCATTGCAGTGTAGGAATGTGTCACTGCATTTTGTGATTGAATCTCACTTTCTACTTGCTTTGATCCTCTATGTTCCAGGGTTCGTCTAGAAGGATTTCTAAATTAAAACCTGACTGATCAGCATAAAAATTTCATCGTCCTTTAACAAAAAATCCTTTATAAAGACATTTACATTATTTACGAACGCCTGCGTTAATTTTTTAATTTCCTTTGACCGAGAGTTTTTCAGCAAAACAAATTTTGTAACTTTCCTGCTCACAATCTTATTCTTTTTTAAAGATCTGTACTGCCATCCTTTAGATGCGCGGAATTTCAGTCCTAATTCGAATGCCTTTTCTGAAGCCCAAGTTTGTAAATCACAATCATGTACATTTCTCTGTAATTTTCTTGCGTGTTAGAAGTGTTAAAACGTATATTTTTTAATTTGATTTAGTTTATATTTATAATCGCCATTCTTCTGAATTTGCTTTTCCCACAGATATAACTGCCTTTTATTTGTAACAAATTTAAAATAATTTTGAACATTCTGTAAACTGCGGGATTTTGCCACTATTGTATCACACCAGTATTTTACTGCAGTCTCCTTATCTTTTCAAGAAATAAATTGCTTATTTTGCATGATGTCCTCACTGGACATGAAGTCAATGCTTTCGTTTTCTAAACTAGAAAATATAGGATCTTCAGGGGTCTCGAGTAATAAGCATTGCTCATTTGCTACCAAATCTGTTGCATTTACTTTCTGATAATTTTGCAAGCTTTCAACAATTTGATTTTGCAGACTTTTTCTTCGTCTGTGCATGGAGACAATATCATATTTTTCGAAGAAAATTCCGCGTAAAGCATAAAAACAACATTAAGTATATTTGCTCCATAGTATCATCATGTGGATAAAAAGAATAGAATTAAAATAAATGCCTCACTTATGCGTAAACTGAATTTGCAGCTTGCAATGTGTTAATACAAATAAAAAGAAATTACTTTCTTCAGGGACTTTCAGAACTAAAATAAAAAGATTATAGGGTTTCAGTTTAACTAGTAGAAAACGAGATTAAGCTACTTTAAAACCCAGTACGTTGAAATATAACACGGTATAGCAAACACTGATTTATAAATATTTCGAGTACGTACACGCGTGAGCGTTTCAACTTTTCGACCAATTATCCCTGTCACCAAATACTAGCTAAAGGGTTACAATTGGCGCGATTTTAACTAATTTTTAACCTTTAATTTCTCAAATTCTATGAGATAGCAGCTAATTTTCACACAATACGTTCCTTTTAGTGTGTACTTGAGATTGTGTGAAATTCGTTCCATTTGGTGAGTGAGCTTTTCGAAGATTCCTTGAAAGAGGAGAGCCCTCCGTGGGGGTCTTTCGAAGGGTCCTAATCCGTATTTACGCTAACTTCCACTGAAAACAACGGAAAACTCTGAACGGTTAACGGTCGACGGACGAGCGATGGGACCCGAACCCGGGACTTTCACACTTCGCCCGTATACCATTTCCAGTGATATAAACCTTGTGCCATGGTGAGGTGAACGGTACATATCGTTTGTTAGCCGACCCAGAGCGTCACCTCCGATCAGTGTTAGAAACTTTTGCACATAAATCGCAAGTAGCTGAAGAAAGAGTCGCTAAGGTGACGTCATAGTATGACGTCAGATCAAGTGATGCCCTGAACTGCTTAAAATCATTATGCCGATTTGTCTGGTTGGTCCACTAGTTTCCATGCGTAGTTTTAAACATAAAAGTCCCCCTCCCCCTCCCCTCACCCGTAAGTCCAAAATAAATATATCAAATTCACAGGTGATTTTTTTCGTTTCTTTTTGTAGGTAAAAAGTCTCGAATTCACAATCAAGTTCCATAACTGTTCTATTTCCCATCATTCAACGCCAAGGACGGATTAAAAGGGAAGACGGAGGGGTAACTGCCCCCCCCAAAAAAAAGAATTCAACCTTTTTCGAAATATTTTCTACAAAAGAAACCATTTTCCCCCTCCCCTCAATGTTGCATGCCACTTTTTACCAAAGAAGGCCGATATTGTTGCTTACAATAAGAGTAAACACTCACCTGACCTACGTATGCAGTTGTAACTAAATATACCGTCCCTTTTCTCCAGCTCCAGCTAACGACACGTAGTACAATGTCTTGCCGTTTTAATTGCGCCGGAGGCAAAATGAGCCTCAAGGTTGAGCAATGACGTCTTCGTCTAGTACGCATGCGCGGGTGAAGGTAAAACAGAAAAAAACTGTTTTTTCTTACGAACATTCTTATTCTGTTTATAATACGAGTAATTTCTGTACATTTTACAGACTTTTTGTGCAGTGTAGGCGCCTGAGTAGAATTCTTGAAAAAACTGGGTTTTATCACATATCTTATAAGATAGCAGCAACTTTACTATTTATGTAGAAATGCAGTCTTTAATGTACAGAAATATAACTTAATTTAGTGAATAGTGTATGTTTTTAGATTTGAATTACACTTGTTTAGAGTGTTAGGTTACTCGGCGTGTTACAGTAATATGTCCTAAAGTGGGCAGCCATACTGCCGGGTAAAATGATCCATCGACTCCAGTCCTGGATCCTAGTCATCATGGAAGCCCTTAAGACGTTCTCAAAATGCCTGACTCCTCATTACATTATTTAATTTATTTCTGTCTTTGTTGTAAGTCATAATCTTTGATTTATAATTTTAAATGTTCCATTTTATTGTTTGCGGCACTTTTTTTAGTTAAAAATTTTCATAAAATAAATTATGGGTGGCTATTTTATTATAAAACTTATTTTATTTCATTATGTATAGTCATAATTACTTTTACATCTTTTATTTTGTCGATAAAAAACAATTGTCAATTATTTTCAAATGAACGATCATTTTACCCTTGGGTGAAGGTAAAAGGATCTCTTGGACTTTTTTTCGAAATTCTACTGTTTTGTTAATCAGTTTGTGTTTAAAATATTATTAAAATATGTTTATGATGCAAAATATATGTATAAAATATCTTGGCAAAGGTCCAAAGTTTTACTTAACATCTATAATATTTTATGCAAGTTTTCTCTTTAAGAGGATCATTTTGGGCCACCTTCCCCTATATTAAGAGGAATATTATCGTTTATTATGCTCATAGAATGTATAATTTAGCTCATAGACAAAAAATCTCATTTTTCATCCCCGTGATAGGCTAATTAGGAAATAAACATTCCATGAGGCAATTTATTACTACTGATGCTGTTTACGAAGCGAGTTTGAAAAGATTTATTTTTCCTGAAACATTTTGACGCCGTTTTCTGCACCTGTGACATCTGAGGAATGATACGATTATTGCGCTCCCTTGTCAATAATTCTGCAGAAATTACATTTTTCTCGTGACATATTAAAGCTCTATATTTCGTTACATCTGATGTGTTTTCTACGATTTGTGGCCTTTCAGTGGTTTGCGATGACAATAATCTTATTTTTTCGATTGTCACAATTTTGATTTCTTCACGGATGAAGAACTTTTCACTTGACAAGTCTTTTCTTTTTCTTTCTTTTTTTTTCTTTAATATATTAAACAGAGCTAATACAATGTAATGTTAAAAGTAATAGTAACATTGTTCATAGAAAGTCCAGTTTTAGTTAAATCAAATATATCCAAAGGGATCATAACAATAAAATAATTAAAGAAGACGTTAAATAAATTTAATCTATTTAAACAATGAGTTTAGTCAGTTTAAATAATACAATATTGTTTTTGTTTAATTTTTAATTAAGTTACAAAACAGAAAATGCTTTACAAAATACTTTTTAATAAGTAATACGTAGGTTCTTTTATTCGTCGTTGGAATCTGTATTCTTTTTTTTTCAAATGGCGGGCCTTAACAATGCGTTGGAGGCTTTGGCCGCTGTTAAGGCCGGAGTTGTTGGTCACTTTATTATGGGTGCACCTAGTACGTGGACCAATGAAGGGACGGACACAGTGAGATCTGTGTTCTAAGAGTAGATAAATTTCCATTGCTCATGAAGTAAAATGTAGCTTTGAACGGAATGTAAGTCTGCTTCACTTTTTATGAATCAACACTACTACGATTAGAGCTTTGAGTGTGACTTTTATCATCAATAATTCATACTCTGATTGATATTTTCATAAGAATCAACATCTGTTCTTAAAATACGAGATAATTATACGTGGTCAATATTCACACAATGAGATTTTGCACTATTTTAGAACATCTATGTAAGTTGAAGTTTCATTTCTAATAGTGACAATCCTATCTTTGAAACGATTAAAAAAGACGGATCCAATAATCAAATCAGTTTTTAATAAAGATAGTTGTACTAAAGTAGATTCAATGTTTATACGATAAGGAAAGTTTAAGGAACTTTATTTGGAGTTGCTAGACAAGTCGCGTTTAACTTGAATAAAATAATTTGGCTTTAACAAAAAATTGAATTCAAACACGTTTTTCTTGTGTAGCAAATTTTTTCTTTCAGTGAAGCGTTTCATGTGAATGGGTAGTCGTCAGGTAAAACACAAGCGAAATGGTTAACCAAATGTTAAGCAAATTTCCAGGATCATTACCATAAAATTTGTACTGAACCAAGAAAACAAGCCGAATCTAAAGGTTTGAAAATGTTTGTCTTTAAAAGTAATGTGATTTTGTATTTTACAAGTAAATTTTTTGAAATCTTGATCAGTCTTCACGTTTGGTTAAAAAATAAAGCCCAAGTTTTGAGAGCTTAAAATTCAAAATCGTTTGCTTGAATGAAAATAAGTTATACAAAACAAAAAACCTTATGTGAATAAATATTAAAATCGTCATCCTTATAAATTATCTTGGTAAGTAATTTATTTTAATATTCTTCTCTACTTTCTTAAACAGTAACAATCGAATAAAATCGTCAATACATATTGTTCTATACTTTCTAACACTGAGAAAAGTAAAACTAGTACTCTGCAATTTCCACAGGAAATTGTTTTTAACCATGAAGTACACTATTTTTCTGGCGAGCAACAAAAACTACGCAAAATAATAATTTAACCAATGTCATACATATCATCAACCCTGGAAGTATCTCTGAAACATTACTTAATAGATGAATAGATGAAGTTAATAAGTCCTCTTAAAAGCGTATACACAGCATTTTATTTACCATGGTCATTTTTTACAAAGTTTTTATTGCAATTTTAGTTTGATAAAATTTAAATAAATAAATACTTCTAATTAAGCTTGATTTAATTATGGTTATTGTATTCACTCACCCAAATACCACTTTTGTGTACAAAATACCTACAGTAAATCAATACACAAAAGACTTCACACTACCAGACTTCAAAAGAAGGAAGCTTGGTGAAGTAAGCTTGGTGACCAGATAAAATTCATCATTGAGTAAGTTTATCATCAAACAAATGCATTTTTAATATGGTGAGAACAATCCTTATTGTTATGTGATGTTTAGATAGTTAATTCATTTCATAAAAAATTTAAAACCTATAGTTCTTGCAAATCCGGATAGAATATTTTTCGTCATGTTTCGCCAAATGTGTCAGTGGTGTGCTTCTGGGGTAATAGCATAGAATCGCATATTTAAAGGAATAGAATTATGTTATGATATTTTATAGGTTTTAAATTTTTTATGCAATGAATTAACTATCTAAACATCACATAACAATAAGGATTGTTCTCACCATATTAAAAATGCATAGTTTGATGATAAACTTACTCAATGATGAATTTTATCTGGTCACCAAGCTTACTTCACCAAGCTTCCTTCTTTTGAAGTCTGGTAGTGTGAAGTCTTTTGTGTATTGATTTACTGTAGGTATTTTGTACACAAAATTGGTATTTGGGTGAGTGAATACAATAACCATAATTAAATCAAGCTTAATTAGAAGTATTTATTTATTTAAATTTTATCAAACTAAAATTGCAATAAAAACTTTGTAAAAAATGACCATGGTAAATAAAATGCTGTGTATACGCTTTTAAGAGGATTTATTAACTTACGTTTTATTTTAGAAACCGTATTTCATTTTGAATTATCTAATTTTTAGAGATTACGCCCATAGTTTATAATATCCTCTTACGAACGTCGAGTAGGACTCTAACGCTTCATTTTTAAAGTGAACATTAACTTGAAATCAATGATTTTTAATACCGCTACAGCTAAAAATCTTTTATGACTTGTAAAAATGTGATTTCGAGTCTTCTTTGCTTTCTTCAAAACCAGACTTGGATATAGGACGATCATCGACACATTCTAAAACACTTAAATTAGTATGAACTTTCTAGAAGTTTTAAAGTGGCCTTTAGGATTATCTTATGTATATTATACCTATTAACTATTGCTTTTTTTTATTTTGTAATTAGACTCAATTCTGATGAGCACATTCTGATGGTTACATAGCTTTCTTATGTTATAGATTTCAGAGTAAGTGGAGAGTTATCCCATTCTAACCTGTCATATGAACAACACCACTGATACATAAAAGATGGAATGGATACTTAAATTTTCATTATCGTCATAATTCTACTTGAATACCATAAAATGAATTTTTTATAATTCTTCAAGGGCATGAACCATTTTAAAAAACAAGATTGCATTCCGGAAAATTCACACACGAAAACCATCTTTTAATTCAAATACCATCATCAATTTTTTAAAGTTTACTTTAAAGATTTTTGTCTTAAATAATTCACTGGAATATCAGTGTCTTAACATATCTATCAACAGATTGAAAAAAGTCAGCGCATTGCATGAAAAAATTTATGTCTATTTATATAAGAGTTTAGGATTGTGTCTGAAAAAATTCTGATCATATGTATTCATTGATTTATTAAACAATTTTTATTAAAATGTTTGAAATTATAAGTTCAGCAGAATTTTCTTTTGCACATTGTAAGTAAAGCATTCTTCAAAAGAAAAAAAAAATCTCCCAAAGTTATTTTGATACTTAAATTTCTACCTATAAAAGCAGTCACTGGAGACTCCAAGCAACAATCTTCAAAGTTTAACGTTGAGTTTTACACGAGAAATCTCACGGGACAGGTCTGATAAAAATCGATTTGCTTTATTGGTTCCTGACATAACGCCTGAAAAGAGGCGAAAAGTAGAACAAACATTTTTGCCGTAACTTGTCTTCACTGGCAGAAACTTATATCTCACAAATTACGAAAACTGTCTCGGATAGAAGTTCTGAGAGTTATATATAACATCCCAGAATTCATCTTCCGAGATAAAAGCAAAGAAGTGGGAAAGCAACTTAAAATAAACAATGTACATAGGGAAAGAATTATTTGTGTCGAAAAATAGTTTGACGTCATTTTCCGCACCTGTGACATTTGACGAATGATACGATTATGGCGTACCCTTGTCACTAATTCTGCAGAAATTACGTTTTTCCATGACATATTTAGGCAGTAGCTTTTGTTTTATTTTCTGAGTTATAGGAGGTTTGCGGCTTGTCGCTGGTTTGGAATGACGTGTTGTCTTGGTTTTGGATTGTCATCGTTTTCCTGAGGCGCGAAGAAGTGTATACTGTGTGCATTTTATTTGTTATTCAATAAATAAATATATAGCAAATAGCTTTCATTTGCGATTAAAATATTTTTTTTGCAGTTTTCTTTAAAATGCTTTATTTTTATCTGGCTGTTTTACTTCCTTGTACGTAGTATAAGGAAGTAATGTGATCCCGAAAAATTTTGGGGGCCAAATTTCGACAAAAAAAACCGATTTTGACTACATCTAAATTTAATTAAAAAAAATTTTTCGATGCATCTCATCGTAGGCAAGCATGCACGATCATATTAACGTGTCTGCAACACATTTTGACCAGCGGCGAGTCTACTGTGGCCAGTTTTTCCATGCCGTCTGTACGTACGTACGTATGTATGTAACTCGCATATCTCAAAAACTATTGGTCGTAGAATGTTGAGATTTGATATTTAGGATTGTTCTATGATCTAGTTGTGCACCTCCCCTTTTGGTGGCAATCGAATGGATAGTTTATGTACAGGACCGCCCGAAAGATTCGAAATACATTACGCTCCATGGGCCGAAATTCATTAAACTCGCCTAACTCAAAAGCTATTAGGCGTAGAATGTCAAAACTTCATATTTTGGATAGTTGTAACATCTAGTTGTGCACCTCCCCTTTTGGTTCCATTCGACTGGATAATTTATCTACAGGACTGTCCAAAACATTCGAAATACATTACGCTCAATGGGCCGAAATACATTAAACTCGCATATCTCAAAAACTATTAGGCGTAGAATGTTGAAACTTTATATTTAGGATTGCTGTAACATTTAGTTGTGCACCTCCCCTTTCGGTTCCATTCGACTGGATAGTTTATCTACAGAACCGCCCAAAAGATTCGAAATACATTGCGATCTATGGGCCGAAATTTATCAAAGCGTTTTTTAGAGGTATTGGGCTATTTCAAACGACTCAGAAGTGATATATGCTATAAAGAGTTAGAAAATGAATTCTTCCATTAAAAAAAATGTCTTTATCATTTATACTTCTGCTACAGGAACACTCAAAAGATTTCCAATACATTACGGTCAATGGCAATTTTAGGGGCATTCATCCATTTCCAGCACAATACCGTCCTACCACATAAGTTAGGTAATGGTCCGACCACGGTCACGTGCCTCCCTCAAGAACTATGCCAAAAGTCGCCAAGCTTGGCGACTTTTGGTGTACGTGTGTGCATATTTAACTCTCAAATCTCAAAAACTATTATGAAATTTCATATATAAGAATGTTGTAACATCTAGTTGTGCATCTCGATTTTTGGTTCCAATCTACTGGAGAGTTTATTTACAGGACCACCGAAAAGAATTTCAGTACTTTAATGTCTATGGACATCTTCAATATAATACAACTGTAGACAGTCATTGTTTGGTACATTCCCAAAATCTCGCCGTCTGTCCTCGACCTTGGCGAGTTTTGGCGAAATATCGCCAAATTTGGCGATGGTCAGTCATTTGGTCCATGCCCAAAGTATCGCCATTTGTCATCGTTCTTGGCGAGTTTTGGCGAAATGTCGCCAAATTTGGCGACAATCTGTTATTGTTTGGTTCATGCTTAAAATCTCGCCAAATGTCGTCGACATTGACGAGTTCCGCCGAAATATCGCCAAATTTGGCGCCAAAAATTATTTCGTATTTTTTAGAACTATTGTAATATCTAACTGTTTTCAATATCTTTTTTGACAGCAATCGACTGAGAATTTATTTACAGGGTGAGCCAAATGACTTTAAATACATTGAGGTGTATGGATGCATTCAATTCATTGAAAGTCTGTGGTCAATGACTACTTTGGCTATCCCCAAAATCTCGCAGACTATCTCAAGTTTGTCGGCTTTTGGTGAAATATCGCCAAATAAAGTGTCAGAAGGAAATCTTTCAAATTGAACTCAGCTTGGCGATATCGAAATATTTGGCTAGAAATCGCTAAACTTTACTATTATTGATATTTTATCTCTTTCAAACAAATAAGTTTAGAGGAAGTGCGTCGAAAACATTTTTGATCTAATGGACGTGCAAGGAAGTCATGTGTTGGACACATCAGATTTTTTAAAAATTTGGTTAATAAAACTGCTTTCGGTATTTTGACTGCAAGTTGATACTATTAATAATTTTAACTTGAGTGTGTGTAAGAAGCTAAATTTGCCGCAATAGGACCGAGTGAACATTTCACTTGTCCTCCCTTGAAACACATAAACGAAAATTCTGCTTTGTTACTCATAAGGAAAATGTAATTTGAGTTGTGGTGTGTAAATAGTAAGTTTTCCCTTCCAATGTTTTAGATGATGGCTGCAAATAAAAGCAACTACCTTGAAGATGTTTTGCTCTGATTGCTAAAGTCACATAAAATTTGATATATTTTCTGTATTTATCTGTTTTGCTTACACCAAAACATTGTGAAACACCAATATCGGGTGATGTTTTTTTTTCCATCAGATATCTCTCTCGCATGTTCTAATTGAGGTTTGCCGATAGTCTGATTGATTGTTTTCGGTGTACACTGCTTTGAAAAGGGAAAGTTTGATTATGAACACTGAATACCAATTCCCCCCCCCTCCTGTATATACGGGATCTTTCATAGAATTTCCCTTTAGGTATTCCAATTGCAACTCAACAAATGTTTGGTTCTTTGTTTGATGCTCCATATCAGCCATTATAAAACGGGCAAGCGCAGATTATTTTTACATTGTCGTTTTATTAATTTTTTTAAGACCTAGTACGCAGCTACTTTACTCATTGTAAGAGCCCGAAGTATTTCTAAAGTAGTTTTCAAGCATGATATATATTAACACAGTATTAAAAATAAACCCAAATATTTTGACCACAAGATTAAAGGACATACCGCAGATAAAAATATGTTTCTTTAATGATTAACCAAACCGAATATAACAGAACAGTCTAACAGATTAATTGCCTGTCTAAAACCAAAAAGCAGTGATTTATAAGCTTAGCACTAGATTAATAATTGCCTAACTTTAGCAGTAAAAAATCATCTAGCTCAAAATGCTCGTATATCACTTATAGCTTAATGATGAACCATGTATGATATCCTTATAAATAAAAATGAAATTGTGTCTGTTTGTTTGTTTGTTTGTGAATTTGATTTGTATACAAATCCACAAAAATGGACCTATCAGCCTGAAATTTTGCACAGATATGTAAAATAATATAGAATAAATCATAGTCCACATTAAAACTTTGAAAGTCCTCCCGTTCCCGGAATTTAAGAGATTTTTTATGTTCTCCACGCAAAAAGCTTTCCGTAATTGTAACCCCTGTAGTGAAAAAAGAGTGAAATAAGGATCGTGGTTGCCATGTGTGGCGATTTTGCCGAATAAAATGTTTTAAATTCTCAAAGTAAAAATAAAAGAATAATAAGGTTTTTTTTTGTTGTTGTTAGTTTATATTCGTAAGATTATTATTTTTTTATTATAATATCGTGTGCATGGGAAATCGGAGCAGGAATGAAATGTTTTATACGCAAAACAATAAGAATTGAAGATTTCCGAGGCTAATATGTAACATTTTTTAGTTTGGCGTAAAAATAAAATGGCTCAAATGCCGATTTTGAAAGTGAGTTCTAGCGGTTTGCACAGTTTTCGGCTTGGCGCAATTTATTGAGAGCTTAAGGAAATAGATTTTTGAAAACAAGTGCAAAGGTTTTATTAGAATACAGCGTTAAATTTTAATGATCCGGGAAGAAATAATGCAGTTATTAAGGGATTTCAAGCGATCTATCGTCAGAATTCTCGCCAATTGTGTACATTGATTGAAGTTGGGGGAGTTCCGCCAAATTTCAGAAAATTGAAATCTTCTCATTTAGTACATCGGAGTAACGATGAATAAAACACATTATAGTTGATAATTTAAAAAAAAATCGTCTGTATTAAGGGATTCCACTTTTCAAATAAATGGTACTTTACTTTTTGGCGGTCGAACCATTTCCCATATTGATTGCTGCTAAGTCAATGCTTCGAATGATTTCCTGAAAATACGCTTGCAAAATGGAGTATGTTGGCACTTTGGCGAGGCTTAGATTTGAAACTGGATTTTATTTGAGACTGGGATATATAATGACACTGGTTATAGATAAAAATGAATGTTGGTATGAGTGTATAAGGTTGAAAAACTCCAGCACCGTTGAGCACCGTTGCACCATGAAATTTGGTTCACCTAAGTCTTTTATCATTGAGAAGCTTTTTATGCTATCCGTTTTCCTCTAACTTGCCACTAGGTGGCGCAGCAGAACGTCGAATTCTATTCCGTTTAGCCGTTTGTTAAGCGAATATCGTCCAACCGATTTCGATGAAATTTGGTACACGCGGATATTAGAACACGGAGAATATTTTTCAGTATCCATTTTGCTGTAACTTGCCGCTAAATGGCGCTGCAACGCATCAACTTCTATACCGTTCGACCGGTCGGCATAAAATTTCTTATACTTACACATTTCAGCACGAAGAATATATTCTAACTGTGTTCCTTTTGATGTTACTCACCACTAGATGGCACTGCAATGCATTATTATTTTAAATCGCCACTAGATGACTCTGCAGCAGGCCAAATTCTTGACCATTCAAACGGTCGCTATGAAAATCAGTATACATAGCTATTTGAACAATGAGAATATTTTGGCGTTATCCATTTTGCTGTAACTCGCCACTTGACGGCACTGTAGCAAATCATTACTTTAATTAACCACTAGATCGCGCTGCAGTGTATCACTTCTTGACTGTGCAACTGATCGCTATGAAAATAGGTATGCATAGATATTTGAACACGGGGAAGAGTTTTGCGTTAGATGTCGCGTCAACACTTCAACTTCAGGGCTGTCCAGCCTATCGTCCTGAAATTTCGTTTTCATCGATATCTGAATGCGAAGAATATTTTCGCCGTATCCGTTTTGCTAAATCTTGCCATTAGATTCCGCTACGCCGCATGGCCTTCTGCACCGTACAAACGATTGCCTTGAAATTCGGTATGCATGGTTATTGAACACAATATAATGCGATATCCATTTTGCTATATCTCTTTATTACAATAAATAGTAATCACCACAAATCGTAATATCAAAAAGTCCATCCATTCCCGTGCGAAGAACGGGTACTTCAGCTAGTAATCTTGAAAAATGTTACAAATTTTCACTTTTCCTGTTCTTTGAAAAGTTGGCAAGTGCAATTTTGTGATACTCTAAGTAGGATCTACGGAAGTATTATTTCAAATCTAAGATCTAGAATTTTGTGTGAATTTTCTATATTGAGTAGAAAAAAAACTGCTGATATTTATGAGTTAAATTTTAGTTAGAATACATTAAAAGTTTTAGTTTATGTATTGGAAATTTAAAAGTTGCTAAAAACTTGCTATCGTCTGTATTCGGATTAATTAATTCACTGCCACATATGTTTGAGTTTTTGTTTACTTTGAAAAAAAAATTTTTTTTAATTTTGCTTTTTATCATTATTATTATTTAGTTAGTACGTGATTACTTAGCCAATAATCTTATATAATAAAATCTGAGAGTAAACATTGTATGTAGCTATGTAGGTTTGTAGGCAAGTTTGTGACCACCGATCTTTTTGCGCGCGTCTCTCGATCGCATTGCGCCGAGACGGTGGGTCGCAGACCTACCAAATTTTGCATACGGCTTCACCGGGACAGATCCTAATACGCCTCAGAACGATTTCTTCGAAATTGGAATTATAAAATGTTTTATTTTATGTTTTGTGCGATTTTTAGCGATTTTTCTCGCTTAATACGTAATAACGCCGGTAATTACACTCGCAAGAAAACGAAATTTACATCATCGGATAGAGGAGAAATTTTTTTTTAAAATTGTTTGTTCGGACCGTGTAACATAATTTTCAGATTTTTGGGAATTTTTCAAATAAAATTAAATTTGACGCTGACTTTCGTAAAATATTTTTAAAACTGCTGCATCTTGAATTCTATCCGTCATAACTTTTTTATATTTTGTCAAACGACGGAGCATACATTTCGCCCTCTTTTAAAAGAAAAACCAGAGGAAAATATAAATTACGAGATTTTTTACGAATTTTTAAGTAAAGAAGGATTTTCATTTCAATCGTAGCAGCTTAAAAATTTCGGTATATCTTGCGGTTTATTTGTCTTGAGACAGTAATTGCCAGTAAAAGGGCTAATGATTAAAATTGCCAGTTGAAAAAAAAAATAAAATTCTTTAAAAATAACCGAGTTTTCACATGTGAGATGTGCGCCACTTTGACGTCACGAGTTTAAAACCCCTTTCGAAACTCAATCAGAATTACCGACTCACAAGCAAAACATACGGCGCGCATGTGAAATCTTATAAATAAAAATGAAATTCTGTTTGTTTGTTTGTTTGTTTGTTTGTTTGTGGATTTGATTCGTATACAAATCCACAAAAATGGACCTATCGGCCTGAAATTTAGTATAGATATGTAAAAAAATATAGAATAACTCATAGTCCACTTTAAAACTTTGAAAGTCCACCCGTTCCCGAATTTAAGAGATTTTTTATGCTCTTCACGCAAAAATCTTTCAGTAATTGTAACCCCTGTAGTGAAAAAAGTGTGAAATAAGGATCGTGGTTGCCATGTGTGGCGATTTGCCGAATAAAATGTCGTTGGTATACAAATCCACAAAAATGAACCTATCGGCCTGAAATTTAGCACAGATATGTAAAATAATATAGAATAAATCGTAGTCCACTTTAAAACTTTGAAAGTCCACCCGTTCCCGGAATTTAAGAGATTTTTTATGCTCTTCACGCAAAAAGCTTTCCGTAATTGTAACCCCTGTAGTGAAAAAAGCGTGAAATAAGGATCGTGGTTGCCATGTGTGGCGATTTTGCCGAATAAAATGTTTTAAATTCTCAAAGTAAAAATAAAAGAATAATAATGATTTTTTTTTGTTAGTTTACATTCGTAAGGTTATTTTTTTTTTAATTATAATATCGTGTGCATGGGAAATCAGAGCAGGAATGTAATGCTTTACACGCAAAACAATAAGAAATGAAGATTCCCGAGGCTAATAGGTAAATTATTTTAGTTTGGCGAAAAAATGAAATGGCTCAAATGCCGATTTTGTGAAAGTGAGTTCTAGCGGTTTGCACAGATTTCGGCTTGGCGCAATTTATTGAGAGCTTAAGTAAATAGATTTTTGAAAACAAGTGCAAAGGTTTTATTAGAATGCAGCGTTAAATTTTAATGATCCGTGAGAAAATAATGCAGTTATTAAGGGATTTCAAGTGATCTATCTTCAGCATTCTCGTGATTTTGAGGAGGATTCTAACGCTTGGCGCTATTTATCGTAATTTAATCGTCTGCTATTTGCGTTATGAATACACCTGCGTATAAGTTTTTGAAATTTTCATTCAGTTGGAATTGTGCATTTTTCTGAGCAGCTTTTCTGCATCTAATGTATTACATCCAGAAAAAAGGATGTTAGAAATATCAATTTTAATTTTGTTTAATCACACTCATGAATAATGATACACTTTCCAACTTAATGAAAGAAGGAACGAAAATAGGGAAGACCCATGGATTATAACTCTTTTTATATATAGCACTTTAGTGCGTATTTAAAAATCTGAAAGTGTGTCAGATTTTCTATGATTCTAGCGCTTGGCGCAATTTAATGAGAGGGTATTTTTAAAAACAAGCGTAGGTTATCTTATAAATAAAAATGAAATTCTGTTTGTCAATTTGTTGATTTGGGTAGTATACAATTCCACAAAAATGGACCTGTCAGCCTGAAATTTTAGCACAGATATGTAAAATAATATAGAATAAATCGATAGTCCACTTTAAAACTTTGAAAGTCCACCCGTTCCCGGAATTTAAGAGATTTTTTATGCTCTCCACGCAAAAAGCTTTCCGTAATTGTAACCCCTGTAGTGAAAAAAGGTGTGAAATAAGGATCGTGGTTGCCATGTGTGGCGATTTTGCCGAATAAAATGTTTTAAATTCTCAAAGTAAAAATAAAAGAATAATAATGATTTTTTTTGTTAGTTTACATTCGTAAGGTTATTTTTTTTTAATTATAATATCGTGTGCATGGGAAATCAGAGCAGGAATGTAATGCTTTACACGCAAAACAATAAGGAATCGAAGATATCCGAGGCTAATAGGTAAATTTTTTTAGTTTGGCGAAAAAATGAAATGGCTCAAATGCCGATTTTGTGAAAGTGAGTTCTAGCGGTTTGCACAGTTTTCGGCTTTTGGCGCAATTTATTGAGAGCTTAAGGAAATAGATTTTTGAAAACAAGTGCATAGGTTTTATTAGAATACAGCGTTAAATTTTAACTGATCCGTGAAGAAATAATGCAGTTATTAGGGCATTTCAAGCGATCTATCTTCAGAATTCTCGCCAATTGAGTACATTGATTTAAGTTGGGGAAATTCCGCCAAATTTCAGAAAATTGAAATCTTCTCATTTAGTACATCGGAGTAATGATGAATAAAACACGTTATAGTTGATAATTTTAAAAAATTCGGCTGTATTAAGGGATTCCACTTTTCAAATAAAGGCTGCTTACTTTTGCGGGTCGAACCATTTCCCATATTTGATTGCTGCTAAGTCAATGCTTCGAATGATTTCCTGAAAAAACGCTTGCAAAATGGCGTATGTTGGCACTTTGGCGAGGCTTAGATTTGAAACTGGATTTTATTTGAGACTGGTATATATAATAAGACTGGTTATAGATAAAAATGAATGTTGGTATGAGTGTATGAGGTTGAAAAACTCCAGCACCGTTGAGCACCGTTGCACCATGAAATTTGGTTCACCTAAGTCTTTTATCATGGAGAAGGTTTTTATGCTATACGTTTTCCTCTAACTTGCCACTAGGTGGCGCAGCAGAACGTCGAATTCTATTCCGTTTAGCCGTTTGCTATGCGAATATCGTCCAACCGATTTCGATGAAATTTGGTACACGCGAATATTAGAACACGGATAATATTTTTCACTATCCATTTTGCTGTAACTTGCCGCTAAATGGCGCTGCAAAGCATCAACTTCTATACCGTTCGACCGATCGGCATAAAATTTTTTATACTTACACATTTGAGCACGAAGAATATATTCTAACTGCGTTCCTTTTGATGTTACTCACCACTAGATGGCACTGCAATGCATTATTATTTTAACTCGCCACTAGATGACGCTGCAGCAGGCCAAATTCTTGACCATTCAAACGGTCGCTATGAAAATCAGTATACATAGCTATTTGAACAATGAGAATATTTTGGCGTCATCCATTTTGCTATAACTCGCCACATGACGGCGCTGTAGCAAATCATTACTTTAATTAACCACTAGATGGCCCTTCAGTGTATCACTTCTTGACTGTGCGAATGATCGCTATGAAAATAGGTATACATAGATATTTGAACACGGGGAAGAGTTTGGCACGATCCATTTTCCTATAACTTGACACTAGATGTCGCGTCAACACATGAACTTCAAGACTATTCAGCCGATCGTCATGAAAATTCGTATACATCGATATCTGAATGCGAAGAATATTTTCGCCGTATCCGTTTTGCTAAAACTCGCCACTAGATTGCGCTACGCCGCATCGCCTTCTGCACCGTACAAACGATTGCCTTGCAATTCAGTATGCATGATTATTGAACACAATATAACGCGATATCCACTTTGCTATATCTCTTTATTACAATGAATAGTAATCACCACAAATCGTAATATCAAAAAGTCCATTCATTCCCGTGCGAAGAACGGGTACTTCAGCTAGTAATTCTATATTTTACTTTACGTTGCCAGAAAAATAATTGAATGCTGTTTTTTCACAAGTGAATTATCCAGCATTATTTTCAATTGAGATTTTAAACCGGTCACGTTTTCGAATAGCAGGAAATATATTGCGGTGTTAAACAGGGCCTGATTATGACCAACAGGGGGCCCCCCGTCTATAAAATTTGAAAGAACAACATTTGAATTTGGGGACCATTTCGAGCCGGGGGCCCCTGTGCAAAGTCCCGATTTGCCCGTGCGATAATAGGGCCCTGGTGCGAAATACACCAATCTGACAAGAACTATGCGTAAAAATTTATGGAGAGCTGATTTAGTGGCAACCATAAACTGAAATATGATTATAGTTTATGCTAATGCGTAAATTGCAAAGAATCACCAAAGAGTATAGGTCTACATTCGTGGCAAATATCGAAACCGTTTCTTAAGCATTAACGGTTGCAAAACGACAGTATATTGTATTGGTATCAGTAAAAGATAGTATAAGTAATAGTAAGTAGATATGATAAGGCAATATTGATCAAAGCACAATATACCGCATTAATAAATATTTAGTGAAACTAAGTCTTCTATTAATTTTTCAACAGCCGTATTACATCACAGCTAACAAAACATTAAGTAATTTTACGTCGCGTTAATATATTCCGCGGTAGTTTCAAGAGAAAAGACTGTAATAGAACTTTCTTTTTTCTTGGAGATTCTGTTTTGTCACAAGTAGTTATCAACACATTTTAGGAAAATGTTCTCCTGTTGCCTTGCGAAGAGCGGGTACACAACTATTTAATTTTAAAATAAAACGGTTCTCCACATCACACATGTAGTATCTAAGGTATTAATGGCATAACTTAAATCTAAAAAAAGAGTATGATGCAGAAATGAGACACTTTCAAAATTAGGAATTTTCACTGCAAACCGTCACGCTTTTCTTTTCTGATCGTGAATGACACCGACATAGTTTTTTGCGTCATAATATTAACAATGGTCACTGGTCAGTACGTATACTAACTTTACGAATAAGTAATAAGTAACTTTACGCGAAGAGTCAAATCATTTTGCTCATTTTTAGATTCCAAATCTCTGGAATCAATTCGAACTATACATGTAAGAAAAAGTTTCGTTCCCTACCGTGCGGAGAACGGGTACGCAGGTAGTATATAATAAAATCCGAGAGTAAACATTGAAATAGCTATGTAAGTAGGTTTGTGACCACCGACCGATGTGCTTGCGAGCGTCTCTCGATCGCATTGCGCCAAGACGGTTGGTCGCAGACCTAACAAATTTTGCATATGGCTTCACTAGGACAGATCCCAATACGCCTCGGAGCGATTTTTTCGAAATTCGAATTAGAAAATGTTTTATTTTATGTTTTGTCCGATTTTTAGCGATTTTCCTTGCATAATACGTAATAACGCCGGTAATTGCACTCGCAGTAAAACGATGTTTGCATCATCGTATAGAGGAAAAAAATTTCTTTCGAAAACAGTTTGTTTTGACTATGTAACATATTTTGCCGATTTTTGGGAATTTTCAAAAAGAATTTCTCTTTTGACGACGTTTGCGTAAAATAATTTTATAACTGTTGCATCTTTCATTCTATCTGTCATAACTTTTTTATATTTCGGCAAAGGACGGAGCATACAATTCTATCACTTTTAAAAGAAGAACGGAGGAAAAATATAAATTAGGAGATTTTTTGCGAATTTTTATGTAAAGAAGGATTTTGAATTCATAGCAGCTGTTTCAAGATTCCGGTATGATATCTTCCGCTATGGTTGTCTGGAAACAGTAACAATGAATAAAATTGATATTTGAAAAACATAAATAAAATGACTTTAAAATAACTGAGTTTCCACATGTGAAATCTACGTCATTCTGATGTAACGAGTTTAAAACCCCTTTCGAAACTCAATCAGAATAACGAGCTCACAAACAAAACATACTCCACGCACGAAATAATTCCCTATTTTATATTACGTTGCCAGAAAAAGAATTGAATGCTGTTTTTTTCAACAAGGAATTATCTAGCATTATTTTCGATATAATTTTTAAACGAGACACGTTTTCGAATCGCTGGAAATATTTTACGGTGCTAAATACGCCAATCTGACAAGAATTCTGCAAAAAATTGTTTGGAGAGCTCTTTTAATGGCAGCCATAAAGTGAAATGATTATCGTTTTTGCTAATGCGTAAATTACAAAGAATCACCAAAGAATAAAAGAGTACATTCGTGGCAAATATCTAAACCGTTTCTTTAAATTTAGCATTAAAGAGGAAAAAGCGAAATCATATAGTATTGGTATCAGTAGAAGATAGTATAAATAATAGTAGATATACTAGGGCAATATTGATCAAACCATCATATACCGCATTAATAAATATTTCGTGAAACTAAAAGTGCTCAGTTCGTTTTTCAACAGCCGTCTTACAGCACAGCTAACTAAACATTAAGTAGGTAATTCTACGTCGCGTTAATATATCCCGCGGTAGTTTCAACAGAAAAGACTGTACTTGAACATTTTTTTTCTTGGAGATTCTGTTTTGTTACAGGTAGTCATGATCACATTTTAGGAAAATGTTCTCTTCTTGCCTTGCGACGAGCGGGTACACAACTATTTAATTATAAAATAAAACGGTTCTCCACATCATGTAGTATTTAAAGTATTAGTGGCATAGATTAAATCTAAAAAAGAATACGGTGTAGAAATGAGACGATTTGAAAATTAGGAATTTTCACTGCAAACCGTCACGCTTTTCTTTTCTAACCGCGATTGACACCGGCATAGTTTTTTGCGTCATAATATTAACAAGGGTCTCAGGTCAGTACTTATACTAACATTACAAATAACTAATGAGTAACGTTACGCCAAGAGTCGAATCATTTGCTTATTTTTAGATTCCAAATCACTGGGATCAATTCGAACTATACATGTAAGAAAAAGTTTCGTTCCCTACCGTGCGGAGAACGGGCACGCAGCTAGTTTTATATAATAAAATCCGAGAGTAAACATTGTATGTAGCTATGTTTGTAGGTATGTAGGTAGGTAGGTAGGCAAGTTTGTGACCACCGATCTTCTTGCACGCGTCTCTCGATCGCATTGCGCCGAGACGGTTGGTCGCAGACCCACCGAATTTTGCATACGGCTTCACTAGGACAGATCCTAACACGCCTCGGAGCGTTTTTTTCGAAATTCTAATTAGAAAATGTCTTATTTTATGTTTTGTCCGATTTTTAGCGATTTTTCACGCTTAATACGTAATAATGCCGGTAATTACACACGCAAGAAAACGAAATTTACATCATCGGATAGAGGAGAAAATATGTAGCTATATTTATTTATTAATGTATGTAGCTATATTAATTTTTCATAAATTTTTTTGTAAAAAAAGAACAACATTTGAAATTGGGGGCCATTTCGAGCCGGAGGCCCCTGGGTAAAGTCCCGATTTGCCCATGCGATAATAGGGCCCTGGTGCTAAATACACCAATCTGACAAGAATTATGCATAAAAATTTATGGAGAGCTGATTTAGTGGCAACCATAAACTGAAATGATTATCGTTTATGCTGATGCGTAAATTGCAAAGAATCACCAAAGAGTAAAAGCCTACATTCGTGGCAAATATCTAAACCGTTTCTTTAAATTAAGCATTAACGGTTGAAAAACGAAAATATATTGTATTGGTATCAGTAAAAGATAGTATAAGTAATAGTAAGTAGATATGCTAAGGCAATATTGATCAAAGCACAATATACCGCATTAATAAATATTTCATGAAACTAAGCCTTCTATTCATTCTTCAACAACCGTCTTACATCACAGCTAACAAAATAGTAAGTAAGTCTACGTCGCGTTAATATATCCCGCGGTAGTTTCAACAAAAAAGACTGTAACAGAACTTTCTTTTTTCTTGGAGATTCTATTTTCTCACAAGAGTTATGATCACATTTTTTAGGAAAATGTTCTTCTCTTGCCTTGCGAAGAGCGGGTACATAACTATTTAATTATAAAATAAAACGGTTCTCCACATCATGTAGTATCTAAGGTATTAATGGCATAACTTAAATCTAAAAAAGAGTATGATGCAGAAATGAGACATTTTGAAAATTAGGAATTTTCACTGCGAACCGTCATGCTTTTCTTTTCTAATTGCGAATGACACCGACATAGTTTTTTGCGTCATAATATTAACAATGGTCTCAGGTCAGTACTTATACTAACTTTACAAATAACTAATGAGTAACTTTACGCCAAGAGTCAAATCATTTTGCTTATTTTTAGACCCCAAAACACTGGAATCAATTCTAACAATATATGTAAGAAAAAGTTTCGTTCCCTACCGTGCGGAGAACGGGTACGCAGCTAGTCTTATATAATAAAATCCGAGAGTAAACATTGTATGTAGCTATGTAGGTAGGTAGGCAAGTTTGTGACCACCGATCTTTTTGCGCGCGTCTCTCGATCGCATTGCGCAGAGACGGTTTGCCGCAGACCTACCGAATTTTGCATACGGCTTCACTAGGACAGATTCTAACACGCCTCGGAGCGATTTTTTCGACATTCGAATTAGAAAATGTTTTATTTTATGTTTTGTCCGATTTTTAGCGATTTTTCTCGCTTAATACGTAATAACGCCGGTAATTACACTCGCAAGAAAACGAAATTTACATCATCGGATAGAGGAGAAAATTTTCTTTTAAAAATTGTTTGTTCGGACTGTGTAACATAATTTTCGGATTTTTGGGAATTTTTTAAATAAAATTAAATTTGACGCTGACTTTCGTAAAATATTTTTTAAATTGCTGCATCTTGAATTCTATCCGTCATAACTTTTTTATATTTTGTCAAATGACGGAGCATACATTTCGCCCTCTTTTAAAAGAAAAGCCAGAGGAAAATATAAATTAGTAGATTTTTTACGAATTTTTAAGTAAAGAAGGATTTTCATTTCATTCGCAGCAGCTTAAAATTTTCGGTATGATATCTTGCGGTTTGGTTGTCTTGGAGACAGTAACAATGATTAAAATTGCCAGTTGAAAAAAAAAAAAAAATTACTTTAAAATAACTGAGTTATCGCATGTGAAAAGTACGCAATTTTGATGTCATAAGTTTAAAACCTCTTTCGAAACTCAATCAGAATAACGGACTCACAAGCAAAACATACGGCGCGCATGTGAAATAATTCTATATTTTACTTTACGTTGCCAGAAAAATAATTGAATGCTGTTTTTTCAGAAGTGAATTATCCAGCATTATTTTCAATTGAGATTTTAAACCGGTCACGTTTTCGAATAGCAGGAAATATATTGCGGTGTTAAACAGGGCCTGATTATGGCAAACAGGGACTCCATTGATGAATTTGAGGGCCTCCATCTATGAATTTTTTTTTTATTTTTCATAAAATATGTTCATAAAAAAGAATATTTCGGAACAACATTTGAAATTGGGGGCCATTTCTAGCCGGAGGCACTGGCCAAAGTCCCGATTTTCCCGTGAGATAATAGGGCCCTGGTGCTACATACGCCAATCTGACAATAATTAAGCATACAAATGTATGGAGGGCTGTTTTAGTGGCAACCATAAAGTGAAATGATTATCGTTTATACTAGTGCGTAAATTGCAAAAGTCACCAAAGAATAAAAGACTACATTCATGGCAAATATCTAAGCCGTTTATTTAAATTAAGTATTATCGACTGAAAAACGAAAATATATTGTATTGGTATCAGTAAAAGATAGTATAAGTAATAGTTAGTAGATATGCTAGGTCAATATTGATCAAAGCACAATATACCGCATTAATAAATATTTCGTGAAAAAGTGTTCTATTCCTTTTTCAACAACCATCTTACATCACAGCTAAGTAATTCTACGTCACGTTAATATATCCCGCGGTAGTTTCGACAGAAAAGATTGTAACTGAACTTTTTTTTCTTTAACGGAGATTCTGTTTTGTCACGTGTAGTTATAATCACATTTTGGGAAAATGTTCTCTTCTTGCCTTGCGAAGAGCGGGTACACAACTATTTAACTATAAAATAAAACGGTTCGCCACGTCATGAAGTATCTAAGGTGGTACACCTTAAATCTAAAAAAGAGTATGATGTAGAAATGGGACATTTTGAAAGTTAGGAATTTTCGCTTCAAACCACCACGCTTTTTTTTTTTCTGATCGCGAATGACACCGGCATAGTTTTTGTTTCATAATATTAACAGTGGTCTCAGGTTAGTACTTATACTAACTTTACGAATAACTAATCAGTAACTTTATGCAAGAGTCAAATCATTTTGCTTATTTTTAGATTCCAAATCACTGGAATCAATTCGAATTATACATGGAAGAAAAAGTTTCGTTCCCTACCGTGCGGAGAACGGGTACGCAGCTAGTAGTTACACATATTAGGTGTAAAGTTATTTCTATGCGTCAACGAGTATAGTTATCAAATAAGAACTTGTAAACTTCTCTATAGAGTATTCTTTTTTATGTGTGTACTTAAATATACAATTAGTAGAATTGTGGCAAGATAGGGTATGGATATAATTATGTTGGTTTTGAAATGATTATGGTTTTAAATTGTTTTAGGATGTTGAAAACATACAAGAGAAAGTCATGTAGGGGGCATTGATTCCAAGAAAGTGTACCAAATGCTGATATAGAAGGTTAAATGGTATACGTGTCGCTAGCGAGTACATTTTCAGCGTTTCAGACAACTTTGAAAGAAAAGTCAAGGCTGCTCGCTGAAATTTAACTGCTTTCTCCAATGGATTTAAATGCACATTCACATACGAATTTTCTATACAGCAGTAGGAAAATTGCTGTTTCGAATCTTCCCCTATAAGGGTAGGAAGGCAGAAAAAGGGTTGGTGAAATTTTTATATTTTATATTTCTAAAAAAAAAATATGTCATGCTCTAATTGTTTCGAAAATGATAGAAATTTTAAATACGAATTTCCAAAGAAAATTACAGAAATAAAACAGAGTGCACTGGTTTTATTTTATTTTTTGAGTCCTCCTACTGTTAGGTACCTCTTCTTGTCGGTGCCTCCCTTATCTTCATATAATGGCATTATTGGATTTTCATAAACAAATCAGTTTTACTTTTATTAAAAATATGTTTTAAAACCCATTTACTTTAGATGAAGTATAAAATACTCCTGAACAAAAAAGTCTTAAACTAAAATAGATCTAATTAAAAACAATGAATAAATTCAAAGCAAACACCGAAATAAATGCAAAGAAAATTCTAAGCAAAATCAATGGAAAGTGTTTTGTAATTTCAGCTTTGTTATTTTTACTGTCACATATAATTTTTAAACTAGCATACATACAAGGAACATTTGATATTGTTAAAAACATATCATCAAATTGATAAATCTGGGTAATTCCGGAAGAAATGGACCATCGGGTGAGATGGACCAAACAAAAATTTGGTTAATGCTTCTGCCCATAGATTTCACAGCTATCCCAGTCAAACACCGAAATATATTTTGTACGGCGTGTCATCAAAAACAGTTTTTTTCAGCTCATAATCATTGTTGTTGTTAATAAGTCAAATAAATTTTTCATATGGTTACGTAAAATTAAAGGTTTTATTTTCTATATAATGTATTTAGTTTTGATGATGTAATCTTGGGGAACATGTAGGAAACTAAATCACCTAAAATGACAACGTGAAATTCACAGTGTAATAATACGGGTAAGTACCCTAGATGACCGGGAGAGATGAACCAGGTTTTCTGTCGGTGAGATCAAGGATGGATCCATGAATTCTTTCGAGTGGGAGGGGGAAGCTTGAATATCAATTGAGAATTGAATGAAATATATCATCATTGAAAGAAATCCCATTTTATCTAGAGTAAATATATTTCTCTAAGGGTTAGCTTCCTCTGATCCTCATTGCAAAAGACAGACTTCGCAATGTTCAATTCTTGGATTCTTTACTATGCGGAAAGTTGGAATGGCTATGCGGAAAGTTCGAAGGAGATCGAATGTGTGGGATTAGGCAAAGACTACATTGAGACAAAAGAGAACGTAGATTTTTCGTACAAAGCGTATCTTATTTGCGTTAGCTTCTTGGAGGATATTCTGTTAACGGTTTGATGTAACATGCGATTATAGAGGAAAGAAATTAAATAGAAAAAATGATGTTTTTACAAAGCAATCTTAACTCATAATACATAGAAACATTTTCATACAGTGTTTGAATTTATTAAGAATTCCAGAAAGACATTTCACTTTCATATATCTAAAAGGCATATTACAATTCATGTAAATTTAATATTAAGTAAGTTAATTGTTATTAAGTTTAATTATTTTCCATGTAATGAAAATAAAATTTTATAAACTTTATTGTTTTCTGTTATTTCAGCATTTCATTGTTTTCCTTATCTTCCAATCATGTGGTTTATCTCACCTAGACTACTCTTGATGAGATGGAGCACATAGTAAATGTTTAAAAACATTATAAAAGAAATTTTTTTAAAGATATGAACTTCTGCATTAGGATTTCTATAAGACACATTATAAACTCGGTCTATACATTGTAAAATGTAAAATATAAGTAAATGTATGGCTTTTAGAGAACGAGGAAAAAACATGCCAGCTCTCTCGGAATTACCCTAATATATGTACCAAAGAAATTATTAATTAAACAAAATTGCTAATCTCTACTTTTTTGTATTTTGAAAACTCGATAGCTTTTTAAAATGTACGAAAGAAAAAAATAGATTTAGATTTAATATGTGTAATTGGTATTCTATTCAAAATATTATTTAGGTAAGAATTTCTAGAATGAAAAAATATTATACGCGACCTTAACATATTTATTTTTTATTAATGTATATGCCACTAAATTTACTTAAACCCGTTTTAACACGATTCGGTGAAAGGGAGAAGACACTAACTCCCGACACATATCTAGACTTATTTGTATTACAAAGTTACAGGACGAGAAATTATCATCCCCAGGGCAGAAAAGTGCATTTTGCCAACGACCATAACATGTTGGTTGGCAGCATATTTTTTTAACTCAACGAGAAATCGGACCCTGTAGAAAAATATATAACCGCAATATCTCCTAAGAAAAATGTAATTTTAGAAGAAATATTGACAAGTGCGCAGATGATCCTATCTGCTGTCATATTTCACAATTGCAGTAAACGACATCACTTTGTTTCGAGGCAAAAAGATTAGGGAATTATTTACTTCTTTTTCCTTTGACAGTTGTGGAGTATTTTACTTTCTTAGACACTATGAAAAGAAAAAAAATCTGTTTTATCCGCTTTGTGAGTTTTAAACTAAAAGTTTCTCTCCAATCGATCGCTAAACTGTTTATCCACATTTGTCTGATTTCTATTAATACATTAATTGAGAAATATATTTTGCTGTATTCAGATGTTTTTGTTTTTCTTTAAGTGATCTGAAATCAGTAAGCAGTTGAAAATTTATTTATTGAGAATTCTATTTGTGTTTTGTAACAGCAGTCGCCAAAAAATATCACTTCAGTACATCAGAATTATCAGAATTTGAATGGCTTTATTGTATTGGTTCTCAAACACTCACAGGACGTCAAGGAAGCTATTTTTCAAGGACAAATTTTTTATTGTGTTACTGTGCGTGTTAATTAATTTAACTTGAATGCAAGCTCTGAACGAAAGCTTGTTCCGAATAGAGCATGAGGTAACTATGCAAGTGTTTATCATATGAGTTTGTGTGTACTAAACAAATCTGAGTCATTTTTAAGCTGTATCGCTAATCTGAATAAGCAATAACTGCATTGAAAAAATTTAAGGAGGATTACGAGCAGCATTAACTTTCAACCTGTGGACGCCAACAGAAAGGTGAAGTCATTTAGAAGCGTTGAGCTCTCCGCTCAAATAATAAATTAATAGTCTATTACTTATGAGCGTCTATGGGTAGGGTACTATTCAATTCTACTTTGATGAAAACGGACAGGTACTATGAAATAAAATTCTAACATTAACAAGATTGGGCGTGATCATTTGAAAATATAGTTATCAATATTCGGTAGTACAATTTAACTCATTTCTTATTGCATACCTGTCGAAACACCTACTGTCAAAGCTTATAGTTTAAGTTTCCCATTCATCTATTATGTCATCAAATTTCTTTTCATTTGCTTTAATCGTCTTTACGTGATGCGCGAACAAAACTTTACGCAGTTTGAAATAATTTTCGTAAAATCACAAAATTTACTGAAGCTTTAAATAAAAATCTGACGCCTATAGTTTATCGTGAGTGACCATCTATGGTGTGACCGATTTTCATTTCATTCGCTTCAGTCATTTTTACGTGATGCCCGGGCAAAGAAAACGTGATGGGTAAAATTACGGATTTGCAGAACGACGGGCAATTTTTTTTTCTGTTGTTCCTTGATTCTCAGATGCTTAAAAGGGACAGAAATCGTAGTTTTCTAAATCTTGTTTTGGAATTTCGCGTAATATACTACAGACAAAAGTCTAAATTTATTTATACAGATGACCAAAATCTTAAAATGTAAAAAATTAAAGCTTTGAAAACTTAGATTTTTTAACAGCTATAATTTCCTCATAAGATACTGTTTTAGTATAAAATTTCCTTTTAATAATAGTATAATTTATTTTTTAGTTGTTTTTATTATTCACAATGTTTTTCGAAAGGAAATTTTAATCACAGAACGCGAATGCTTGTTTGTATTTAAAGAGAAATTACATATATTAAATAGTATATAAGTTCTAGAGAGAGAATTGAAATGGGACACTTAAAATATATATTTTAAGAGAGGGAATCTTCTCATGAGGCATTCGTCACTACAAAGGCTCAAAATGTGTGTCATTTAATTATGGGGCACACAGTAGGTGGCCAGTGTTACCTTCAATGAAAGGAAGAACAAGTTATCATCCAAACCTAAGCCAGGAATTGAACCCGGACCAAATGTAACATTTAAAATATTTGCAGTTCACGATTATTATTTTTTTCATTGTATAATTAATGAATGTATTTATTAAATGACATAAACCTATCTTAGTAGGTTAATTTAACTTGACCTACTTAGCATCTATTGATACGGAGTTATCATATTCATTCCAACAACGGAAGAGTGACATAAACTACTGCCATTTTTAACAAAATTTACGTCAGTAAATAATCATGAAAATTACTACCTGCCAAAGAGTTTAATTTGAGAATTTCCGAAACTGTTAGTTATCGAAACATTTTCGAGAAAAACAGAACAGTAAATTATATATTTACACGTTTGCAAGCAATGGAGTGTGTTGCAGACAAACCATCAGTCAACGGTACGGGAAGTGAAATTTTCCAATAACATCTTTTAAACTATTTTTCAAGTTCTCCTTTCTATTTTTTTCAAGACAGCGTCCTCCTTACCGTCCTCACATTCCTTTACTCACAAGTAAAACCGTCGTTAAAAGGGCCGGTCGATATATTACTTTTCCCAAGAACTAGCCATAAATTACCTTAAGATTTTAATATCTTCAGGGAGGGGGCTGGAAAGGACACGCCGTAAAATTTCCAGCAATATGAGTCCGGGGCCGGCGCTTAATTTCGGCGTTAGCTTTAATAAGGTCCCTCGATCTTCCAATTTATGGGAAAGGGATATTGCAATATAATAAAACATCGACAGAGTGGAAAATGGGCGGAGTGGTTATGACACCGGTTTGTATGATTTTTGATAGCGCTCTGAGGCTCTATGGTCGGAGGGAGAGGGGGGGGGGGGATAAAAAAAAGAAGATAGTCTTTGCCAGGAAAGTAAGAGAATGGTTGGTAAGAAAAAAAAGGTATTTCTGTACAATTATTCAGGCAGAATAAATGTCAAAGTTTTATCATTTCACGCTAGAAGAATACTTTTAAAAGTTAATGGGTTTGAAATAGGAAAATGTTTGGGGTTTCAAGAATACATGCATGCATGCATAAATTAGAGTGTTTTTGAAAACAAAAATATGATTAAAAAATTAACTTATGATGCAGAAGACTTTTCATTTTAGTAAGTAATTATAGCTAGGAAAGTGTACAAGAAATTAATGCATTGAAACATTTAAAATATAATGGGAATTTAATAGGTTCTTAATATAAAATTCTGAGCTTTTAAAAACAATGAAACTTCGAAATTGAATGCGTAAATTAATTTAAAAGATCACTTTATTACAATTCTCAGTGAAACAGATTAAGGATTCTGCAGATTTTGAATTTTTAGTGGGATATCCGAAATTGCAAGGCAATAGATACACTGTTAATATAGGTAATTCAACATACAACCATAAAATGGTATTAAGAGCTGCAATCTTTCTAAAGAAAAATATTGAGCCATGATTTTGTATTTAAACTGATAAATGGAATCAAATCATGGTGAAATTATCTTATAAGTCTTTGAATATTTTCGTAAAATATGTCTTTAAGGTGACTATTTACGTTCAGACAAAAAAATAATTAATTTATTCGCGGTTTCTATTAATTGTGAAAAAAGTTTACAGAAAAAGGGACATTAAAATGTCTGAAATAATACAAGACATCGATAAGCATATTATTTGAATAATAAGTTATTTAAAATAAAGTTAAATGGAAAACTATCAAAATGGCTAATACTACACCAAATAAAATTGCCGCAATACATTTTATTTAAAAATTATAAATGATATTAGTCTTCATAGATTAAGAAAGACTTTAAAAAGTACAAAAACTTACACAAAAAAAAATTACAATCCATTTATACAAATAATCATTTTATCAATGTTTTATTGTTTGTCTTTTCTATAAACATCATTTGTAAATTAAAAAGGTTCATTTACTCTAAAATTTTAGCTTGTTATCTTTATTATTGAAAATACACACAAAAATTTCTCGGGAAAATAATGAAATGAAAAAAGAATTAATATATAACTGTAAATAGCATATGAAGGGTCCACGGGAAGAACGATGAGAGTCCAATACAGCTGATTTTCCAAAAAATCGAAAGGCGCGCGGTTCCACGTTCTTCCCCAGTAAACTGTATCTTTCGGCTATTTTTTCAGTGTATTCTCATCGTTCTTTCTCCTTATGGGTTCGGATATTAATAGTGCCCCTAATGAACAACAAAATGCAGTAGAAACCTCAATATTGACGGAAAGTGGACTCTCATCGTTCTTCCCGTGGACCCTTCATATTATATTCCTGTTTATTTAAAATTTTTATTTAAAAATTATAAATGATATTAGTTTTCATAGATTAAGAAAGACTTTAAAAAGTACAAACACTTACACAAGAAAACATTTGCAATCCATTTATACAAATAATCATTTATCAATGTTTTATTGTCTGAGTAGAGAAATAATACTATTCAAAAAGTAAACATAAGTAAATAACCTCAGAGGGATAAATTCAATATTGTGACTATATACATGTGTGTGTGGGTGCGTGAGTACGTATGTGTGTGGCGATTTCGCTACATTGGAATGTTGATGAGGTTCTCTTGGAATTGAAACTTGTTTTATTTACTATTCATAAAGGAAACATAAGTAAATATAAGACAGACCGGGGCTAAAAACTGGCCTCTTCTTGTCAGTCGAGCAGCAAGTAGAATGCGCGTATCCTCTCAGCAGGACAGAACCATTCTAGCTGATTGACAGCTTGCTTGCGTCAGAACCACCTGATCACCTGAAAAGAATGATGGCTATTCCATTCGCTGCTTACAAATCAGAAATAAATTTACCTTTACCCTTTTTAATTTACCTTCAGAAATAAAAATACCTTTTGCACCGCAGATGAGGCTTGGGTAGAGCCAAGGAAAGGAGCCGAAATCCCCGAGTATTATGAGAAAACCAACTTAAAGTCAAAGTAACAATTTCAAATCACAAATTTGAAACGCGGAGCTCTTGAAAACAGTCCCATTATTTTTAAAGAAACATTTCTTAAAATATTACAATATATATATGCGTGTGAGTGTGTATGTGTGTGTGTTCATGCAGACTTTAAACGAAAATGGTTTTTGAAAGAAAATTATTTACATTGCAAATTCGCACATAGAATAATTTTTGTCTAAGTTGCTGGAAACAACAATTTCTACCTTAAGAAGTCAAATTAAATAAGTAAAGAAACAAGTTTGAGCTTATTTCTCATTTTGATTTAGGTCATACGCATAAAAAGTCATATATTTACCATAGAACAATTTTAAGAACTATATCTACCTAACTGAAAATTAAAAACAATTACTCTTAACCTTCAGTATAGAAGAAAATAATACAAGCTGAATTTATACATTTACCTGAGGGCCTCAGAATTTTTTTTCTACTGTACAAACCAACCGCATTTACATGCAATTTTTTTTTAAACATTTTCTACTTTGTAAGTGTTTCACTATGACCTTCTAAATTCATAATTATATTCCACATTTATTTTGCATATGCCTTTCTGTAATTTTTTCCAGCAGAAACTTTTACTAGTAATGTTAATTAACCAGACAGGGCGTGCCTCTAGGCCTACATGGCACTGCTAGAGCGTATTTGATTAAATTTGTGTGCACAAACATTAAACAAATCCATTCTTTTTCTAGAAATTTAAAGCTTCACCTACATAATTTTCCCATGCAGCTGAATTAATTTTTGTATGATTATAATGTTTAGAATTAAGGGGAAGGTAATATAGGTAAAATAAAGTAAAAATAAAGGAAAAATAAAGTAAAAGGAATGTATTTTTGCCTTTTGGCTGGATACTAGACAAAATTTGCTTTTATCCACCTTCGGTGACAAAACTATTTCTATGCATAATTTTTGAGTGTTTATGTGTGGACGTGGTAAAGGAAAATAGAAGTATCGTACTCTCAAACATTATAATCAGTTTATTTTTTAAAAATGATAATTTATCTAAGGTGTATTAGGCAGGCGCGTAGCCAGGAAAATGTTTCGGAGGGGGGGATATGCGCCTGGAAAAAATTTCGGGGGGGGGGGGGATATGAACTTTATATGTGCATAAATAGGCGGAATTTCATCACTAATCCAAAAATTTCGGGGGGGGGGATATATCCCCCCCCTGGCTACGCCCCTGGTATTAGACGCCGTTGAGTACTATCTACCTCTTTATAAAACTGTCGTCTGCAATTTATATGTAATGTTTTTACTATTAAAAAGAAATCGCCTCATTTCGTCAAAACATTATCAGATTATTCGAGAATAATTTGCCGCCACGGATTACTTGTAGAAATATTTTTATTCGTCTTAAGAAACAGCGCAATCGTGAATTTTCTTTTACAGTAAACTAGACGTTGAAATTTAAAGTAAAAGCCTTTGAAATGCGTCAAAGAGCCGATCCCAAAAACTGGTGTATCGTTCCGTTTTAACAAGATGTATTACAGGTATTATCTTTTTATTTTCGGGACACAATGAAAATGTAACAAGTATGATTTTTGTAAAAAGAAGAATGCCAACTTAAAACTGCTTTAACCCAACGACATCGCGGTAGCTCAAATGTACCGATACCTACTAAAGCTTACCTGAGTGTCGTTTATGTGCTCGTAACCGTTGGCGATCTTCGTTAAATTTCTGGTTGATCATATCATCATATTGGCCAGGTTAATGTAAGACCACACCAAAGATAGTCCTTTTTCAGTAAAAAATAATTATCGAGGTATGTCTATGTGGTAAAAATTTATTGATGAACATAGATACATGTATATACGTAAAACACAAAGATTCTAACAAAATAAGAACCCTTCCCTTGTTTTCTAAATCGGTTAGAAGTGACGCTTTTCCACTAAAAATAACCCCATTATTTATGAAGTTTAGCCTGGTAGGTGTAAGAAGAGATATTTTAAATACTCATAAAGTCAATACTAAATTTAAATACTTTGGAAAGTTATGGGCCAAACTTTAGAATGTAAACTAAGTCGCGTACTATATAATTATAATTTAAACAAAATCTTGAATGGTTTATACAGGGTGTCCCAAAAAGTTGGTAACGGGCATTAATTCTTTTTGTATTAGAGATAAGGGGGCAATGTAAATTGAAAAAATGTTCAAAATAAGGTCTGAAATAAAGCTCCGTTAAGAAAAAATTCCTCTCATTAATTTTAAAAGTTACACGTTTTAAATTTGTATACGATCCTCATACAAAACAGTTCCCAATTAGTAAAATGTGCCCCATACACTCATGAGGTACAAAATTTGAGAATTATACCTTTAAGAGAGTGTCAGACATATGAATATACATAGAACGCTGACTTAAACCGTTTTCCCGTGGCTCTCGAAGGGAAAAATCACGTCAAATTATCGCATTTCAGGGGTCGTACAGAAATTACGAAAGAAAATCTTTTCTCCACTCTAGCAATAAACGTTTACATTCAAAATACCGATCATCTTTCTTTAAAGATAGCTCTGCGATGTTGCATGATGAAAGGCTCTAAATTGGTACATCACCTCATGAGTCTATGGGGCACATTTCACTAACTGAAATTATTCTTGGGTACTGTGATCGTACACAAATTTAAAAAGTATAACGTTTTGTAAATGAAAGAGAGGGATTTTTCTTAACGGAGTCTTATTTCCGACCTTATTTTGAAAGATTTTTCAATTTACACTGCCCACTTATCTCCAATAGATAACTAATTAAAGCCAGTTACCATCTTTTTGGCGCATCCTGTATAGGGTTTTGATATGTTTTGCAGACCGGATCAAAAGCCGGGACGGGACGAAGATTACCCATACAGGTTCTAAATGTTGCACAAATCTCGCATTTCCCAAATTTATAGGATATAGTACGGTGCAATTAGACCCAAACCTCAACATCCAAAGTAAAAGTTTCCCTCCAATTCCAAACTGTTCTATACAGTTAAAATATTGTTTGGTAAAAAGTTACACCATTTTGAGCGTCGGGTTTGGGGGGAGAGGGATGGGAGAAGTTGGTAAAGTAGTATTTTTTATTTTTTTTTTTAAATATTTCAAAAACTATGCGCTTTAACGCAAAAGTGCCATTTACAAAAATAATCTACATTAAATTACGAACAAAAATGGTAATATACATAACCTTGCTAAAGTGAACGGTTCCAGAGTTACGGAGGTTGTAAAAGCAGACATTTTTCGTATTTTTTAGATTTTTTGAGAAAAAAATGACGTTATCAATAAGGAAATTAATTTTTTTATACAGGATTATGTTTGTAGAAGCAAATTGCGATTTTAGTGGCCGGTGCTATGTTAGTGATAAGCCCTTGAAAGGACGACAACCTTACCACCTTCTCAAGGAGCGCTACGTTTTAAGGGAAAAGAGGCTTCCACTGGCCTAGGCCACATAAACCTGTGGTACGGAGAAACAAACTCTGAACTTTCTCTAGATAATGCCACATCATCAATGAACATCTTTCCAACATAAATGATTTTGATAAATTCCAACATAAATGGAGGATAAGCACATAATTCAAATTGAAATATTTTTTCAAGTCTCTCATGACTCCTTACTATGCACACCATCCGATGTAAGAGAGTGTTAGGGTTCACACATACAGTTTTGTTGTTGTTAATTGTCATAGACTTGGTTATAGAGGCTATAGACTTAACAGCTAACTTTCTTTGCAAGTGTATCTCATTGAATGTTTTGATCTCAATCTCTTTCAAGGCGTCGCGTCGGATGGTGAAATAACCACATTAACGGACAAATCGTTTTCTGTGCTCATTGTGTTGAGAAGTTCCAGCGAATTTTGTTAGTAAACATGTGCAGATTTAGCGTAGTTTAAGTGAACAGACGTATGGAAAAGTGGGAGTATTTGATAGACACAATGAAGTGAAGAGAAGTCCCACTCCTCAGCTAAAATAACTTCGAACAAGCTGAACCATTCTATGAGTAATCCACAGTTTTTGTGTTCGTCCTTATTCTTTGAACGCTGAAGTTGGATTTGCAAAATTTCTACAAAGCTCTTCACCACAGCTGACTGCGTAATCTCTTCAGAAGATGCCTTACCACGCTTAAAAGTTCAATAGACAAACTTAAGCTCATTTCTATCAACACTAATGAGAGCTTCACTAGTTTTCAAAAATAGAGAAATGAGTGCCTCTTCGACTAGGAAGAGGGCACGAATGACCCTGGAGTAAGCTTTCCCGAACAAACCCCCCCGATTTTGGCATGGACAGTACAGTACAACTCCTCTAAGCCACTTCCTGCCATGATGAATCCCATCGCTGACAAAAAGGACATCATAAGTGAAAACCTCCTAGTCGAATGAAGAGTGATTTCAATGGGCTGTCATCAGGTGCTGCTGCTACATTCTTCTGGGCCTTCCAACGAAGTACCACTCAACCGAAACAAATTAAGTGTTCGGCCATGTTCATATGACAGTTCTTTTATTTTCAGGGAAGCCATGTTTGTAGCAACTATTTTGGAATAGCCAGATGTACTTGGGGCCAGATGTACTTGTAAGTTTTCAAATCAAACATAGCTCGTTTTTCAACAGCATGAACAGTAACATTCTTTCGAGGTACATTGTCCTCTACCTGGAGAGCGGTTTTAGGTGTTATGCAAGCAATTCCACTCATGGCATGAAACATGTTATGGCCATCCAGAGTGTGGACATTGTAGTCTGCATTATCAAATACAAATTGCACGTATCCGTTCTCAATTCTTGTGCTTTCTTGGGAAGTGACCGAACTCTCATAATTTAAAACTTCCTCGTAAGACGTACAAACACCCAATTGCACAGGATATCGATCAAGAATTTTGAACCAAATTTTCTATGCAATGAAACACCCGTTCCAAGTTAGACAGGGGACAAACATGATCTTGGACATGCAGTGCTTATTATACTGTGACATATTGTATTTTTTTTCCTTTCAGTAATTTGTTTCACTCTTTGATTTTTCTCTGGTGTTTGTCTTTTAGAAGTAGGTTGTATGATTTCAGTTATTAAGACACTGACCACTTCAGGCACCAGTTCAACTCCTCCTTTACAAATTTCTTCAATTGTTCGAAACTCGGAATAGTCGTAGCATTTGGACTTGATCTCACGTCGAATAATAGCTGCTGCAGTTTTGATCACTCTCAATTCCTCCTGAGCTTCGTTGTTAAAGTTCCGATTTCTGTACCAGTTGTATGATAAAATACTAGTAGTTTCTCTAGGAAGAACATATCACACTTCTTTTCCCTGGTAAAATTGCAAAATTCAAGCTACTACCATAGCGTTGGATAAGTTTTCTTTTCAAATGTATGTCAGTATATGGCTCAACTTCGGGACTCAGTTGAAGGAACATATTCTGCAATTTTTCAAAAGCGTACTGACATTCATCATTTTCCTCCAAATAATCACACAGCTTTTATAAGAGTCTTCTCGTTTAGCATCAGTGCTTGAACCACCTTTGTTTGTTCCTGCTCCTTTTTCGGGCCGTGATGATCCTGGCTTTAGAAATGTCTGGTAACAATACCAGTGGCATCTCCCATCAGAACTGACGAGGCCTGTGACCTGAGAGAGCCTCACACTTACTTCATCTCCCTACTTGTCGTGCCTATCATTTGCTTCCGTTCGGATGCTTTTAATCAGTTCAAGTTTCTGTACTAAACTCCACTTTTCTTGAGCTGGGTTCCTGCATTTAGATACATCTACACACTTGCGACCACAAAGAAAGCATCAGGTTTTAAAATCAAACGGTTCACGGGAATCTTTGCTGGAGGTCCCTTTTCTCGTTGAGGGGGCTTTGGACGTAATATATAAGTTTGTCGACCCTTACTATATACTTGAAACGAGTCATTCTGCAGTAACTTTTCTTTAACATCATTTTACGCATTTCACTGCACTGAATTATTTTGCCCACCGCCTTTTTAGTCAGAGTAATTAGTTCACCACCCTTGTCCTTAAGGGGTTTTAACACACACTCCGCCATAATTCACACACTTTCAAGTGATTATCACCGAATTCGCACAGTATTCTAAAGACGAACAATAAAAAAATGGCAGCCGAACTTCACTAGAAGTAACACTCACAAACGCAATCAACGGGCCTCCGAATACGACTGAGCGAAAGAGAATAGATGAGAGATTGTGAGAGGGAGAGGGCGGGAGGGAGGAGCAGGCTGCAGTGGTCAATCGTCACTCTGGCGGCCGTGCTTGTAATAAACCGATTCTGTTTCACGGTATTTTTTGGCTTCTAACCCTCTGTCGTGCCTCTTAGCTTCTTTTGGACTACAATACTATTGTACAACATTAATTTTTAACGAAATTATTTAGTTATTTCTGTTTACATAGAAGTTATAATTTCATTTTTCCAAAAAAATCTAAAAAATACGAAAAATGTCTACTTTTACACCCTCCGTAACTCTGGAACCGTTCACTTTAGCAATATTATGTATATTACCATTTTTGTTCACAGTTTAATGTAGATTGTTTTTGTAAATGGCACTTTAGCGCTAAAGCGCATAGTTTTCGAAATATTTAAAAAAAAACGATAAAAACTACTAATTTACCAACTTCTCCACCCCCTCCCCCCAAACCCGACGATCAAAATGTTTTAACTTTTTACCAAACAATATGTGAACTGTATAGAACAGTTTGGAGTTGGAGGGAAACTTTTACTTTGGATGTTGGGGTTAGGCTGTTTTTTGGAATAATTGCACCGTACTAATAGGGTAACTTAAAAGTTTTGTGATGTTAGATAAAGACACAAAGAACTCCAAATTCCAATCTGCACATGGGACTTTTCTCAAATAAAATAATTTTACAAAGATATTGTCTGAATGCTCTATGAGGCATTATACATAGTGAGCGTACAAAGTTTTCAGAAAATCATCTCTTGCTTACCTGTACAACAGCATTTCAATTATATCAGTTTGAGTAGAATTAGATCTTAATTAACGTGATTGGAACAGTGCTTTGAAATCATTTAATCACAATGGATATGTAATGTTATGGACTTGTAAGGTCATTTGATGTTCTTGATTTTATGTGAGATGAAAATTTTAAGTTTGTACATGAAACATTTTAAAACTGCTCTTTAAAGAACGTTTAAAAACTAGCTAGGTGGTACCTAAAGTAGCCAGGAACGAGGTGGTTTCACGATGCAACCACCGCGATTCAAATGGGATACTAGGAGATAAAACAAGTTACAGTCATGTCGAACTGATTCAAAGTAAGTGAATTATTCGTTTTATTAAAAGAATTTTTTTTTCATCAAAGGAGTACCATTTGTTGACTAGTTCCACAAGTTTAGTCAGGGATGATCATTGAGGGATTTGTTAAAATTTCCCTGTCGTGTGTCGTCCTAGCAAAAATGCTTTGTACATTACGACCCGCAGTTCAAAATTCCTTGTAGAAATACTTTAGTACTCGTAGTAATATTACTTCTCTGAAACTAACTTAGAACGTCTGAAGCCGGTTTTAAACTCACTTCGAAAGAGAAAGCCATGAATTCTGAAAGCAATTGGGGAAACTAAATTAGGTAAACATGTCAAGATGCAGCTTCCGTGCACGTTGGATAAATTGGAACGTGTCGATGAAACGGAATGCAGCTTAGTGCAATAGAAAAATAAAACAAACAGCTCCATAAAAGAGCAAAGTTAATTTACATTTTGAAGATTTAGATAGATAATTAATGTTTGAGTATCGCCAGTACAAAAAAAAAATTTTCGGAATTTTAAACAAAATGGTAATTGTGCAGAAATGCATGCAACAGCCAATTGTTTGAAAAAATTAGCAAGTTGAGTTAAGCATACTTGAAAGAATGGTGAATATAATATCGTTTCAAATCAACTATTTGAATCATATTTATAAACAGGAATAACGGTAATGCTATATTATTAATAAATTTTTCTCATCTCTATCTCTGAATACCTTTTTTTACCTTGACTTTAAATTCGTCTGTCTGTTTATCTATTCATCAACATTTGTCTATCTATCTGTCTACCTTTATATATACGCACACCCACACTTGCAATTGTATGTAAGAGATAAAAACAAAATAAGTATATTTTCTTATAAATGTCCCCTTGCTAAGAGTGATTTACTTAATGATAACCTAGAAGGCATCCTTCGTCATTGCTTCTAAAACGCTCTTAAAATGTTCCTACTTGTGTTTACAAGAATTCATATTCTAATATCCTACACAGGATGGGACAGAATACACTGCATAGAAAAGGCACAAGTTTTTTGTAAGCTAATACATATTTTAATACGATTAGTAATTTACCTGATGAATTTCCTGCAACTGAAAATAGGATAACAAGTACCATAAATCATGCGTTGAAAAAAAAGAAAGAAAAACTGCTTGTCAGATTGCATCACTCTTTAAAAAAAGATTAGAAGCTTGTAATTGGACGAAGTATACTCGCATCCATAATACTCAAAGCAACTATGCACTCCTATCAGAGAACTATCACGAACACGATATGGTTAAAAAGGAAAAAGTGCCTCGATAAAGGGGATCACATAAACGTCTCCCTAACGCATCGACCATAAATTTCTTTGGGGTTTTTAATATTAAGAGGATTAAAAAATGCTGTTAAGATTTTTTAAGGGAATGTACTGCTTTATCGCGATAAGGTTTTAACTTTGAAGAAATTCTCATTTTATGGCCGCTGCACAAGAATTGCTTTGATAGCCCTGAAATCTCCTGATGCTTAGTATTTTTACTGAACTACTTTCATACGCATCGGCAAAAAGTTTAACAACATTACAAATTTATATCACTTATAAATTTTGATTATTTATTTATACATGAGGTAGGGAAATTCAAATTTTAGTAGAATACAGCTGTTGCAGCAGTTTCTTTTAAATTCTTTTCCCTAGTAACACCAACAACATTTTATAAAGTTAAAAATTTAATAAACAGAGTTTTACTAAGCAATACATTTTATGTTAAGTGCTAATTTAAGAAAATTAGCATGCAAGTGTTCTCTTTTTTAAGAGCTAAATAGTTTTCAGGCTTTAATGTGGTAAGAGATCTTCCGTGAAGATCGAACGGAACACGTTTTTCATCAAATGGCCGTAGACTATGCAATTTTCCGACGCATTGTGTAGTTTAAGAGGCGATTAATAGCACTAAGAATTTAATAGCACTAGAAATATATGCTAAGAGGATAAAATGGCTAAAATTCCCCCGAAAACATCTCTATGAATAATCTGTTTCTTTTAAATAATGTTTTCGAGCGAGTTCATCATTAATAGAAGTAGTTCAAAGTTTCACCATACAATGGAGCTAAATTAGCTGCATTCTTTCTATGGAGAAACGTTTCACCATGATTCGGTTCTATTGATCAGTTGAAGTACCAAATCACGGTTCATTGTTTCTCCATAGTTAGGTTGCAGCTTATTCAGCACCATTTTATGGTGAAATGTTAATTAATTTTATTAGCAGTATATATGATTATTATTATTGATAGAAATAATTTGTAATATTCGAAAAAAAATTACATTCTGACTCAAGTGTTATTTCTCATGATTTGTAGATTTTAAATGAAACGATATTATTTATAATGTAATTTTTTCTCTACGTAAATTGCTACAAAATTTCTTATTTTGTTCATCTCAAAACACACTGTACATTAATAGCCGCATTATAAACGTGTTGGTGGTATATCAATAAACTGAAATTAAAATAAATATTAATTTTTTTAAAAGATGCCCTGTTAAATTACCGCACAAGGTCTTAGTAACATTTAGATGAGAGCTTATCACTGGATATTCGAAAAATTTAACGTTTCTGAAAAGGATCCAAAATTTTGCACTGCACTTTATGCAAGGACTCTGTTCTGTTCGAAAAGTCATGCGTTACCTGGTAATTATGTTGCATTCGACAAAGGATGATCAGTAGGGATATTTATGTGTCTTTAAATTCATTTTTCCAGAAAAGTTTATAATAACTTTGACAACGTTCATGAAAACCCATCTCCACTACAAATGCACGATCTCCCATTAAATGTTTCCATTATAACGCAATAATCTATTTTATTCATCAGAAATACTCACTTGTAATCACTCTTTCTTTTATGCAATCAATCGTGTATCACACAAACTGTATTTAGTATCTTCAATTTCACTTTTAATACAGTATTGAAAATTACGAGAACATTTTACTGGACTAAAATGTTTCGTTTTTTTTTTTTTTTTTACATTATTTCATGCAGTTGATTGGATAATTTGCATCCTCGAATATTTTTTGTAGCCGATGTCAACCCGTAAAACTTTTTCTCAAACTCTTTCGGTGACAATATTTGTAGCATTGCTCCGCCATTACTTTTCTGTAATTATCTTTCAATTAAAGTGACCGCAGTTTTTGAACGATTCACAAAAGTAACATGTCTTCGTGAGCGTTTCTATAGCTATCTTGAATTCTTTCCAATATTTTCCTCTCTTTAGTGAGGTAATTTTAATTTTTGAGAGATGGCTTTAAATTTTTGGCATACAAAAAAGACATTTTTATTTTTTAATGTTTTGATATTAAACTTGCTATGACTAATTTATGCTAATTTCAATTTTTAATCATTACTGTAACATACGCAAAAAGTATTTGAATTGAGAAAAAAAAATATTTGGAAAAAAAAGGCAATTCAATTGAACAGTTCATGCAATTTCAAAAATGTTATGAATTTTTGCTTTTTTTAACCGGGGTGTTTTCTGAATCAGCTGTCTGAGGCAGCCGCATAGCCAGTTATGTCAGAAAACATCTTTGGCACTGTGGAGCCAGATGAACGATTCAATCGACCACCAAGATGTTGGTAGTTAAATGGGTTGATGGCAACGGCTGCATTTTTTCCGTGTTGGGTAGTCTGTGGAGTTGGTTATATATTGATGTGGTATTACTTGCGCTTCAAAGAGCTAACTTTTTTAGTATTTATTTTAGCATTTTTTAGTATTTATTATAACGAACGTTAACATAATCAAAACAGGCAAATAAAAAATTATTTTCCGTTTCGTAAAACAAATTTAACAAGTGATGTGTGAAAGCGAAAATGAAAGATTAAATGCCGATAAACGCCCCCATTTAAAAGAAAATAAGGAGCGTTATTCTTATTTGCTAGATACTTGTAATAGCTTTCAAAATTTTCATTAGCTACGAACAGAAACATTAGAATAAATGGATATGCTTATTTCAATTTGAATAAAATGAATAATTAATGACCCATATCTGGTGTATTAAATGAGTTGTTACTTTGTACAGAGAAAAATTCCATTTATGCGATATTTTTCTATCTTTAATATTGTCAAGTAGTACTTTTGAAAGGGTTGATATGTGTTCCATAAAGCTTCTTTCTTGTTGCCATTTTAAAAAAATTAAAATATTTAGTGATCCATATTATCGAAATTATTTTTTAATCATCTTGAGTATACTTGTGGTATCGGTCTTAAGAGCAATATAAGGTTTTAAAAATCAATATTTTTCATTTGATTTTCTTTCTGTTTTGAAGAAAATGTCGTTTTCCTTTCATCTAAGACAGTACAAATAAATATATGATGTAATATGTTTCTGGAGGAAAAATTGTTTTTGAAAAATGCTATCGTATAAACTAACTTTTTATAGGAAAGAAAAGAGAGAAGGGAAACGTATTTTTGCAGTATTAGTAAAAGTTTGCAGAACAGAATTTTAATTGCAAGTAAATTCCATTTGCATTCTTTGCTAGCAATCTAGAGGATGTCTCCAAAAACATTGCCCTTGGCTTTTGTTCTTTAAATTCTGGTAATTTCTGCGAGTGTTCCTGCACTCCTATCTTAAAACACCAAGACATAACTTCAGTACCAACTAACAAACTGTAAAAGGAAACAAAATATGATCCCGTTGTAAATCCTTATTACACAAAAAGCTATAAATAACTAAGTATTTTTTACAATCTCTTACAAATGCACTAACTTTAAAATTTCACAGGTTATTTATGATTGTCTCAAGAACTCAAATTTACGACCCACCATACCAATATGAATGTTTCTTCCTTTATTATAAAAATATAATATTGCACTGCACGAAGCAGGTGTTCATGTTTAAAGATAAAATAAGCCCGTAAAATTTGTAATACTCTTTCTCTGTATTCCAAAGGGCGAGCTGGGTATTTTAAATTTATAGGACTCGTGTTCTTTTATAACTGAATTAAAAGTCGTTTTGAAAGTAGAAAAATCTTTACATGTAGTTCTCCATGCACAGTATCTGTTTTAACATTTTTTTACGAAATCCAGACTGTAAATTTTCAGTGCGGTAGTTATGTGTAGACTTATTTTTCCCATATCAATAAATAACTATGTTTTGCGTTTCATTATATTTTAGCAATTTCTAATTTGCTTTTCTTGCCTAGACTTTATAGAAATCTGAAAATTGTTTTTCATCGACGAAAGTTTACACTGTTCACAAATTTATTTCGATTCTTGTTTCCTGGTTTTCTAACTCTTGAATCCCCACCGAAAGCTAATGATCATACAATAGAAGGTGTAGGAAATTATTTTTGATACATACAATACGGTACTGCAATGAGATTTTTGTTCTTTAGAAAAACATGTTATTCTTTACATGCATTTGTTTTAGACAGGTGCATTACAAATAACAACACTTGATAAAAATGTTCGGATAACAGAAAATTTACCAAAGACATAAGAGAGTGAACCCCCATACAGTCTGGACTTAAAGCTACGCGACTTTTTCTTAAGGAGTTGCATCAAGGACAGAACTATAGGAATCCCCTTATTCACTGGAGGACATGAAATCAGCATCAGAAGGGGGATTCATGCACTAGATTCCGACACACTCCAGCACTTATGACATTGTTTCGGAAGCATTGCTCATTGTTGTCTTTGGTACTTTTCCGTTATGCGACCGCCAGCCAAATATGGCCCTTTTTTGTCGCCCAGTAGCTACGATTTTTTTGGCGATTTTTTTTCCGCCAAGTAACTACAATCTCTTTTTTAGTGATTGTTTTGCCATTCAATTCCTGAAAAACATAGAATTAACAATTCTACGGGAAAAATTAAAAAAAACACATAAAAAACGTAGACTCACCATTCCTAACATCAACATAAATGCAGTTAATTAAATTTTCAAAATTCAATTTTTTTTAGAAAACATGAAAAAATTACAGTTATTTAAACAAAAAGCATTGGTTTCTATTTTTTTGTTATAAGATGAAATATCCAAAATCTTTTCATTCAACAGCATTAGACCTCAATTTACATTTTCAAGCAGTACGACAATTAAAATAGCGCTGCATATTATATTCTGCTTTTTCTCACGAGGTATTTCAACATTAGAAGTGAAAGATATTATATAAAAATTAGTACTCAACTTGAAACGATGTATTTCCTTTGATAAATTATTAAAAAATTTAAACAACTTTTATTTTATAAATGTAATGAGAAATTATGCTTCAAAAGAATATTTAGGAAGATTCGTGTACAATTAAAATGAAAATTATTTTAAATTATTTTAAAAGCACTTTAGTGTATGATACCGGTAACTGAAGTACGGATACACTTTGAAAACGGGTAGCATTATCACCATCGTTCGTTCGACTCATCTCCAGATGAATAAGATAAAGCCCAAGAATCTATACAATCCACAGATATACTGTCGTCAGTATATCTAAATTTCTCCAAAACAGATAACATTTGTTGCCCTGCGTTAGTCCTACTTTCATTTTAGACATATTTTCACCTCGCTTAGTGTAACTTTCTGACATTAAAGTATAAAATCACTATTACAGAACAGCCATCCCCTATCGCTCTCAAAATTAAAAGTAAAAACAGAAGCTTCCGGCTGCAAAAGAGCCGACTGGACCGTACGATTAAGAGATCGTCTTAGGAGCATAGCAACATATTTTAGTTAAAACGCATAATGTTCCTTTTAAAAAAGCGTATACGTGGCAGGCATCCTTTCGGGACAAATTGATTTCCGCCACGTAGGCACATTCGACAACCTTTGTGGTAAGTTTTCACTGAACGCGTATACGCGGGTGTCATCTGGAAAGGGTTAATGCTGTAAAACGACTGCTTTTTGCTCACTTCTCTCAAAAGCAAATATGTGGGTGACTTGCCATGCAAATTAAAAGTAATAACACTTTCTCGTGCTCGTATAAATTTTAAAAGAAGAACTAGCTTCTACTCGCTACTTTGCCTCCGGTGGCTTTAGTATTAGGTCCAGAGAGAAATGAAGCATATGTGCATAACAAAAAAAGAAGCAGCCAGATGACGCTTGTGCTATAGACAAAAATGACTGTAGTTAAATATTATTTATTTTCTATTTATTTTAAATTACAGAGACGCATATAGAACATAATGTAATTCTTATGAGTGTCCCTGTAAAAGAGCTATTTGGGATGTATGCATGAAAGGTAGCCTATGTTATTCAGGAATAGTGCAGCTTTCTATCACTGAATAAAGTTTTAGAATCAGTACAGTGGTTACAGAGATGCCTATAGAGAATATTGTATTGGAACTTTTGAGTTCCCCCGTATAAGAAATATTTATGCTACTTGTATGAATTATAGTCTATGTACTCAGAGATAGTGTAGGTTTGTATCGGTGAAAAAATCTTCAGAATCGGCTCAGTACTTACAGAGCTCTCAATACAGCGTAATGAATTAGAATTCTTGCGCTTCCCTGTAATATCTTTACAGTTTCCCTGTAAAAGAACTATTTATGCTGCATGCATGAACGGTAGCCTTTAATACTCAATAATAATGTAGCTTTCTACCACTGAAAAATGTTTTAGAATCGGTTCAGTAGTTACAGAGACGCCCATGGAGCTTCATGTATTAGAATTATTTTTAGTGTCCCTGTAAAAGAACAATTTGTGTTATATGGATGAAAGGTAGCCTATAATACTCAGGAATAGTATAGCTTAAAATATTTAGAATTGATTCAGTGGTTACAGAGATGCCTATAGAGCATAATGTACTTATTATGAGTGCACCTGTAAAAAAGTATTTATAAAAGTAATATGAATGAAAGGTAGCCTATGTTATTCAGGAACAGCATAGCTTTCGATCATTGAAAAAAAGTTTTAGAATTTATTCAGTAGTTATAGATATGTCCATAGAGCGCAATGCAGAGGTTGGTCAAAAAAACATGATATAAAGTAGGAGATCGTTGTGGAAAAAAGACAACATGCAAGAACATGAAACCTATTTTATTGAATAAAGATATGAATGACATTTAATGTACAAGATGCTCGCAATGTCTACCGCCCCCGATTATAGTGTTATAAAGCTAGGTTTGAAACTGTCTCATAAAGTGCGAAAGTGTATCGGAATCGAGTGCATGAATCTCACTTCTGATGGCCGATTTCATGTCCTCCATTGAATTAAAGAGATTCCTATAAATTCTGTCCTTGATGTAACTCCATAAGAAAACTCATATGGATTTAAGTTCGAAATGTGTGGGGTCACTCTATCGCTCGCCTCGTGAATTTCTCGGCATCCAATGCAATCAAACGCTCCCCAAACGCCGTTTCAAGCAGCATGAAGACGTCAGCGGTTCTTTGAGGACGAGCTCCTTCCTGCATGAACGCCCAACCAGTGGCATGGTGCATAGCGCACTGAACTGAAAGACAGAAAGTGCCTGGTTCGAAACTAGGTCGCGTCCGCCGACCTAACCGTTCGGAGTTATCCGTGGTTTCCTCCGAAACTTAACGTAAATACAGGTGAGGACCCCTTACCCCCCCGGAGGGCATCCCACCCATAGGCCTGGATCCCTCGTGCAGGTAATTGGCCTTAATCCCACAACACGCCCCTGCATGAACCAGTACCGGCGTGTGTTATGTTGGAACGACCCGCTTCAGGGACAAAGTGACGCTCTAGCAACTCTTGATACTTCACTCCTGTGACCGCACCGTCAATGAATATCTGACCAATTATCCGCCTCGATGATACACCGTGAGCCTTTGTGGATGCAGTGGCGAGAAGACACTTAGATGACAATTTTTCGTACCCCAATGGCTCTAGTTCTGTTTATTCACTTAACCATTCAAATGAAAATGGACCTCATCATTTAACCAGATCTTTGGCTCACTGATGGAACCAAGTTCTTTGATCATGTGATTTTGCTAAATTTCTCCACCACACAGTGTCCCCCTCCTTTAGTGGCTGGCAGATTCGGATTTTGCATGGACGCAACCCTACTGTTTTTGTGAGCCATTGTAATGATGTTTTGGATATGCTAGATTCTTGTAACGCCTGTCGAATGCAAGTGGTTGGCTGATCCTCAAAGACTGCGCGTACTTGCACCTTGTTGTCATCAGTCACATCTGTGGGTTTTCGTCCCGACGCCTCGCTTCTTGCATCCCAAACACTCTCGGTAGATTCAAATCTGGCCATCAACCTGTAAACAGTAAAAATCAGTGTGAGATTAGGACCAGAACATCAGCCATCTGATGGCTTCAAAATCATTGCGACTTTCGAGTGGTGTAATTTACCGTGCGATTACCACTTCACTAGGTGTCCTTTTCTTTCCGAACTTTGAACGACACGCTCGTTGAACGGTGACATTACTTTTGTTATTTTCATAAAATTTTCTTGCGATAAATAATCGTTCTCCAAATTGAGTGATTCCACATATTGCTTATTATATTCCATGGTCTTCATTTCCAGTAATCAAGCCTGCATCTGAAATTTCAATATGTTTGCTGTTACAATATGGAAGAATTATATTTGCATAATATCAGATTGTAACGAAAGTTCTCCGCCAAATCTGCTTGAGTCAGTTCATGCAGCACCCAGCGATTGAACTTGTACATCAAGTTTATGTGATGCATAGCATGACTAATGGGCATGGCATTAATGTCTAACTCTTTAGCTAGCTCTCAAGTGGTTAAATACTGATCTTCTTCCATAAGTTCTCGCAGGTGGCCCTCATCAACATCAGTAGGCCAACCAGAGTGCTCTGCTCCGTGAACATCATAGACCCTGCTTTTTAACTTTCAGTACCAAACCTTCACACTGCCATAGGATACAACAGTAGAATCTAAATTACACACATAATTCTTTGACATTCTGTAGCTGCTTTTTGCAACAGAACTGGAAGTAAATGATGGTTCTAATCCAGTAACGTGATAGTTATATTTCAGACATCTTGTACTCAATGATAACGATATTTTTTAACAACAAAGCAAGTCCCTTTCTTTCAAATGACAAAAATTGTTTGACAAAATACGAGCAAACACACCAACGCGAACTGTTTGTAGACGATATTTGTGGTGGCGGGAAACTTTCGTTACAACCTAATACATTTGAAATCATGAACTTAAAATACTTTCTATCATGTTTTTTGGACCACTCTGTATTAAAATTATTTTTAGTGTTTCTGTAAGTGGAGGCTGGTAGCTGCAGTTATTGGGGGTGCTGCTTAAAAAGATAATTCATTGTTTTTAAATGTTGTGTAAAAAGCAACAATAGGTAAATATGGAAAAAAATTCCGTGCTTTGAAATGAAATAAAAGGAAAAAACTCTCGCCAGTTTTTTGCATTTAATACATTATAATACGCATAAAAAACTTGTAGATAAAACTATCATTATTTTTTGCACTATGCTTTATAAATACTGGTCAAAAATGGAAAAGTAACATTCAGTAAATCGATTGTTTATTTACGACTGTTAAAGCTAATATTTTATATAGATAACAATAAATTTTTACGTAATGTTTAAATACTAGGAGTAGTTTTTCAAAACCATTCATTTCTTCAAAACAGTGAACGAATCATACCGTATTGTTATTTTTGCTGTTGCTGTTGTCAAGTCAAGGCAAAGCACCTGCAAAATGGAGAAATGGAGATGATATGTTAAATTTTAGTGCTAAATACTAAACGTGATATAATTGCACTACCTATTTCTCACGGCCTGATTATTGCTGAGTTAGCTAGTCTGAGCTGAGGACACCTTACTTTTGCTTGCACCTTTAAATAAAAAGATGTTTCCTCATTATAATGTAATTTCCACATTTAAAAAAGGACAACTTTAAATATGAACCATTTCAAACGGAAAATGTTACCACCTACGTCGAGAACATAAAATGGGGGGAAAATGCCAGGCCTCAGAGCCAAACTATTTAACTAGGCCTCCATTGTTTTTATCTAGTAAATCATTTGAGTAACGCTACCCGGCTGGAGACGGGAGCTGTAAATTACACAGTGCCACTCACCGCTATTTCTACCTCTCTTAGAGGGAATCCCCTCGGACTTAGCTCAGAAACAGTGTAATCAAGCGCAATCTTGCTTGCGCTCACTGCGGACAGCTCCGCTCATAGATTTTTATTGTATTTTCCGGATTTTTAAACATTTTCGAGGAGATTTTTGTTATTGCTACGTGATAGCTACTAACTTCAGCCTTAATGATTGTGTAAGGTACAAATATTAAGAAAGAATAAGAGAAAAAAATTGCAATTATCGATAACATTTCGTGAAAATTGGGGGTGCTGCAGTTCCACAGTCCCTATGCACAAGCCGTCACCAGTCTCTGTAAAAGAATTATGCTATATGCACGAAAGGTAACCTATATGTTAATCCAGGGTATAAGCTATCTTCATTCCAAATTTTATCCAAATCTCTTCAGCCTTTTTTGCGTGATTGAGTGGCAAACATCCAAACATCCAAACATGCAAGCATACAAACTTACACATTTATAATGCGTATTAGTAGGATTTTTTCTTACATCACCTGAACCTGACATAATTTCCTTCCATGATCGCTATTAGGCTATCTTCTGCAGCGTAAGCAAGCAGACGGTGAAAGCAGCTCCATGAAATGAGATCTTCCCAACATTACATATGCATACATCTATATAATGCTTTTAAATATAAGTGTGTACTGGTATGCACATACGTATGTTCCAAAAATTTAATGTAGAGACAGAACGTTCATTTGTGATTCTTGCAGAAAACATTAACTACCATTTTCTCTTTATAGTTACCATTATTTAATGCATTACTATGTTACATCAACCTCTAACTATGTATATGAATACCTGAGAATTGCTATTACCGATTTAATTTAATTAGTTGCGCAAAATACATATTTAAAGTATAGAACGAGAGCGTTTCTACTGACAGATGTTGACTTTGTGAAATATGTCTCAATAAAAATGAGCATGATGCCAATATTAAATATATATGTATTATCAGAATTACTGAAGTTATTGAATTGTTAACGCTATCTAAAGTAAAATAGAAAAATTTTTAAGTTTTAGTAGTTCTTTTTTTTTGTACAACTTTATAAAAAAATTCCAACTGCTGCCCTTAAAAAAAGAAAAGAAAAGCAGAAAGTTAAACTGTAAAAAAATCTTATTGAAATTAATCACAAAGGTTCTTTTAATAGCTATTTTAAAATTGAACAGGAACTCGTTGTTCCCTAATTGAATCAATTTTACGAATTAAGGAATGTCCCACTTTGCTCAGTTTGATTTGAGAAAAAACAAACTCACTCCCACGGGGCAGCACCAACTACCGACAGCAATGATTGCGTAGCGCTGGTGGAAAGAGTTTTTCAATTTTCTCACTTAGCTCAGGAAAATAGATTCTTAAAAATTAACTGAACCAAGCTTAAATTCGGCGTTAGAGATACTATCAGATTTACAAAGCTGAGTGGAAAACTTTATTTTACTTTTATCTCGAATAGGTGCGTGTTGCTTTGCTTTAGAAAACAAATCACACAAGGGTAATAGATTAAAGCATTCTTATTTCACTGTATAAAAGCAGTAGAAACATCAATAGTAGTAGGAGCTTCTCTCAGTTGTTCCTAATGTATTAATGTCATTCTAAAAGACCGCAGTTCATGCTTTTCTTGCGTCATTAGAAGTATTACGTAGTTCGGCTAATTGATTCTGCTTACACTCTTTCAAAGCATTTTATCATGTGTCATGTTTGTGAAGAATAATTGTTTAATAACTACATTACATTACGTACGTTATAATGTTTTGTCTTTACGTTCCAGTAAATAATTCCTTCAGAAAAGTATTGATGCGTTGTCCAAGTTTTCGAGCTCCACAAAAAATAGGTTTATTATCCGAAAATTATATCAATCAAAATGAAACTGGGTATTTGGCGAATAAATTTCAGTTGAATGTTTTTCTGAGTAAATTTGAATAAAGTTTATTCAATTATGGTTCAGAATTTAAGTAGATTTACCTCCAAAGTGCATGGTGACCCAAAATTTCGTTAACATTTTCAAAGTCAATAATCTGGAATAATGTCGATAGAGAGATAAAAATTGTGCCGAAATAACATGGGCCTTTACTGCAACCAAAAATGGCTGCTAAAATGGCCAGCAGATGGCGTTTCATGTGATAACAACAATATTAGCATAGCAAACGACTTTTAATAAAGACTGTTTTTTATACAGCTTTAATACACGATTCTCATGCAGTGTCACTGACATTTTTTTTTTTTTTGTCCAATGCCACCTGTTGTCTTTTTTTTATTTCAATAAATCCTTTTGGCATTTCAAGCGCACATGTCAATTTTTACCTCTTTTCAAATGTTAACGACTTCAGCACTTAACCTTTCCGTCCTCCCTAGATTTTCTTTGCCTCATGACATAAGCAAAACTACGTCGTTAAGCAAAGTCGGAATTCAAATTCTACAAGTCTGGGGTTTGTTCCCTCCCACTCCCTAGAAAATTTCTATAGATGCCCATGGGATCACCCTGACATGATCCCGAGTTGTATTGGTGTACCCAATAGGTTCTAGAAACGACATCCTAAGATTCTTTACAACCTTTCTTGTATCCCTCATGCAGACAATGTACGTCAATTGATTCTAAAACCATTGAAAGCAATTTCCAAAAACAAATCAAATAACATTTAATTTTTGATACATTACATTCAGTTTTAGAAAAGCAAAAGAGGATTAATATACGATTCAACTATTTTCTTCGACAATCAATATACCTTTTAATCTTTATTTTATTATCTTTTTTTCCCGTTCGGAAATAACATGAGAGTTATGAAAATAGCCTTTATAAAATCTCTTGTACTAAAAGTTATAGTTCAATAGATTTAAAGAAATGCCATGGAAGCCACCTGTATTAAGATCGGTAAGCTTTCCTACTTTGAGTTATTACCTGATAGGGTTAAGGTTTTTATGAACTATAAAACATAATGTAGTTTATAAGATAAGAATTACGTTCGACTGAATAAAGTCTTTATTTTTCGCATAAAAAATATCTTTGGTGTCTGTATTTGAAAAATACCTTGTCTTTAGAAATTTAAACTTTTATTTTTGAGTTTGGGCTGTCTTATAAGCGAATAACACAAAATTTAAGCATAATCTTAAAGAATGTCAATGTAGCTATAAAACTATATTAACAAAAACATGTGTTACAGTAACCCTTAATACAATTCAATCAATCAGTCTAATGAAATTTCAGATTAAAATAATTTCCAATTATGTTATCAGGTGTACTTAACAGAAGTAATGTAAAACCAATCTGAAAGATTAATCCTACAAAAAATACAATAACAAAAAATAAAAAGTAAAATGACAACATTTTTTATGCTTCCGAAATATAACTGCAAATAATTTCTTAATTCTTTCTAGACAGCTAGTGAAACGTTTTCTATCAATACGATGTCTCTAAAAATATAAAGTTTTTTGTGGATAAAATACTTTATAAACATTTTGCTTAAATAGTTATTTTGTGGCCAGTTATACAGAGTTTTACAATATATGTTAATATAAGCTGATTCTGTGTAATTGGTATAGATATTTTGTGTAAGTGTTCTAAAGACTATTATGACAAGCAATAGAAAATTCCGCATTTTTACATTCATTTATTGTAATAACACATTTTGGACACAATTTTTCAATAGTTTCATATGCCTTGTTACCTCAGATAAGTTGTATCTTATTTATTCACGTGTTTAACTGGATGATAATAGACATTTCAGAAACACGTTTCAAATGTTACTGTGTTTAACCCGTTTTAAACGCAAAAATATACAATGATGAAACCGAACCATAAAACTGCAAATATTTTTTTCTTTCTAACCGCCGAGTCGTCGACCTACTGGAGGCTTGACCGCTGCGAGGGCCGACCAATGTTGCCCCGTATGTGTGGTCTTCTAATTTTGAACCAATTTCAGATGAGAAACCTAGAACGTGAATTCGGCATCATCCAGAGGTGTCGTTTGATGATCGAGAAAATTGGAGATACGAACAATTCTATGTGCACTAGCTCCCATCAGCATATACGGTCCCACAGCAATCCAACCGAGAGAGGTGTTTACCCTCCCAAGCACTGGCCTTGCCGGTGGTGGCTTCACTTTCCGTGTTCTTAGGGGAACGGAAGTGCAAATATCTGTAAATAGTGAAATAAAACGCAAATATTCCATTTTTGAATATTACATAATTTAAATGTCCCTATTACACCGAAATTGCGTTGTGGGAAGATAATAAAAGATATCCCATAAGTCACTCATACAAAAAACAGAAATTATCCCTATTCATGCAATTAATTTATATCGAAATAAATATCTGACGACCGCACTGTCAAACAATCGTGAAACGTCCGCTTTCGTAGTTTTACCTTTTGCTCTTTTTACGTTCCCAAGCATTTTTATTCCCCTCGTGCATGGCCATCATTTTCTTTCCTTCTCCAGTTAAAACGTGGCTCTTTTGTATCGGGCATGTAGAGTAAAAGGAGTGAATGAAATAACTAACGGGACTCAGGCACGAACTTCAAAAAATTGTCTAATCTGGGACGGTTATTAATTCATGAAGACTTGCAAAAGCCAGAATGTCTCTACCCGAGTACGACATACACACTTAAAGTGGTCGGGAAGTTGGAGGGGGGGGGGGGGAGAGGAGAAGAAGAGAAAATTTTCTTGGGTCAATCAATCACTCCCGTGAACTACTAGACTTTCGCCCACGCAAACGTCCGCGAGTCATGCACTCGCTCCCTATCATAGTACACGCCACACGTGCCTGGCTCGTCGATCCATCACGGAACATCAAATGGACCGTGCTGCTCTAGGACTGGCGTGATTAGAGACTGTAAACGCCCATTCAGTTGTGTTCCATTTTTGTGTGGAGTAAAAAATATTTTTTGTAACTCGCAAAATCGAAACGTGCTATTAAATGCGAGCATTCACAAAAAGGGCTTCTAGTCTCTGGATATTACGGAAAATTGCCTAAGTAAAAAGGCGAAATAACGGTGTTTTGCTATTTTGTAAAGGGGGGGGGGATTAGAGTAATTTTCTATTATGAATGGAGAGGCGGGGAGCTGGCGTAAGTGTTCTCACGCTACCGAAATTCTCAACTGTTTGGGAGATACTATTCTGGAAAAAAATACATCTTCCCGCCTAACTAACCAAATGGTTCGCATGTCTCTTACACATGGCCTGGATTCACATTCTGCTTTATATTTGAATCCATTTTCACATCCCCAGGCAGAGGCTCCGACTTTACAAAACTGTAGTGTATGCTGCAGAGAGAAGAGTTTTTCGAAGGAGGGGGCGGGGGGGATGGTTGGCAAGGGCGGCTTCAGACTTAATTCTCGAAAGGGGCCATCGGACTTTTTACAAAAGTCTATAAATTGTTTAGTTCAGCGCAAATACAATGCAAACTGAGCGTGTGAAATCGTAAAGTATGCAAATCTTAAGTTGTGAAACAAATTTTCGGAGGGGACTATGCCCCCATGGCCGCCCTGGTTCATAATTTAGACACACGCATTTTTTTTTTTTTTTTTTTTTTTTTTTTTTAGAAAATCTCGATATTTCCTCCAATAGCATCACATTTTTAATACACAATGGAAGCGAAAACTTTTATAAAAGAAAAATTAATGGTTTTTTTTTTTCTTGAAAATTTAAATGAATAATTCTGACTACTACATGTGTACTTGGACATCATCTAGCGCTGATCAGGGACACAACTGAGAAAAATTCCGATTTTATTGCAGAAATCTCATAAAAGATTCCTTTTCCGAAGAAAACTGTTTGATTTTTTTCCCGAAACTCCAATACACTTTTCTCTACAAAAGTAGCTAAAATTATGCCTTAAAATTTTGCAGGTGCTTCCTCTATGTAATTCTTTTTTCGGTGGGTGCTTGAGCTCCTGAGCACCCACGCAGTTGGCGCCACTGATTTCAGGGACTTAATGAAGGATTCTTTTTTAGGGATTCATCACAATACCCAGGTAGCACAGCAATGTTCATTAAACGTTAATCGTCGTACAGAAGCTATGGGGCCATTTCTGAACTTTCTCTGAATGTCAATAGGCGTTCACAGATCTTGTTGTTCTGCCTGGGTATAATGCACACCAATGTTCAAACGAAACAATTCTTTTTTTTTTTTTTTTAAAGAAAACGTCGTCTAGGTTTATCAGAAAGAAATACATGATAAATGTACATGTGATGTGTTCTAAAAGTTCCTTTACTCTAACTATAAAATCACATTGTCCGTGATTCTTTTTTTAACATTAAATTTTATTGAAAAAACTTCTTGCAGGAAAACAGTTCAAATGGTGTCATAACTTTATAGTAAAGCAGTCTGTCAAATATTCAATAATGTAATAATGTGACGTATCAAACTTCTGAAAAAGTTATGTCAAAAAATTCATGACTAATAACCTAGAAGAGAATATAAGCTTACAGAGATGTGTCTTGACAGAAGACTTTTCGAGAGCAATTGGCTCTTATTCATTTTTCATTTGAAGAAGCTCAGAAACTCCTAATACGCAGCATAATATGCCTTCAAAATATAGTGTATTTTCTTATTTAATCAATGTACATAAACTATTTAACCGATTATGCTCAAGTACTTAAAAAGGTATACTTCTAAAATGTTTTTCTAGAAAAAATCTTTTTTTTCCCTATGGTAAATAAAACTGTAAAACAATTCCAAAGCTTTCTTTGCTAAGCATAAAATTTGGATCATTATCACAGAATTAGTAAATTTACGGCTCAGAAGTAAAGTTTTATTCTGTACTTTACTCTTTGAACTGAAATACTTTAGAATATTTTTATTTGAAAGGCGTTTTTGAAAATCCATTGTTTTAAGTGAAAACAATTTATAAATAACATAATTTTTCAAACAAAAAATATAATAAAATCCATAAGCATCCATTTTTTTATGTGAAAATAACTCATAAATAATATAATTTTTTGTAAATAAAAATGATAAAACACGTAAAGTATCACGAAAGTTCAAAGCAATCCACTTTTCCTTAAAATATTCCTATGAGAAATATTATCTTCTTTAATTGACACATAAGCGCCACTGTTTTTCTGTTTAAAGATTAATAATACATCACTTTCAGCCAATACACATCTTTGCTTACGATGGAAACAAAGGCATCTCCCTCGTGCTTCTCACCGACCTTTTGATCATCACGCAGCTTTTAAACTGCCAGCCTTCGATCATTAGCCCTCCCCGTTTTATTGACGCCCATCCTTTTAAATGACGTAGGAAGTTTAAATTCCCCGCGCGGAAACTCTGCGGAGGTTAATTACCGATTCCGTGTATGTCAACACCGAGACCGATGGCCGGTCATGTTTTGTGGAAAGAAGAACAACGATGAATGATATCGCTAGCGAACCAACAGGGGCATCGAGCATGGGCCCGCTCGGAAGGGAAGGCGGCCACGTCCAATCGGATGGAGCATGTCCGATTCGTAGTTGATCCATCACCGGTTGCTTTGCGAATAGTTTTGGCTGTTAAATGTATTCCGTTCCGAGATGGATGTGTCACGATGTAAATACCTGTTGTGGAACACGAAATGTCATGCTGAATTGATTCGATGCATTCCGGTTGGATTCGGTGACTGGAATATAGACAGGGCAGAATTTGCGTCAGAAAACAATTTGAGAGAATTCTGAAATGTGAAGGGTAGCGTGAATGAGCTGAAAAGGACATTGATAAAATCAATCGAATATTAGTTGATTTCCTGTCAGGAAGAATAAGGGAAGAAGAAAAGTTGCCTTCATATTTTCTTTAGAGTCATCTTATTAATTCTTCGTTGAAGAATGGGGAAATTTTTTGGGGGATCACTGCATTTATTGCATGCAATTTATCGATTTAATCCAATTTATTTGCAGATTGATTCGAAAAATACAAACAGAATGAGACATGTTTCGTTTCCAGGATTGTAATAATTCTTCGCTGCCTGTAGTTTCTTTTCAAATTCAATTTATTTGCAGACTGTTTTGAAGAATAGAAACATGATGGGACATATTTCTCTTCCAAGATTGTAATAATGCTTCACTGTAGTTTCTTTTTTCAGTAACTTTTTATCTCTTGGTGAATTCGTTAATTTAAATGGTGTTTAACGTTATACATAAGTTGGAACTTTAATGGCAACTGTTTATTTTCAACTGATGCAAAACTGATGCTACGTAGTTTAACTGTCCTTAAATGTAGTCATCAGAATGGAGGATATCGACTCCTTGGGTTCGAGGCTATAAAAGTCACGTGTCGGTGGAAAACAAACAGCATTTTCTCCTTAGGTTTATGTGTTAGGCTCTTGGTAATAAGCGCAGAATTAAAAGAATAATAATTATGCCTCTGTATATGTATGTTTCAATAACTCTCTGGAACAAGTCCATGGCAACAGAAAGATATCTTTCCACAGATTCCCATTAAAAAATGCTAGTAAGTCAAAACTTATACTGAGCTGAGGCTATTTCAGTCACGTGTCGATGAAAAAACGTACACTTCAGCCAATCAGACTACAAGGTTACCCATCAATGCAGCCGAAAGGTCACGTGTTGGCGCTGAAAAATGACGTCACACCGATAAACCTTATTGTGTACTCCCTGTTGCCAATTATATGAAAGTCGGAGGAACCCTTCGGCAGAGTCTGTTGTATTGCTAGTTCGAATGGAACAGACTACTTCCTCCCTTGAAGAATATCTGGAACAGTTCTGAAGTGAACGCCACGAAGTGGTTCCTTCTTCCTAGGAATCAATTGAGTCAAAATCACAAGGGTTTAAGTATGCGGATTATGGTGGATGTTTGCATATTTTGGGGTCCTTCGTTGAAGGCTTTCGCCCACCTTACATTAGATAGCCAGCTAACACGAGCATTGTTTTCCTGACAGTGCGCATGCGCGTGAAGTTGGAAGAAAGAGATCATTTGCTCTGTTCTAAGGTAAGTATGTAATTAACGTATGATATGAACGTCATTAATGGGATTCTTGCATGACGTCTGTGTTGCTACTATTAAAGTTCCGATCCTCGTATGTAGAATCATCTTTACGATTTCTAAGCAGAAAGAAACAGCTGCTATCGCTTTGATAACACTAGTTGTTCTTTTGTCTCCATTCACAACTAGCAAACCCATTTGTACAGAAACATTTCTGAAACGAGAATTAATACTATTTTAATTTTGGAATTTTTTAAAGGTGCGCAATGTGTAACATACATGAAGGTACGAAGCAAAACTTATTATTGTTTTAACTAATTTTTAAAAAAATATCCCAGTTTTGTACACCAAAGTATTCGTGTACGTAGAATGCATGTAGAGCCAATCACTCTATTCTGAGAAACTAGATGTGCTGAGAGTAATCATGAAGCAGAAGGAATCGACAAATAACTTCCTAATGTCCTCAAGAAGGCTCTTTGAGTGATATACATATCCGTAAAGTGCCATACACACTCCAAATGTTTCCTGCTTTAATGGATTTGCATAGATTCAATTCTGATACGTTTTCCCCGTTTTTATCGATCTAAAAGCGTCAATGATACTTTGCTATACATTTCTAGAAAGATCTCTCAGAAAACAAATTTATTGTGCTACATCTAGCATCCATATAAAAAAATTTTGAAACATGATTCATGATTAACCGATTTATTTTATTTATTTATCTACGCGTAAATATTTATTGCCGAAAAACAAAACAGCAAAAAACGGTAAAGAAAATAATAACAATTATTCATTAAACAGTGGCAAATACTATCAATCTCTATCATTTAATTATATTACATGTAAAGCAAAATATTTAAAGAAAAAATAGGTATATTAATGGTGATTTATAAAACACTGCAATACAATTTATTAGTTTTAATCAACTGGCTTATAATTTATTAATATGCAGAAAGAGTTTTCTTTTTCATTTTTTTTTTCATGACAAATTGCCTTTCTAAGGTGTAAATTCTTCGATTATAGTTGCCTAAAGGCAAAGAATATAGCGAATTCGGTGTTTATCAAAGTTAACTAATTGTACTGAATTAATTTACTTCATGTTCATATTTTCAAAATTATCGTAATTTTGTTATTGTTTATACTAAATTTATAGTCAGTTCATTTCCATTATTATACAGTATGTTATTTTGAATAATCTTCATTATATATATATATATATATATATATTGTAATCCAGTGCATTTTGAAAATCCGCAAAAAAACGCCGTTTTTGTCTTTGTGCATTAAGTAAAAATCTCCTATCTCCCATTACCATAAAAATAAAAATCCAAACATGCAAAATAAACTGTGCAATATTAATGTAAATGTCAACATAGTGCTCTATAAATTCAAAATTTCTGTAAACAAAATACCTACTAGAATATTTCTGAAAGATAAAATTTTAAATATTTCAAAATATAAAAAAAAAACTAAAAGCGGACTAGCCAAATAAAATATTGAGAAAATTTCGATATCATGATAAACTCGAATTTTCTCTTCTCTACGCTTTTCAACTTATAGTTCGTGAATCTTTTATAATGTCGATCTTAAATCAGGGCCGAAATCAGTATTCTGAGCCTTATTCTTGCGAAAAATTTCGCTTGCATGTCTGCCTTAATCAAGACACCTTTTCAAGTGGCAGAACTTAGTTCTTTCTTCGAATTCTTCCATTCTTGGTAGGGTAAAATTGGATTCTTTCCTTCGTTTGACTGGATATCTAAGAAATTGACACTCGCTGACAAAAAAAAAGTAGTAGTCGATACTACCTCTAATCCTCGTCAACCGTGCCAGGACTCAACTAGGATGACTACAGGTCCAATCTTTCAGATATTTCATGTAAGAAGAATATTTTGATTTCACATTTTCTAGATGTCTCGTAAAATAACGGGTGATAAATACTGGGTGTAAATAAAATATTTTTACAGCTTGAAAATGACATGGAAAACTTTTAATGAGATATAAAAAAGAAATATGTTATATGGACTCGGTTTAAGTTTTTAATTATTGTTCTCACATGCAGAGAAGTAGGAATCGATAATTGCAGGTGTGTACCTAGAGCTTTAAACTTAATTTGTGGCACCACAGTTGTGTAATATTCAATCAAACGTCCTTTTCCAGCAAGATTGTTCACCTCCATGATGGGTTTATGATGCTTGTAATGATTTCTAGGTTGGTGAATTGGCCTTAATAGTCCAATGGCCAACTTGTTCCCCTGTTATCTTGCCTCTGGATATACCAAAGAAAAATTCGATTGCGGTATATCATTCAACTAAAGCAAAGGGTCATAAATGTCATCGGTGTTAGTGCTAACACTTTTTCACACGACACGGCTATAAATTAAGTATTGCTTTGAGATTTCTGAAGTAATGGTGAGCATAGAGAGGTTTAATAATTGCTTTAAAATTTTATTAATTGCATATTAAAATATTTTTCAAGTTTTTATCTGTTCAGTATTTTATTTAATAAATGTCTGCATTTGTGAAGAGATTTTGTGTGTACACCCTATAGTCTAAAAATAAATAAAATTTTTTGATGCAGAATATATTAATGATCCGGCTGAAATAAATTTAAGATTGTGTAACGAGAAATTCAGTTTATATTAAATGTTATAATCGTAAACTTTCGTTCATTATAGGTTTTCATATTTTAAAATGATTATTTAACTTAAGTGATTCATTTACTTAACTAATTAAAAATGAGTTAAAATTTTGTTTCACAAAAACATTTCTATTTTTTAAATTTTAACTGTCTAACATAATTTTTGTAGTAACAGAATGTTGTGTGTATCAAACAAAAATATTATTTTTTTCAGTTTTTCAATAAATCTTTAAGTGGGGTTTTAACTATAGTGGGGTTTTAACTATATGGACGCCCTTGTTAGATAAAAGGGCACGGATTAAATTGACTAAATTGCTCTGTGAAGATGGGATTCTACATTCTTTCAGTTTTCAAGACTAAATCTCTACGGTAAGCTAACGTGTTCGGCATTAAAATCACTTTGGGCTGTATTTGCAAATATTCTGTCAAGGCTTAGTTTTTTTTTTTTTTTTTTTTTTTTTTTTTTTTTTTTTTTAATCCATGTCAATTAAAACTCAGCTTCGGATTCTCTTAGGAAGTACAAATTTTACTTCCAAAATTTAATTTCCATTGCTTTGATTGGTATTGCATGCATTGAAAAAGCAATTGTTCTATAAACATATTTTTTCATTAAATATTTTTACAGCAATATATTAGCAAATAATATCTGTTTGAATTAAATAAAAATCTTTGTTGTTTTGTTTAAGGAGGCGGTGAGCTTTAATAGTTGACTTATGTTATATTTATTCCACAAAGATGAAATTTCGTACGAATATTTCAATGGTGTTTAACAAGATCATTTGCTAATTTGAGCACGCAAGCATTTTTTATTAAAATCTTTAATAAAAAATATGAGCATTATATTTTTTAAAACTTTCCTATCATTTTTGCATAAAGTACGTTGAATATTGTGATAAAAAATTCTGTGTATGCGCTTAACAACATGAAAAATATTTTTTAAATTAAATTAGTGAACGACAATGTCTAGAAAACATTTTCTATGAATGAAAAGTGCAAATGACTATTTTCGAGAAAACTAGTTTTAGAGTTTTTAGTTTCTGACTATACACGAAGCAAACAGCATATATTTTGTAGAGTTTTGAAGCCTTAAATTTGTGCAAATTATTTCTTTCCCTTTATAGTTAAATATTTTCTTGGGGCCAACAATAGTCAAATAAAATAAAATAATAGATTTTTTAGTCGATTTCAACTGTGATTTTATCGTTTACCATCCTCTTGAAAAGTCGTCTAAAAGCATTTAATCTAAAATAATTTTAAGGAAAGCTGTATGTTACAGCAAAGTCAAACAAATCAAGTTTGATTTCTTTGCTCAAGACAAAATGTATTTTAACATATCCAAAACATTAAAATAATGAAAGCAATTGCGATACAAAAGGAAGTCATTATAAGTAAGTCACAAGTCCATGTACCTCTTTTCAAATAAAGTTGAAATATTTAATACAAAAAATTTTTTTATTAACTCATTTGATATCTTGAACCTAGTTTGCCTAGTTAATGTTTTACGAACGTTAAGTAAGTCACATCAATTTTGTGACTTACTTAATTACTTACTCACTTACATATTCTGTTTGATTTCATGTAGGTACACAATTTTAAAACCATTTTTTTAAAGATTCTTAAAGAATAAAACAGCACACATATTTTCAAAATACGTACATATTTTCTTATGTTCGAAATCTTTTCAAAGTTCATATTTGTCTTTATTTCTGTTTGCTTTTCTTTTTCAGACAATTTCTTTACGTCAAACATGAGTTGGAACCAGTAATTCGGGAACAAAATTGCAGAGAAAAAAGGTACCGGAAGTAGAATAAAGGAAGTAATCATCAGATTGTCAACATATAAAGAAAAATATTGTTGAAACAATACAAAAATAAATATTGTCTCGAACCACTGTTATATTATTTATTCGATTTTTTTCTGAGAATCAGTACACATCATAACTTCAAGAAAACTTTCATTTCCTACCTTATATGTGTGTGTGTGTGTGTGTGTGTGTGTGTGTGTTTGTATGTATATAGTTTGAAAAATATTCTCAAATATCGCATGTTTCATGACGTTTGTTCGAAAAAAGATACGCTAATAAAACTACAATAATTATTGCATTTATAAAAATAAATAGGTCATTCTATAGTGTATTTATATGCCTGTAGTACGACATTAAGAAAAGACTTCATGAGACAAATATATCACATGCATTTTAAATTTCTCTAATGGCAGATAATTTTTGCACAAAAAAAATCATTCCGTAAGTCATTTATTTTATTAATTTTTCAACGTTAAACATCTTTATTTTCAGAACAAAACTTTTGATATTACTACACTTTGATGTATATGAATATCATCTCTGCAGGAGAAGGTATAAATCATATAGTAGACACAGAAACTGAACTGAAATGAGCTATAATTTCTACACTTAGGTTTATGAGAATAGAGTTAAAAAGTAAGAAAGAGGGTGATTCTACGATCATAAGGCATTCTTTTGAGAGGATTAGATTACTCAAATGCAAATTAAAATTGTGAGGTAATGCACGATCGCTAACGTATTCATGTATTTGTTAATAATAACTTTGGACGAAAGGTTCAAAGAATATTGTACTTACCAAATTTTCCCAAAATTAATGGATCTCTCACACACAGCATGCACAATTTGTAAATTCTATCTCATTATCTTTTTTTATATAAAACTCGAAGACAAGCCCTTTGCTTGGTCAAGGAACTAGAACATAAATCTCTTGCTAAGTGATTAGTAACCGGTGCACATGAAGACAACATTTGCGACCACACGTTGCCATCTCATTTTGAATCGTCTTTGAGCAACATTCTTTCCCCAGAAAATTGTCCTAAACCGTAGGCACAATTTGTATATCCATGATATGTATTTTTTAAGATAGTAATGATACAAGGGATGATCATATGAAAAGGTACGAAACGACACAGTGGGTACAAATGTAGACTTTATTCAAAATATACACCATAGGCCTGAGCACAACGATCCCACTGATGAACAAGCCGCAGGATTCCTTGTTCCCAGAATTCCTGTGGCAGTGACGAGACCCAGTCCGTCACAGCGTCCTTGAGTACGTCGTCCAAGTAGAAGCGCTTCCCTTTCAGGTGTTTCTTCAGTGGACCAAACACATGGAAATCGCAGGGCGACATGTCCGGACTGTAGGGCGGATGATCTTGACATGCCACTTGAACTTGGCCAGTTCCTTGGCGAAAACGGACACATCATTTTCTCATTGACTTGTGGGACACACAGCCTTCCCTGTATACGGTCTTCATCCGGCGATGAATAGTGGCCGGTTTAACACCTTCCAGTGTCAGAAATTGGATAACGCCTCGATGCTCCTCGGTCGTCGAATTTTGCAGTGTGAACGCCACCTTGTCCTCACTCGCACTGCCCCTTCAATTGGACGTCGGAATGTGCTTTTTACAAGAGCTTCTGCTCTCTCCTGTGGGCCCCAGCATGTTCCAATCCACACAAAAGGCTCCAAACGCATTCCTAGATGTCTCGCTACGTGCTCTCATAGCTGCATGTGCAAATATGTTAACGGTAAGGTTGTTACGACGTTTCGTACCTTTTCATTTGATCACACCTTATATATACCCCAGACATTTTATAAGGATAGAAGTGATAAGTTCGAGTTCATATTATTTTTTAAGACAATTAAAAAATAAAATACGATCATTTAAGGCTAGAATATCACAAGTTTTCATGAATTAAATGCAGTCTCAGTATTCGTCAATTATTCTATTTCCTGAATGGACGGAAACATATATTCATTAATATAAGCAGATCTCATGACTAACAAAGCATTAAACCACTGCTCTGAAATATCCGAAGAGTTTCACGCACTGCTACGTGCACCTGCTCCCCTTTATTTTACATACTAAGTATGTTTATTCCTCCAGAAATGATGAATCCTTTTTTAATATCTGTTTCCAGAAAGAGTGTTCAAATGAGAGATTTCTCATGGCCCCAAACCTCTGGTCTCCGGAAGATCCTGTCCCATCTTCAATGCTCTAAACACATTTTGAGAAAAAAAATTTAGCTTTCAGATATTTTGTTTATCTATAAGTCTGTTCGAAGCAATTTTGCTCAAAATGAGAAGTGCGTTTCAAATAAAATTCAAAAGACAAAAAGTGCTTAGAAATGGTCTGTATGTAAAAAAACGCACTTAAAAAAAAAGAACACTGATTTAATGTAATGTTTAATGCGCTTTTTAGTAGGGATGGACACGAGACGAAAAATCAGTGTCTCGCGTCTCGCAAAACAGCCGAAAAGCTTGTCTCGTCTCGCAAAATTCCCTATATCATAATGTTAAAAATGTTTGTCTCGTCTCGCAAAAAAGCTGTAAATCTCTGTCTCGTCTCGCAAAAAGTCGTCTCGCGTCCATCCCTACTTTTTAGTCTAAAGTATATTTTTCCCTGAATAAAAAAGTCGTTGTGATGATATTAAATTGGTGATATTCTCATAGGTCTATAAATATTTGTATTCAACAATGAAAGTACACGGCTAACAAAAAAAAAGTTTGTCCAACTCAACGAGCTCTAATATTCGTTTTATTGGTCCAAATGAGATACAATTTAAACTTCAGATAATTAGATGATTTAAATTAACGAATTTAGTACCAAAATCATCAGATTGGTGGAGTTTTAATAAATATAAAAACATTTAATTTACTATAAGAGAAGCAACTGGTACACTCACAATACTATGCGGTAACTTACTGCTGTATTCAACGACCACGGTAGCCGTATTTGTGTCGAGAGAAGACTGGGTTTGCTATCGTTTTCTGCCTGAAAGGATACTAAATTGGCTCGTTGTTCAGAATTTCTCTATTATATTGCGTATGGCATGTGGAGACATTGGACCTTTTCATATCGTCTTCGTATGAAGAATTTCTTATAACAGTTATAATGCAGTTCTACTGGTTCTGGTAGAACAAATTACCCAGTAGCGACTTTTCTTGCAACGTACTCATAATGGGTAGAAAAGTGGCTAATGCAAGTGTAGAATCCACCAATTTTTTATTTAAAGAATAATGTCAATACGCATGTGCTGTAAATCAAATGATAATGCAGATTTTTAATGTATGCAAATAGCATTTATTTGTATACATTAAAACACACTTTTTAATTTATGCAAATAATACCTTTTTATAGCCCCACCTATTGATAAATTTTGACATTTTTTATTATTTAATAAATGTCAATGCATTTAATGAAGTTAATTTAATACATGTCATCATCTGAATTATCTATAATTCAAATTTTATCTCATTTGGACAAATAGAACACATTTTGCTGTCCTCTAAAACGGGCAACTTGCTAACCTTGTACATAAATAGCATAAGAAACATCACTTTTTTGGTAAAAAAAAAAAGGAAAATTTTATAAAAGAAAACATTATAATGCAATAGTTTTTAACTTGTTGGTGCCCGCGTTCTGTTTTTGGGGCGCTCAAATTTTAATACTTACGTTGTCAATCGCAAAAATTAGCAAGCGTAATTTCATTTTCTTAGCCTTAAATCACGATTATTAAATCTCAATTCTGCAAAAAAAGGTATGAGTGAGATGTATAATTTTTATTTTTTATAGATTTTCTTAAAGATTTTATCACTTTTTTTGCAGCTGATGTTAAAAATGTATCTATTATTGATGACATCAGCAAAGATTGGAAAAAGTCATGCAAACAGTCTGGCCAAAAATAAGTTATTACACAATATTTTGGTTCCATATGTTGTGTCAGTTAGAAATAATTTATAAATGGAACTTTTATTTCAGTCACATAATCCAAAAGAACGGAAGTAGACAAAAACTAAAAATATTTACTCTTTGCTGTGGCGACAATTTAATTTCCATAACATGGCTACTTTTGCAAATACTACTTAACACATAATAAATATGAAAAAGTGCTACTTCCAGCAGCCAAACAACAAACTATTGATATAGTTAACACAAGTTCACAAGATTTCGCTAAAAACAACTAAATTATTATTTTTATTATTAGCTTATATTGCTGTTTAAATATCTGGCCGTAAGATGCTCCACCACGTCTCATTTTTGGGTACCAGAAAAAGGAAGCTTTCAGAATTCTTCGTGATTTTCGCGTCGAATACGGCAACTCTGTTTTCTGGAAACTTTGCAAACCCCACCTATCTAGATACTTGCAGTATCCTACTGTAGAATACAAAATGTGTGGTTGAGTATTTCTATATGTGTAAAATGCTACACTTCCAGCGCAAATTTTGCAAAACTATGCCCAGTAAGTTTTGTTACGTTTGAGAACGATTTTTATTAAAATGTGAAGGTACACAATTAACATAAAAATGAAAAAGCTTATCTTCTGTACTAAAGGTACAACGTTGGTGACAAAGTTGGAATCTTCACGATTCTTGCATAAGTTGTAATTTGGCTCTTGGTCAGTGGATGAAAGGAAATAGAATCCTTATGCCATTTGCTGTCCTTATTGTACGGCGTGAACCTTCAAACAATTATGATGAATGATATTTATGTCTTACAAACACAGAAGGATATTTTTAAAAATAGGGCAAGGTGGCCCAAAATGATCCCCTTAAGGGGAAAACTTGCATAAAATAACATGCATGTTAAATAAAACTTTTGCCTTTTGCCGCAATATTTTACACTATATTTTTCACCATAAACATATTTTAATAACATTTAAAACTCAAATTGAGTAACGAAAAAAAAAACAGAAATTTGAAAAAAAAAAGTCCACAGAATCATTTTACCCTCACTGAAGAGCACTCCTTCATTTGAAAACAATTGTAAATTGCTTTTTATCGGCAAAATAAAAGATGTAAAAGTATTTATGACTTTACATAATGAAATAAAATAAGTTTTACAATTATATAGTATGCATAGTTTATTTTATGAAATTTGGAAATGAAGAAGTATCACGAACAATAAAATAGAGCATTTCAAAATTGTAATTAAAAAATTATTTCCTACGATAAACGCAGGAATAAATGAAATAATATAATAAGAAGTCACGCATTTTGAGAAATTCTGAAGGGTTGTCATGATGACTAGGACCACGTACTGGTGTTTCATCGGTCGATGGATTATTTTACCGGGCAGTATGGCTGCCCACTTTTGGTCACATTACTGGAACACGCTGAGAAACATAACAAACTAAACAAGTGTAGTTCACATTTAAAAACGTACTCTATTCAGTAAACTAAGTCATATTTCTGTACATTTAAGACTGCATTTCTAAATAAAAAGGAAACTTAGTGCTTATCTTATAAGAGGTATGATAAAAACCCAGTTTTTTGTAGAATTTTGCTCAGATAAGAAGTACACTGATCGCTTAAATATCGCCATTGCTTCGTCTTGGCTCGACACTAGTGTATACGTTACTTAGATGATAGCGCAGCCTGTCTGGAAGAGAACATACGTGGATTGTTTTGCAATCTAGGATCATTTTGAGCCACCTTCCCTTGCACAACATTGAATAGTTGAATATCTCATCCGTACTCTAACATGTTCCTAATGGCGAAGGCTTAAAGGTATTTTTATCGGAGGAAATTAGAAAAAGATTTTGTGATCTAGAAAGAAAGCTTAATCTAACAGAATAACGATATTGGATATCATTCGTGAAAGCGGTTAAAGGATTTTGAGAAAACAAGATTGATAAAAGTTTTAAAATTCTAATAGAAGAGCTTCTTAAGTCCTACCAAGACATGGTGTGTCGAATGGCATTGAATATTCAGTTTTCTAGAAAATAACAATTGGATTTCTTTCCAGAACATCTGAGCGTGGTTAGACAAGCACGAGGAAAGATTCCACTTGGACATTAGGACTATAGATATCAAGGTCATTGGGAACCAGCGATGATGGATGGCTTAGTACTGGTTTCTGAGAAGATTTGATACCTCAAAAGAAAATAAATATGTTTTCATTTCATCGAATTTAATGTATGCTTAATGTTTTAATGTTTTATGTAATCAAAAATGTATATAGCATCCCAATTACAATAGTATTTCATGATAAATTAATGGTATTACACATGAGAATGCGCGTGTTTTAAATGTTTTTTTTTTCAGTTTCTTCCAGAACAGGCAAAGTAGTCATAACAGTAAAACTGTACAAGTTACAGATTTTTCTAGAGTCATTTTTAAATTCTACTTGGCGAAATTAGTTGTAAATAGCTGATTCCATTTGTGTTAGGGGAAAAAGTTAATTTCTGCCGGCTATTGTAATTCGACAGTTAATATTAGATATTTAATGAGTTAAAATCTATAGCATACAAAGTTAAACTTCTAGCTTTTCATCTACTAAGGAAATATTTTATGAGTGATAATATGAGGATTGGAATGAAAATCGCTAGAGAATGCAGTGTTATTTGATATTTCAGTGTACGAGGTTTTTTACGAAATGTTGCTTATGAGTGTAAATATAATCTAATGTTTTAAAAAAATAGTTGTTATTTCGAAGATGAAGAATTTTTCTTCATCGATTTCATTTGACTAACAAGTTTTTGTTTAGAGGATTTTTTTTTTTTTCGGAGTAGGGTTGAAAATTGTCAAGAGTAGATTCTCTTCGTATACATGAAAATTTATACGAATTACGCTTATAAATCGATATCAATTTACAGCCCAACTCAGCAAAGAAAATCGATTGAGAAACGGAGATAGTCAAACAAAATAAAAAGAGAAACGAATGTGAAGGGCATTCCGACCAGAAATATCCACTTTTCCTATATTTCTGTGCTTGGTTTGGCCAAAATAAACTACAAATGGAACAAATCTCATAAAATTGAACCAAGAAACAAGTTATAAACCGACGCTAAGAAATGCAATCAAAAGTTTCTTATCAAAAATCTAATATCAGCCACTTGCGACGAGATAAAAAGAAATGAAGACCGGAAAACTTTTGCTCCAGAACCGCATTGCTATGTTGTTCTCAACTACTATGATGTATTAGGAAAGACTTGATTATCTGTAGTTGACAACATCTCTACAAAAATTTCATTTTTTTTCAATATGTTGGAGCAAGGAACATATTTCCTTCATTTTTTGCTGTCAATTTCTCCGATAATAGTGGTCAGAGTTTTAGATTGAATTTGAGAAAAATATATCTTGTAATGCGTCCTACGAAGTAGCTCTATATTATATAAAATTGTAGTATCTTTTTGATAGTTAAAAATGACTTCAGAAATTCAACATATAAATTGTAAAAACTTAAGTGAAAGAGACGTTTTTAATCTATGACAAAAACGAAATCTTGATGAAACTGTCTTCAAATTTTCATTTTCAAAGAAAGAATAAAAATTGCAAAGCCTATAAATTATAACATAGCAAGATTTGTCTATAACAGATAAAAATAATTCGGTCCTGAAATTTTAATTATCTTTCACAGAGTACATTTGAAATACAATTCCTTCGGAAAATCTTCATATATACACAAATTTACTATTGTAAAACTTCCCCTTACATATTATCTTGCAAAGAAAACGGTTTAGCGATGTTCCACAAACTTTGGTATATGGACTGTACAACGGCATATCCGTTGAAGAATTTTTGTTTTCAATTCAGTTAAATATTTCCATTAGACAGCATATGGGGGGAGGCACGTCGAATTTAACCAAAGAATTAAACTGGTTAAAAAATTATGAAAATCTAGAGAATAAATATGTATGTTTTTAGTACATTTTGAAATAGTCATCTTTGTTAAATTTGCTGCGATTTTCCAGGGAAAGTGACACCTAATGAACACTTTTGAACTAAACAAAAAGGAAAATTTTTGAAAGCATCTCTTCTTTAGTCCAAATTCCACACTTGGTCGCAATATGTTCGGCAGTTTTAACTACAGGATGTTGTTTATAATGCATGTTTGACTATATCCCCTTTGTAGATAAAATTTCCGGAAATATGCACATTTTTAAGGATAAAAGCTCTGCATAGTATAATTATAAAGGAACACATAAGCTTTACAATTGCTCATTTCTTTATACAAATTATTTCCTGATGTTGTCAGTGTGAGTTTAGAAAATCATACTGCAATTTTTAATATTGTGATCCACTAGGTGCTTTAATGACAAACATATTATTTTTAATCAGAGCTTAAATTAAAAACGTTGAAAAGACCCTATACATTCATGTATTCTGAACTGATAAAATATTTTTTATTATTATTATTATATTTACACATTTAAAATGAGAACTTTCGCACATTTTTAAGTAACTAATGATAATATGTTCAACTAGCTTAAGTATCCGTTTTTAACGAGTTAATATACCTCAAAAATCTTCGAAAAGTACACATTCCGAATATATCTTTAAAACATCACGAATTTCATTCAAAAATCATGCCTACATAAATAAATAAATTTAAGTGGCCAACTTTCACGATACTACATTTCATTCCATTCGTCCACTCGCTTTTACGCGACGATCGAAGAAAATTTACACATTTTGAATAGATTTTCGCATAATCTCGAATCCCATTTAAAATATGAATAACAATGATGTCTGCATTGAGTTAGTTACCCCCTGTCATATCTTTTTAATTACTTCAGCCATTTTTACGTGATAAGTTAATATGACAAAATGATAGCATGTCTGGCAGATATAGTACTTTTCTTTAGGGTAGTACTGCCTACTCGAAACAGATAAAATCACAAAATTTTCGAATTTAAATTAACGCACGGACAAACATATTTTATTTTTATAGTGAATCAATTTCGTGACAGGCTCCTAAAGTACTCAGTAATTTGCGGCGAGACACAAACATGGAATTTTCGAGATCGACGCTGTCAACTTTTCTGGTCACAAGCCAAAACAAATGTGACAGTTTTTATTGAGCGGGTTAACCGTCCTGACGAATATGAGTTGAGCCAAAGGGACAAAATGGAATCTGATTCGGAACGCAGCTCCCCGGCTCTCGAACAGAAGTACCTCCAGTGATTGACACTTCGGAGAGGAAGAAAAACCAGAAGAGGCAAGTGTAAGGACACAAGCTCTGAATTTCTTTTTAGGATAAACAGACGGGTGTCGCTTTGATTTTTTTCCACCCACTGGAACGTGCTAGATAGGCATCCTGTCTGCCCATCAAGAAATGATTTAGGAGGGGTCGGATGATTTAGGGCTTGGTATTTTTTCACTTATAAATATTGGAACCAGGGAGGTATGCATTTCTCTTTTTTTTATGGGTTGAGAAAAAAAAATTGTATGCCAAGTTTCCATTGATAAGACGTGGAACATTACGGTTTTCGAATGCAATTGAATGGGGGCAGCATAAAATTGTATGTATACTTAAATACTAATGCAATATTCTGAAGCTAAAAATATACCATTTCTACTTTCAGCACATTTTATCGGAAAAGAGCAAAAATGTGTGCGTTAGTAACGTAAAGCACTTACGAAAAAAATATCTAAAAATAAAAAGGGAAAGAAAGAAATGTTCGAATATGAATTTTAGCTATAAAGCAAATGTGGTAATAGAGCTGTTAAATTCATAAGTATTTAAATAATATGCGATTATAAGTTTTAATTTATTTGTTTACAATTTTAGATTCTATTTGTTTAGAAAGAGTGAAAATATAGATTCATCTTATTAAGTTTTTTTTTTCTTTTCTTTTTAATGTAAAATGAAAACATTACACAGAGAACCTTATGAAATGACAGAAAGAATGCGAAAGAAATTTAAACACAGACGTGTACATAGATATGAGTTACAGTAGTCGTAACCCCCCCCCCTCCCATGAAAAATGTCTCGCTACTCCACTGAATTATTCAATTCAAATGTTTCATGTCTAAACTCAAGAAAATTTACAATTTTTGAAAAAAAATATATCAATAATTTCTTTGGCTTTGATAAATCCGTTCACTTATTGTAATTTATATAAGTAAAATTTTTGTGAAAATCTCTTTCTAATAAAGTATTGTTCAGGCTTCACATAGCAATGGAACAAATGAAATGTAATTATATAACAAGGTACATGATCTATCAACATAAGCTATAGGTGGGAATTTTAAAAAAATAATAGATTTTGAGGCTGTGAAAATTTATTCAAAATGTGTAAATTTTGTGTTTGAAAACCAATAGATTGATTAACAGATGTTATTATCTATGTAGACAAATCGATGCAACAGGTCCATTGCTTCAAAACACTGCATTAACTTGACACCACCCACTTTACTTGTGTCTTTTTGTACATATTCTACTGGAAGAGAAGTACAGAATATAATACTTTCAACATTTACACTCATATTTGAGTAAAATTTTAAAATGTTTAGCAATAACTTACAGCTTATGATCATATGGAGTAAAATGATCATACATTTAGATATTTTAAATTTTGCTGAGCTGCACAACTAAAATGATGTAACGTATTTAAACGTTTACAAATATTTTACATTGGACTATCTAAGAGTTGCTACATTTTTTTATTCTTTTATAAATATTAAAATTGTTTCAACATTGCTATTTTCTGGCCTGTTTTTATGATCCTTTTACCCCGTAAAGTAGGGTAATAAGTTCATTGACGAAAAAAATGAAACAACTCAGAAAATGATATTATATCAATACTACCAATTAGAAAATAGATAACGAATACTTTTTAAAGCTTTTTACATGGAATTTTAATTTGGCTATCAAAACTTAAAATTATGATTTCCTCTACTATCAAAAATTGGCTCATCCAGTATCACTATCTGTTAAGTTTAAACATCATCGACGTGATGGCTTTCTAGCAATGCATATTTGTTTCAAAAATTTTATTACGGTTTTTAATTGTAAGTCGCTGATTATCTTTTGACAAAAATCTGCTCAGTAAAACTTTAAATGAACTTTCTACCGCAGTACTTCACCAGTACTCACGAGACAGTAGTTGTTTTGTCCAAAAGAGGTGTTATGGTCTTGCCATTTTGAGCTCTTCTTTCAACTTAAAAAAATTGAATTGGACTTTTTCTTGGCAAAATTTGAAGAATAGCGTGTTTCCTTTATTTCACTTTCTTCATGATCTTCTTAAGACTTGCAGCAACCATATTTTCCGTTAATGCCTATTCATAAATCTACGAGTCTAATATCATGAGTTTTGGGTTATTTTCCCATTTTGATGTAAATTTGAAAGTAAAATAATAAGATTTATTTGTTTGTTCAAGTTATTACTATTCAGTATCTTATAAAATGTTTTGCAGATATTAAAAAGAAAACAAACATCTAAAATGGTAAAAATGTTCTTAGAATACAAGTAGCTAACACTAACACTATGATAATTTTAATCCCACATTCTTTAAACTGCTCTAAAATATTAAACATAAAAAAGTATACAATTTAATTTGATACCGAAACAGTAACCTTTGTATCATGAGAATTTCTAGAGCTTTGAATCACAAAAATGCTACAACTAAGTAATTTTGCATGTTCCACAGAGTCAAATATGAAATTCTAAGTGTTTCGATTATATACTAAAAGAATATCACCAAATCAATTACATTAGTTTTAAAATTTCATGTCAACACCCCAATTCATGTTACATATGTCGTCCTATGTTTTCTACATTTTTACTATAAACATACTCTTGGATTTTAATTTATATAACGAAAGTCAATACCTTCTTTTATTCAATAAATTTATCTGACTCATTTTAAGCGTAAGCATTATCCTTCTAACGAAAATTATTTAATCTGTAAGCAGAAAAATAATTTGTTCATTTGCTTAGATGCACATTTATTCACGTTTTCATTTCCTGACCCAGATTCCTTGCCTTCCTAATTTTCGATGTTAGTATTCAAGTATTAATAGGTTCATTCTTTCTCTAGAATTTTATTTCCTGATATTAAGACATTATTAAATCAGCAAGTATGTTTCATATGTAAACGCAAGTAATTTTTATTATTAAACAATAATTATTGGGTGGCTTTTATAAAGACTTATTTAAACTATGTATATATGCACTAATACAAAAATGAAATGTATTTGTGAATTTTTATGGATTGGTAATATAGTCAATCAGTAATATTACAGTAAAATTCAAAACGAAAAATAGATTACATTTAACTACAACCGTGAAAAAATGGCTCGGTAAAAAGAAGAAAAATCTTAACTGCACTGTTTAAATTTATTTTTAAAACAGTTTTTTTAATTATTTCATGAATCTTCCAACAGAACAAAAAGTGTGGATAATAGCTCAGAATGGAACTTTTTCGTTGAAATATACTATTTTAAGTAAAAAGACATGAAAACCTTAACAGATTATGTTCTTACAAATTTAGTTTAATATTCATACAATCATTACCTCAGAAACAATAAAATGGGGGCATTCACATGACCCACTTCTTCATTATGAAACATATTTCATTCTCTTTGAATATGCACTATTCTTAAAGCCAACCCCCATACTCTCAGATTCAAGCATTTTCAGACGAATTGCGCGAAACCATCAAAAGTTGCCCTTTCGCAAATACGCACCTATATCACTCAATCATGCTGATTGGTAGTTGTCTGTTGCGCACGGTCCTTCATCAAATTCTATGAAATTTGCATGTCTTGCACTTTCAATTTTAGCATTCTCCGGCAAGCGGGAAATGTCGACACAGCTTCCCTGCTTTCCTAAAATTGTATTTGGAGTAATGTAGATTAATCCCAACGACCTCCCCCCTACTTTCCCTTTCTCCAGCGAAGCAGATTTCAGAAGTTGACAGCACATGTTACTACCAGTGCCCCACGCAGTTAATTGTTAATATATGGACTTCAGTGAATGACTATGTAAAGCAGAGTTTCCACTTAACATTATTTTGTCTTTCCAGTTTTAAATGTGCTGAATTCCATGACAGATTTTGAAACTATTGTAATTAAAACCATGTTTGAAATACTGCATTGACATTGGCACTTACATTGATATGTCTGTCATAAAATCTATTTTGTCTCCGAAATTTAATAATAACGGTGTTCAGATAATGCTTAAAAAATGGTTAAGTAATAAATAATGTGCCTTTTTCTTGCATTTTAGCAACATATTGTGTACTAAGTTATCTAAAAGTTCTAGAATAGGGTATAGTAAGTTAAAATAGGTAGGTGTTCCTTTTTCTTTAATCAAAAGTATGAATAAATCATTTTTAACTTACAGATTCAAACATCAGTTGGCAAGATATACAGGGTGATTATAATTAAAGTTCCCCTTTAAAACGATCCGAAAAGGAAAACTACTGGACCAAATGTTATCAAACTTGGTAATTGTGTAAAGGTGGTCAGGAGATTTACTATCGGCGAAAAAAAAAAAAATCAAAAATTCAACACGAGGGGCAAGGACGTATTTAGCAGGGGGGGGTCGACCTACCTAAAACCTACCCCAAACCTACTGGGGGGGTCAGACCCCTGAACCCCCCCCCCTAAATATGTCCTTGCCTCTCGTGTTGAATTTTTGAGCTTTTTTACCTCGTAAAATAAATCTCCTGACCCCCTTTGCACAATTATCAAGTTTGATAATATTTGGTCCAGTAGTTTTCCTTTTCTGATCATTTTAAAGTGGAACTTTAATTATAATCACCCTGTATACTCAGTAAAAAGTTCATTAATTGCATTGGAAACGTATTATTAGCTTTTATCTGCTTACTGAATCTATGTTCTTTACTTGTGCCTCCAAAATGTTTTATGAAACTAATACATTCCTGAGAACTAAAGAAGATTAGTTATTATTTACAGACAGAACAGTTTACATCAGAAAAGCAGTTATTATCATAAAAAAGCAAGAATTAAAAAAAAATATTTTTGCTTTCAATTATGTTCTAGTGTTTTGGGGTAAATGGCTATACAGTTAGGCTCAGTTGATATCCTCTTTCCAACTACTTCGAATAAACTATTAAGTGAATGAAAGTGTTTCTTGTAATGTCTGCAAACTAATGTCTGGATAATATAGGCTAAAATTGTCATTTTAAAACAAAATATTTGTATTTTGGATCTAATATAAATGTCTCCTCATTTTACCCCACCTTACCCTGCAAGATTGACACTCAGAATATACGATCTTTATTTAGAAGTTAAATCTGACATCCATAGAATCTGATGTCCATGGAATTTTTAATGAGTGGTTTGTAAGTCGTGATGGAAAATAAATGAAATTTGATAAAATGTTTTTTTTTACTTTTAAATAAATTTACTACTTATTTAACCCAAACTTTATGGGAAAATACAGATTTTTATAAAGTTTAATATTGATCAATTTAAATCAAATAGAACTGTATATATTTTTCGAATAAAAGGAATGAGTTTATTGCATAATTATGAGAGATATCGAAAATTAAAAATAAATTTTAAATACATACAGTTTAACAAGAACTAAAAAACACGCTTTTACAACAAATCGAACTAAAAAGTGAAAAATAGAAATATAGTTTAAAAAACAAAAAACACCCTTTAGTGATAAATTGAACTAACTAAAAAGCGAAAAATAATTCTTAATATAGAAATAAATTAATGAACGAAAAATAGTCTTATTGTGAAAAAAGCGTGGGGCGCTTTGTGCTATATTTTTTGTATCAATTTTGTACTAATCGTACCGATCGAATATTCTCAAGAACTGATATATGGAGCACCCCACGCTTTTTTCACAATAATACTATTTTTCGTTCATTAATTTATTTCTATATTAAGAATTATTTTTCGCTTTTTAGTTAGTTCAATTTATCACTGAAGGGTGTTTTTTGGTTTTTTAAACTATATTTTTATTTTTCACTTTTTAGTTCGATTTCTTGTTAAAGCGTGTTTTTTAGTTTTTGTTAAACTGTATGTATTTAAAATTTATTTTTAATTTTCGATATCTCTCATAAGACACTAAGGAACACTAAGTTGGAAAGTACAAACTGTGAGATAATTTATTTTCACTGTGCACCAGTGGCGTTGTCAGGATTTTATTTCGGGGTGGCCTGGGTATCAAATTTAAAGCTAAAGTTCAATTGTAAGCTAAATATCAAATTGTAAGCTAAGTAAAGGGTCCCATTTGTGGGGGGAGCAGCCCCCTGAGCACCCCTCTTGCTACGCCCCTGCTGTGCACCAAAGTATTAATCAACCTGCAGTTAAATACTACTTTCCTCACTAAAAAGGAAAAAAGTAGGTCTCTATTCAACAAATAAAAGCGTGTTAAAAAGAATGGCCTTAACATGTTCTTTTCCTCAACGCTTCTATAATGTGATGGATCGCGATATTTTGTAAAAATAAAATATCGCCGTGCACAGGATTCGAACCTGGGTTATTGCGGCCACAACGCAGTGTACTAACCACAATACGATCACGGCCACAGTAAAAAAGGTTTTCTTGAGATTGTAATCTTTGGAAGTGTTCTACTTTCAATCAGGATAAGAAATGAGGAAATTATTTAATCCTGGCGATCCTGATCAGGATAATGAGATAAACTTATAAAATTATTGTATTGTCACCGGTTCTACATAAAAGTGCAAAGTTTAAATTAAATCTGACCGTTTAAAGTGTGCCAAATTTGAGTTCAAAAGAGTCGGTTACAAACATACATACAGGTGAAGCTAATAAATAAAAGAGTGTTAAAATCAGGATAATGGGATAAACTTATCAAATTATTGTACTGTCATCCTTCCTTGATATATCTACAAAGTTTAAATTAAATCTGACCGTTTAAAGTGGGTCAAAATCGAGTTCAAAGGAGTCGGTTACAAACATACAAGCATACAAACATGCATACAGGTGAAGCTAATAAAAGCGTGTTATAAAAACAGAAAAAAGTTGAATGTTTAAAATTTTAAGTAACAGAAAATAGCCCATTAATACGACAATTCCTGTTTTTATGTGCAATTTGCCTCACCACGCCCTGTAAAGTTATTTTTATTGTTCTGGAATATGCTTGCAGGTGATAACAACATTCTGATTTATGTATTCCAAACTTACTTCGTTTATAATCAGAGAATGAGTAAAATGCACTTGCCTTATTCTTACTGCTGTTAAAAGAACAAAAAAAATTCTTACTATCTGAAACTTTTTTGTAAAAAATAATTCCTGTTTTTAAGATGAAGATTGTTTTTATTTTATCCACTAAATGGGACATAGCTATTTTGCTTCTTCTGATTTTAAAATCTGGTATCTATAGTATAATGAATATAAAAAATGCTATAGTCCATATTTAGAGAATAAAGTATTTGTAATAATATATATACAAAAAAAATAAATGAATGAATAAAAATCTTCCAAATTTTATGTAATAATAAATTAGATGTATTTTGTAACTTCAGTACATACAGTTTAAAACTGTATTCGATAGAAATAAAAAGTTTAACCCTGTAAACGATGCGCATATACTAAAATATTAACCCATGACTTCATGCTAAAAGATAAAAATAAATTCAGATCAATTCGATGTCATATTCAACGGGAAAGATGGATGCATCTAATGACAAGTAAATAAATCGTGAAATTTTAAGCATTTGACTTTCTGTAGATGGTATTTTGAACTGCCTAAAGAATAATAATTCTTGAGCCTTTACTTGCACCGAAAAATGAGAGCGAATTAAAAATGAGAACTTACAAAATTATTTCACTGGTGTCATTATTTTTACATCACAGCCTCAACCATAATTAGATTCTCAGAGGAATTTTACACCCGTGATTTCAAAATAGTGTCAATCTCACTTACGATGTCCAACTTTTTTACTTTATCGGACTTTAAAGAAGTATCAAAGTATGTAGTTTACAACTAATTATTAAATACCTTTTAATAACGTGGGACAATTAACTTTTGAACAATCTAATAAGCTGTAGAAACATTTCACAGTCTCTTTACGAGGCTATTTTGACTACATTTCTTGACAGAAATGATATTCAAGATGAATTTCAATTTTAAGGAGCTAAAAATTCAATGTTTTGCTGAATTATTGCTGAGTATTCTTGCCTGATGGCATATATAAAGGGTACGCTACTGTAGAATTTCCATAATAATTTTCTATGGCCACGTTTTTTAAAAGTTCAAAGTAGAACTTGATTTCTGATTTTTCATGTGGTAATGCGATTAGTCAAAGAACTATAATATTGATGATGATTTTAAATGATTTATGAGTGATGGAATGAGCATATATTGTTTATTACAGCATTCAGAAAGATGTATATATATATATATATATGTATATTCTCCGAAACGTAATAAATGTACAAATTATTTCCACGAAGTTCAAAATCTCAAATGAAACCTTTCCATCAAAGCCCCTTGCTCCTTGAAATTAGAAATAAAATCTCAAAACTTTATGAGAAATCATAATTCAAAATTAATTTCTCTGAACTCTACGCTTAAATTCTGCCCCCAGAGAAACTTTCTCATTTTGTTGAGCTAATCTAAAACTGAAGAACCTTTCCGACCCGTCTATTTATATCTCGGTTGAAAATTTCCATAAAAGTTTAATAAAACTCCGTCTTAAGGTATTGAATGGGTGACTCCTGAAAATCTTTCCGTCAGATTATACCTATATCACGGTAAGAATTGGAATTTCGCAAAAATGTCTTATGTGCTGGTTATATTGGAATTTAAAAATTCATCGATTTTTCAACACTATATATTTTGAATGGAGAAGTTGACAAGATATTTCTTGGTGTAAATAAAAATTCCCTGTGTAATAAAATAGTCGATTGTACTGTTATGCAATGATTTTTTTTTCAAATAATGTTATGGATTTATTTCTTGTTTAATGTGTTTTCGTAAACTCGTATATTTTGAGGGCGAGTCCTGCAGTAGTCTAATCGCTAAATTCCGTTCCCATGAGAACACTGAAACTGAAGCAACACGGCTTGGTCACCTCAAGAGAGAAAAACTCTCTCGGCTGAGCTGCTGGGGAGCCGTATACTCTAATGGGAGCTGGTACACGTAAAATATATTCCTGGCTCCAATGTTCTCCATTTCCAAACGATATCTCTGACGGTGCCGATTTCAGGTGCTAGGGCTTTTATCTTTAAATGGTTTAAAATTAGGAGACCCCCAGCAAAGCCGGACTACCTTTTCCTAGGGTTCATTAAAATGGGGGCTCTCCCCCTCCGCCCACCGCCGTTCTGTATGGAGGATCTGGCATCGTTTAGCGGTTGTCACAGGGCATAAGAAACAATAACAACAACACAAAATTTTGAAGGCGCATCGCTTTTACTTTTATTTAAAAAAAAACATCCATCTTCTCCCATACTTTCCAAGAACTGGCTCTCCCCTCCCATTCAGACAAAAAAATATATGAGGGTGAAAAATGCAGTAATTACGGGATCATATTGAGAGGCGCGAAGTAAACAACTTCCACAAGACGTGATCTTCCTCCAATGCTTTGCGGACACTCTACCAATGAGCGTTTCGATTTCAATCGAGCCCCGTTTGAACCCCGTTCGTTTGCCCCGTTCTTTGTTGAATTACCACAGGTTCAGTAACTTTTGCTCTCAGGTTAACGGTGATTATGAATGTTGGACTGACCATTTGAGTTTCCAAGCGATAGTTACTGAAATGTCGGTTGAACAGTTGAAGTTAATGGTGAATTTGGGAGTTAGTCAGTTCAGTTATAGAGAATATAAGTTACTATTACAGTGGATACGTTTTGTATAACAATTTCGTTTCTAAAGAAGAGTGAGCTTAACAAAACTGTTTTGTTTGTAATATAAGTCTGATTGAAGATGAAATAAAGATTGTAAAAGACAAAGGTGTGAAAAATCTTATGTAGAGCAAAATGCCAAGAATGGAAATGCAAATCTTTAATCGCTACATCTTGTAATCCACCGCTTCCTTCAAATGTTTACAATTGGACATATCCTGATTTTTTTTAGAGTTTCAGTTGTTGATAATTGTGTGAAATGTTTCATACTGTGCGGTGGAGAAGGTCATGGTGTGGCCATGTTGTTCCTCATCCAGCATAGAATGTTCCAGTACTATCAATTGTCATCATGTTACTATCGGCATTTTCGGAAACGAATTGACAAAATACTTCTTCCTACACTTGCGCCTTCTGAAACTGTAGAACAGTGCATGTTTTAAGGATTGAAGCTTCATAGTAGGAAACTGAGAAGCCAAGATACGATAGAATATAGATGAGATGTTTGGAAATCAAATTTTCTGTACAGATACTCACTGATCCCAGTAAGGAGTGAGGACATACGTGATCGTGGCTTTGCTGCAATAATGATAGAGTGTGATAAACAATATTTTTTTTCATCAGATATCCTCTTTTGTGCTTCAGTATGGCGAATTCTACCAGCAGATTTAGTGTATGAGGAATGACTGATTCAACATCACCCAAGAAATTGTCAGATGGGGGATACTCATTAGTATTGCAGACCTCTGACTTTATATCTCACAAAATGATGTCTGCAGCTGCTTTGACAACATGTAGCCCTTCCTGATGAGAATCAAATTCGTTATAGTACTATACCAATAATCACTGAGTCTTATAGCCGACAATTGGGAAACTAACAACTGCTTTCTCTTTAGCAGTTCCGGCTACTAAGACATTTTCACGATATGTTTTGTTTCAGAGTAATTTATCTGTTCTATTTTATTCATCAAATCCACAGTGACAAATTGGCGATCATTCAAGTTGCTTTCAAGATAGGAGTAAATTGTTTCCATTACCTCATCAGTGTTATTTGTAGACCGGTATCCTCCTTACATCTCACTTTTAGGCCTCTGGTATAGTTTTCTATGGCAAAACACTGGTATCAGGCATATACAGTAGCTAAATCTTTTACAAGTTGGATGCGATCAAGTACTTTTCTTCCTTAATCATCCCCACGATTTTCGACAGCATTTAAAATTGCTTCTTTCACACCCAGTTTTATAGCATTACTAGCTGAAGTACCCGTTCTTCGCACGGGAATGAATGGACTTATTGATATTACGATTTGTGGTGATTACTATTCATTGTAATAAACAGATATAGCAAAGTGGATATCGCGTTATATTGTGTCCAATAATCATGCATACCGAATTGCAAGGCAATCGTTTGTACGGTGCAGAAGGCCATGCGGCGTAGCGCAATCCAGTGGCGAGTTTTAGCAAAACGGATACGGCGAAAATATTTTTCGCATTCAGATATCGATGTATACGAATTTTCATGACTATCGGCTGGACAGTCCTGAAGTTCATGTGTTGACGCGACATCTAGTGGCAAGTTATAGGAAAATGGATAGCGCCAAACTCTTCCCCGTGTTCAAATATCTATGTATACCCATTTTCATAGCGATTATTTGCACAGTCAAGAAGTGATACACTGCAGGGCCATCTAGTGGTTCAAAAAAGTAATGATTTGCTACAGCGCCGTCAAGTGGCGAGTTATAGCAAAATGGATGACACCAAAATATTCTCATTGTTCAAATAGCTATGTATACTGATTTTCATAGCGACCGTGTTCAACTATCTATGTATACCAATTTTCATAACGATCATTTGCACAGTCAAGAAGTGATACATTGCAGGGCCATCTAGTAGTTAATTAAAGTAATGATTTGCTACAGCGCCGTCAAGTGGCGAGTTATAGCAAAATGGATGACACCAAAATATTCTCATTGTTCAAATAGCTATTTATACTGATTTTCATAGCGACCGTTTGAATGGTCAAGAATTTGGCCTGCTGCAGCGTCATCTAGTCGCGAGTTAAAATAATAATGCATTGCAGTGTCATCTAGTGGTGAGTAACATCAAAAGGAACGCAGTTAGAATATATTCTTCGTGTTCAAATCTGTAAGTATAAAAAATTTTATGCTGATCGGTGGAACGGTATAGACGTTGATGCTTTGCAGCGCCATTTAGCGGCAAGTTACAGCAAAATGGATAGTGAAAAATATTCTCCGCGTTCTAATATTCGCGTGTACCAAATTTCATCGAAATCGGTTGGACGATATTCGCATAGCAAACGGCTAAACGGAATAGAATTCAACGTTGTGTTGCGGCACCAAGTGGCAAGTTAAGGAAAACGGATAGCATAAAAACCTTCTCCATCATAAAAGACTTAGGTGAACCAAATTTCATCGTGCAACGGTGCTCAACGGTGCTGGAGTTTTTCAACCTGATAAACACATACCAACATTCATATTTATCTATAACCAGTGTTATTATATATACCAGTCTCAAATAAAATCCAGTTTCAAATCTAAGCCTCGCCAAAGTGCCAACATACGCCATTTTGTAAGAGTTTTTTCAGGGAATCATTCGAAGCATTGACTTAGCAGCAATCAATATGGGAAATGGTTCGTCCGCCAAAGAGTAGCACGCATTTATTTGAAAATTGGAATTCCTTAATACAGCCGATTTTTGTTAAATTATCAACTATAATGTGTTTTATTCATCGTTACTCCGATGTACTAAATGAGAAGATTTCAATTTTCTGAAATTTGGCGGAATTCCCCTAACTTAAATCAATGTACTCAATTGGCGAGAATTCTGAAGTTAGATCGCTTGAAATCCCTTAATAACTGCATTATTTCTTCCCGGATCATTAAAATTTAACGCTGTATTCTAATAAAACCTTTGCACTTGTTTTCAAAAATCTATTTCCTTAAGCTCTCAATAAATTGCGCCAAGCCGAAAACTGTGCAAACCGCTAGAACTCACTTACTCAAAATCCATATTTCAGCCATTTTATTTTTTCGCCAAACTAAAAACATTTACACATTAGCCTCGGAAATCTTCAATTCTTATTGTTTTGCGTGTAAAGCATTACATTCCAGCTCTGATTTCCCATGCACACGATATTATAATTAAAAAAAAATAACCTTACGAATATAAACTAACAAAAAAATATCATTTTTATTCTTTTATTTTTACTTTGAGAATTTAAAACATTTTATTCGGCAAAATCGCCACACATGGCAACCACGATCCTTATTTCACACTTTTTTCACTACAGGAATTACAATTACGGAAAGATTTTTGCGTGAAGAGCATAAAAAATCTCTTAAATTCCGGGAACGGTTGGACTTTCAAAGTTTTAAAGTGGACTATGATTTATTCTATATTATTTTACATATCTGGGCTAAATTTCAGGCCGATAGGTTCATTTTTGTGGATTTGTATACGAACGACATTTTATTCGGCAAAATCGCCACACATGGCAACCACGATCCTTATTTCACACTTTTTTCACTACAGGGGTTACAATTACGGAAAGATTTTGCGTGAAGAGCATAAAAAATCTCTTAAATTCCGGGAACGGTTGGACTTTCAAAGTTTTAAAGTGGACTACGATTTATTCTATGTTATTTTACATATCTGTGCTAAATTTCAGGCCGATAGGTCCATTTTTGTGGATTTGTATACGAACGACATTTTATTCGGCAAAATCGCCACACATGGCAACCACGATCCTTATTTCACACTTTTTTCACTACAGGGGTTACAATTACGGAAAGATTTTTGCGTGAAGAGCATAAAAAATCTCTTAAATTCCGGGAATGGGTGGACTTTCAAAGTTTTAAAGTGGACTATGATTTATTCTATATTATTTTACATATCTGTGCTAAATTTCAGGCCGATAGGTTCATTTTTGTGGATTTGTATACGAACGACATTTTATTCGGCAAAATCGCCACACATGGCAACCACGATCCTTATTTCACACTTTTTTCACTACAGGGGTTACAATTACTGAAAGATTTTTGCGTGAAGAGCATAAAAAATCTCTTAAATTCCGGGAACGGGTGGACTTTCGAAGTTTTAAAGTGGACTATGATTTATTCTATATTATTTTACATATCTGTGCTAAATTTCAGGCCGATAGGTCCATTTTTGTGGATTTGTATACGAATCAAATCCACAAACAAACAAACAAACAAACAAACAAACAAATAAACAAACAAACAAACAAACAGAATTTCATTTTTATTTATAAGAAGATGGATCAAATTTCTTTCAGGCTCAGGACTTGAAAGCTGTTGGACGCACGTACACTAGTCTTTTCGGATGTGAAAATTTATTTTATCTAAGTTTTGGAGCTTTAGCAGCTACTTTTATAAGACTTTGTGTTGGAAATTACTTTGTAAAAATGGTAATATATGGATTTTAGATAAATATTTTTATTTTGCATAATTATCTCTCTGATTTTTTAATATTAGAATTTTTCTTATACAGGTCAAGACGGATTTTTTTACAGTTTAACATTGACTGTAAGCATAATCTTTTTAAAAACTAACAGTAATTGTAATCCATATCATTTTTTATAACTAATTACAAATAGCTGTATACTCGTTTGATGTCTGTTAGTGAATGTATCCAAAAATTCATTTTAAATGAGCAGTGAACAGAAATGGGCCTTGAAATTAAAATTCCTTTACAAGTAATTGCTTACTTAAATCTCACTAATATTTCTTATATAAAGCTTGTTTTCCCCCCAAATTATGATGGCAATGTTCATTACATTACAAAAACTATCTTATATAGGGGAGAGTGGTCTAAAACAGGTAGGTTTACGATACATATCCAAAAATAGTCGTTTTGAGGCTTTTATCATCAACATGATTGATTTATTTCTTAGGAGGGATCTTCAAAATAAAAAATGAGTATTGCGTTATTTTATTTATAATAATTGTTTATTATCAAAAATTAAAAAGGCTTAAAAAACCCACTTTGCCCTGTAAGGGGGCCTAAAGCGAGTAAGCCGTTCGAGCAAAGCGGGTAAGTACAATATACTTTACAAATCTGAGCACATATTAAATTTCGTAAGGATTACCATTGAAACTTTAATTGAACTTATAATTATCATTAAAAATAACTTATTTTATCAGCCTTATTAAAGATCTCAATGATATAAATAATTATCACAGTAACTTATTTTGATTTGGTGCATTTGTTCATTAAATATAAAGTAATAAATGATTAAATTATTAGATTAGTTAACTGTCAATTTGAAAAAATAACCTTTCAAGTTACACTTATATCATTAATATTCAAAATCTCATTCGGTGTGTTTATTAATAAAATAAAATAATAAAAAATTACTAAATCATCAGACTAGTTAACTGCCATTATAAAAAAATAACTTTTTACGTTATAATTATCTAATTAAAATTTAAAATCTCATTTGATATATTTGTCAATAAAATAAAAAATAAAAAATGATTAAGTCATTAGACTATTATTTATTATAAAAAATAACTTATACTTAACTAATTTAAATTTTATACTTATTTTAAATCAGTCTCAACTTATATTTATTAACCATCTATAACAAAATGCAGAAAAATTAGAATTCAAAGGTATCGAAAGCACATTTTTACTTGAAGAATAATAACCTCAAATAAAAAATAAAAAAAACCTAGAGTCATTCTGGTATTTTATAGGTAGATAGCATCAAAATAATGTAGTAATATTGGCAATAAATATAATAAGCTGGTTTTCGACTAGTCAAGATTTACATACCTTCAGTTTTTTTAACGAATTCCCCAATTATTTTATTTTGTGTCTCGTTACGCCATGTTGCTATGTTGGGACTATCGTTGGAACTGGATGAAACTCGGGAGGGTTCGGGTACTCATGGCAAAAGCCGATTTTAGCGCATGCGCACTAGGCGGCAGCATGTGAATTCCTACCCGTTTTGGGCCACTCTCCCCTACTTCCAAAATTTTCTGTCACGCTACGTTTATGATATTAAATATATATATAAAAAAATACATGCATGTATGAAAATATGAATAAACTGAATCATTAAAAGAAATAAACAAACCAATATTCAATTCAACGATTTTCCCAAATTTTCATCGATTGCACGGTTTCTACAAAGGCCATAGAATCCATATCTTAATCGCCTCGGCTCCACGCCCAAATAATCTATTCCCACTGTTGCCAAGCGGACATGCAGGAGCAAGAGAAGAGATAAGTTTCCTCCGATGCGATGAAGCTTCCCTGCACGCCTTCTGCTGTTACTCCCTTGCACCGGATGTGACGTCATCCTTTATTTTTCGTATTTTTCTGGAAAACTATTCGGCATACAGGTACAGTTCTTTGAGCATTTCCTACGCGTCTAATCCTACGCCTCTAACGCTACTAAATCTAGCTGCGCAGAGTTTAGGCGGTACTCAGGGGACATCTTGTATGATTTTTATAGTTAGATTTCTTTAAGGCTGAATTTCTTTAACTAGACTTTATTTATTTTTGAGAAGCGCTGTAAAATTATCAGAAAGCAAATTTTTAAAATAATTACAATTGTGATGAGGATAGTTGTTACATTGCTGTTTTAATTACCGTTTTAGAAAGTGCGGCTTCAATCTCATTCACAGTAAAATCTTATTAAACAACATTTTTACCACCAGTGAATTACACTAACTAACATAAATAAAAATCATTTCATAGTTACTGTGTATTTTGTTACATAACTTTTCCATAAATAACATTATGTTGATGAATAAAATTAATACATGATTAATTTTGTTGCAACGCTCATTGTTATATCAACTCCCTTTTCGTCCTTTACTTTTTAAAACTGCTTATGTAATAGTTAAAGTATAGTTTACAGAAAACGACAAGTTTACATAAATTTAGATATTTTAGTAAGTTTAAACTAAAAATTATGAAATTAAAATAATGCTTTGGGGTTTTTTTAGAATTATAATTTATATCCTTAAGTGTCACTAATTACATACTGCTTTAATTACATTCTAGGAAACACAAAAGAAACTTAAATGTTATCCAATGTGTAATTATCTATAGCCTCTTCTCACGTGAAACAAAATTTGAAGATGTAGAATTTTTTCCATATTAACTAGTAACGTAATGCGTAAAAAATACTTTTAGATATTTTTTATCTTCGTCTTGGGAAAATATAGATACTCTTTTACTGGCGTATTCAAAATTGAGAGGCTGATTATTTCAAATCAAGCTGAAAATTACGCGTCTCGAATAATTTTCAGCTTGAATTATTCATAAGCATTTTCGTAATGTTCTCTGTTATTTATTGGTCCTGCAATTCCAAGTGCTGCACCAATTAGGCATGACCATTAATCTTAAATGTACAAATTAGTCGCATTGCACATCTTTAGTTTCGATAATGAGGATCAAAAATGATATTTAGATACTCAGAGCGATTATTGTAGATGACAGTCTCAGTTACAGAGTTTGTGATTACAGGAGTTAAGGTTTAAACGAAGAATAGAAGAACTTTTTTTTTTTTACCCACACTAAAGTTTCAAAGTAATGTTTGTTATATTGAACAAATTTAGAATAGTATTAACTTGGAAACTGCGTCACTAATGATGAAATAATTGCAGGAAATTTAGAATAATTAAGAGTTATTAGCGATCTGGTTTAATTTGCTGCATTGCGTTAAAGACACACATACACATAAAAATTTGCTGCACGCTTATTCAAACTTCTCGGGAAATTATTCTTTTTACTCAGCTGTAGTAATGGAACAATTATACGTCAGAAAAACTCAAGCTTACTTTATATAAACTATCGTCCTCTGATATTGTTAGAAAAACTCAAGCTTACTTTATATAAACTATCGTTCTCTGATATTGTTTCCCTAATTTTTACATGAACAAAAACATTTTTCGAAAAACGCATGAACTTATATTTTAGCAAGTTCATTTTCGTCGGATATTTATTTTTTTTTTTCAATATTTATTTAAGTAACCTGTACGGTAATAAAAGAGCTTAGAGCAATACCTATCGTAAGACGTCAACTGAAATTATTTATGCGTGTAATAAATTGAGTACAATATAAATTTATGTGTGCATTGTGGCGTCATAAATAAAGAGATGGAGCCCTTTTGCTCACACAAAACACTTTATTAGACGGCATATACACATATATATAATCTGAGTTGGGAATTTCCTAGTTAGATGGCGGGTTCAGGCACAATCTGGCCGTTACCGGCCTAACAGCAGAGGAAAGTTACCTCTGCGCTGGTCACTGTCTGAAACCGATCTCTTCTCTCTTGAGCTGCTCGTCTCGGCTCTCGGCTGGAATCTCAAGTCGATTTCGAACACGTGGGATGCTTGATGTAAGTGTTCGAAAGTTATGAGATTCCTCCCGTCGTTATAGTGTCTGATTCTGAAGATCAATTGAAACACTCAAGGGTTTATTCATTCTATAACGTCAGAACTGCACATTATCAAAGATTTATAGCTTCTTGTCGAAGACTTTACGATACCGCTCAGACCAAAGGTTATAAGAGAGATTCAAGTATTGAGGGGTAAGAAGAAAAAAGAGCATCACACAAATATCTATAAATACTAATTGTTCGTAATTATTCGGACAACGTCACAGCATGAATGATAAGAAAAAAATTATTACAGTTTAGAGAAACTTGTTTTAAAAATTATTATCGGAAAGTGAAGCAGCTCCTGCTTTAGCATTACATGGGAGAGTGAAAACCTCTCTCGTCTAGGTTGCTGTGGAACCGTGTACGCTAAAGGGAGCTGGTGCGCGTAAAATCTGTCACGGCTCCAATGTCCTCCATGTTGAAACGACACCTCTCGGGGTACCAATCCAGGTGCATGATCTGTCATCTAGAATTGGTTCAAAATTAGGAGACTCCGAACTAAATGGGAATTCCTCCCACTGGGGCTAATTAAAATGAAAGCCGCTCCTCAACTGCCAGAAGACATTAATAACAACAGCAAAATTTCTTATAATACTTTATTGGGAAAAACATGACACATATTTAAGAGGGAGGATGGAATGTATACACGTACGTATTCATTAATTTATATTTACTAATTAGCAAACTAATTATTACTTTGGTGTCGAGAAAAATATTTTTTACCTTTCAGAAGAGAGCAATCAAGTGATTAAACTCGCAATGTCTGGTTGATTCCACGTTAATGATAATACTATGACTGTCAGAAAAACACGCATGAAATCCAGCGTTACAATGCCTTCGGAAAAATCACCGCTTTAGAAAAATTAAAGGAAAAATATAAAATTTAAAAATGTCATAAAATGTATACATTATAAGAACGATTGAAGGTAGCAACCCTTACCAGAGAGCAATACAATTAGATGTTAAGGGAACTTCTGATAAACTTGCCATATAATAAGATTTTTTGCTTAGTAGAGCTGAAATTAAAGTAATAAGACAATAAAAAAGCACGTCATGCTCTTCAATCTTTAATTGGTTATGTATGTGCATTAATTACATTCAAAATATTACATGATTTATAAATTTAATGTGAATAAAATCATATATATATGTTAAGTATTCCCATATATACGGGGAAGATACTACCAGGAGACGCAATTGGTAAGATGCAACACGGTAAATAATAATATCACAGAAAGTGGAACATAACCAGTAAATTAACAGATTATGGAGAAACGAACATATCTGAAAACTGATTTTCTTTTTTCTAAATTACTTACCTGAAATTAGTGAATGTACAGGTTTGAGTGCTAGCTCGCACATTTCATTCAGTGCAAAAGGCGAAAATTGCTAATTTCGTCAAACCATTTCTTCCATTTGATGCACTGAATTTAACCACACTTAAAATCATTTTTACCTTAAATGTGTCCTTTATGTACAAAACAAATTCAATTTAATTCTGACCAATAAGTTATCTATTATATTGAATTAAATTTGGCTCTGACGAAGAGGCTCGATCTGTTTTCATTTTGTAGTTTCCAGGCGTTGTCTCTAGGAATTGTAAATTGTGTGTTCAAATTATTAGAATATTTTAAAAAAGCTTTAAAAGATATGTAAAACTATAACATGCATTTGTTATAAAAAAATGTAAAATTTTATTGAAATATATTAAATATTATGTCAATTAAAGTGTATAAAAAGTATATTATAATTTATATTTATTCCATATTTATTTTGCACTATGGACTATGAAATAAAAAAATCAAAAAATAAACTTCATTTAGTTTTTTCCTGAAGCATGTTACGTCTTCACCCAAGTATCGGTTAAAGATTCCAAATACGCTTACCTTCATATTGCTGGTTACGCATAATGAATGATTAAAGTAACAGATGGAATGATTAAAGTATTTAAAATAACTGATGTAATGGAAATGAAATATTTTCAAAGCATTTCACTGGATTTACATAGAAAATCTCATTCAAGAGTACTTCATATTAAATATTTAAAAAGTGATAAAAAATTTAGAACTCAATTTACGAATATGTACCAATTCTTGCAAAATGAGAATTTAAATATATTATTCAATAATGTAAAATAAACAAAAGACGATACCATATGAATGAATTTAAACGCACAATAGTTTGATACTGAAAAATAAATAAATAATTTAACACGAATGTGGAAATAAACAGGAATAAACTAGAAATGAGCGTGTGGTAATAGCAATTATTTTAAATTAATGTGAAATTTTTTAAAAACAATGGAAAATATGCGCAAATTTATTGTCTATCATGCATGGTACTTTTAATTAAATGAATTGTAAAATAATAATGTGGTGTGAGTTTCTCTTTTAAGATTTTTGCAGCGAACGAATAAAATTTCACTGTTCTTTAATGATGAGAAAGAGAGTGTTCTGTTTTAAGTAAATGGCATTTTTTAATTTTATATTTTATAAAGAAGAAGGAATACTTCACCGTAGAGTTAGTTTTGAGTCTTTCTTCAGTGAAATATTCAATCCTATACCTTTCAACAGTTAAATAGGAAAAGGTTATCTTTTTTTTAATTAAATAATTATTAAATTTTTATTAATTCCACTTTTCTAAGAAACGTTTGAATTTCTGGGTCGGAAGGCAGCTTAATGGACCTTCTCTCTGGCTATGTTCCTACAGAACCTTAACATGTTTGAATATTTATAGGAATGTTAGAGATTTACATGCACCTACTTTACTTCATGTTGTAGTTAGTAATGTTCATGGTGAATTAGGGGTGACCAACCTTTTAAGCCAGTCAACACTATACTGAAAGAGTAACTTTCCATTCTCTTCCGTATCCAAAGTGCAATACAAGGCGAACAACAAAAGACAGATTTAAGGCCTTCACACAAAGAGCTTCTTTGTGTGAATTATACAATGATACTTAAAAACTTTTCTTCGCAAACGATTTGCTAGCAACGCAACAAAACCGTTTACTTTGCGAAGTTGACATTTCAATTTTTATATATAATGATTTTAAAAGAAATAGTCCCTTGTTCGAGAAATTGATATCAGAAATTCATCTATTATTGCTGGTATTAGCAAAAATCGAAGAAAGTCACAAAAATATCGGGGCACAAGTGGGGTAAGAATTTCTTCACCTGTAGTTGACCTTCACCCCTAGTCACCTGCAGAAACTAGTTGGCGAAAATCGAGAAGTTCTTTCACAATATCAAAACTATCGTTTGCGTGGTGCACAAATCTTCCTAATTGAGCATCGTCTGTGATGTATCCAAAACTAATTAAGTTTGCATCCACAACTAATAAATAGCGCTTTTAACATTGTAATCCAGAGACAATTTGTGTGCCAACTTTCTGACACTTTTCATCTATAAGAAGCATGGCGGTACTTCTAGGCAAAGCTATTTTATCAACCATATTTTTAAGGATTATATCACTGGCAATTTGAGAAAATATTAACACTTTGCCCTCCGCATGTCTCGTAAAAACTTCTTCGCTTGGCGCCGGATATGGGTGGCCGCGAAGGTTTTCGTGCAATACACTAATTTCTGAACCTCTGGCATGGACTTAGAAAGAATTAAATTGGCAATGGGGGTTCCTTCCGCGAAAACGGTCCTAACGCAGATTAGGTCGATAGATGGCGCTGTTGAACCATCTGACAGGCCTTTAGCATGGTATTTCTGTGAAAGAGTTTGCGTTTTTATTTTTAAATTAGTGGTTTAATTTATTTTTCATTTTTAAATGTCCTTTTCCAGAGTATTGACCATGTTGTGAGAATTTGGACAGCATAAAAATTTATATTCACTAAGCCAGCTAATGAGTGTTAAGCTAACATTAATATGTTTAGTAATTTATGCGGATACCTCAGATGATGAGTAAATTTTCCACATCAGTAGTAAAAATATTTTTTTTTTGGAAAATCCGTACAAAGGTAATGATAATTATTAATAAAAAATAAAATAAAATGTATAAGTATTTTGTAAAAATAAACTTTATTATTTTTTTTTAAATAATGTAGAGAAATAGAATATAAGGTTTACCTCTTTTTGGTAGCAACAATGAAATTGTAAAAATTTTGGTATTCTCAAACACTCTTAGTTATAAATGGGTTATTAAAATAATATTTTGGGGCCATTGCCATGAAATATGAGAAAACTAAACTTTCCATTTTTTAATAAATACTTATTTAATAGGAATATATAACAGGAAGAGTGAAATCACAAATATGAAAAAAACTACGAAAATTTACCAGAGAGAAAAAAAGGCGTTTACAGTGATAAGACATAAGAATAATATATTTACAAATCTTTAAAACGAAGATTAAATAGCTGCATTAACTTTGTGGATGTCAAAATAACCGTTTAAATATGCAGACATAAAAGCACTTTCTTCATATTTCACAGTACTTACATCAAAACTTATCAATTGGATTTTATCTTTTGAGTACGTAACTTTAAAAATTAGTATATTTATTAATTTTTTAAGCGTTATAATAAATTGTTTTGTTTTGAAACATAAAAAATAAAATGAAATTATTATTTCAAATAAAATTTACGAGATAATTTTATTATTAATTCGGTGGAGTTAGTTTCACTCAATACTGCCAGATGGCAGCATCAGACTTATATATCGTTGATTTGTGAATTCAGCTTGGTCCATTTTCACACCATTGCGTTTTCCCTCCTTGTAGACCTCCGTACCTTCAGATTTTGGCCTTGGAATTCTATTAGTAAAACGTCAGAAACTGGTCTAATGCTCAAATAAATGGAAAATACTAGTACACTACTGTGGTGTAGCGTTAAAAGCGGCATAGTGTTAAAAGACAAATTTTTATTATCTCCTCTCTGTCAGAATAGAGTTTTATCTTGCTGGCTAACAACAGACAGGATTCTGCAGCAAGGATTTTTGATCGTCTAATAATTTATTTTTTTTATTTATAAATATAGTTTGCAAACAAGATCTGACAGGGTATTTGTTGTTGAAATCTCTATGTGGTTGTTTGAAATATTAATCCAGGTTACATTTTTTTCAGCATTGCTGCACAAAATTTGCATAATAAACAAACAGACTTGGAAACAGGGAATCGAACCGGTAGAAAGCAGATTTAATTCAGTTGAAGGTAGAATTATATTTTTAGTACAAATAAGAATCAACATAAAATAAAATTATTCATTCGGAACTCAACCAAAAACCGTTATTTTTGGCGGAATGAAATCGGAACTGAACAGATATATTTTCCTTAAGTTGAACCGGAACTAATAAAATTAGAGTTCGAAGCCCTGCTGGAAGTATTCTGATTAATGATCAAAATATGTTCTTAATACTAGTATCACTTTAACAGCACAAATTTAATTTTGATCAATAAATTAATTATTACATTGAATTAAATTTGATTCTGAAGAAGAATCTCGTTTCGCTTTCCTTCTACAGTTTAAACACATTGTCAATATGGTAATAAAATGTGCAATATATTAATTTGAAATCATTAATATCTTTAAAATAATCATGAGAAGATATGAAAAACTGTAATGCACATATATAACAGTCGATGTAAAGTATCATATAAAAATATTTATTATTATGTGAATTAAAATAATATAAAAATGATAATTTTTCTAACTATTACTTTCATATTTATTTTGCACAACGGAGTACATGAAAAAAAAATTTCATTTCATTTACTTCCTGAATCATGTTGCATCTTCTCCCAAACCTTGGGTGAAGGAAACACACAGCTTATTTTAATATTGCTGCAAGATTATAACCATTTTTGCATTCTTGTAACAAAATGCGGAACTCACTTATATTGCTAATATTTGAATTAAAACAACCTTCGATAAACTTTGGCTATGAGCAGTGGAATATTATAAGAGCTTTACTCACCAAGTTAAATATTCACGAGATCCAAAGTAACAACGGTTAGAGGCGCTCAATTACGATAAATTTGCAATCCACAGATTGCACTGGGATAAGATTCCTCACACAAGAGAGTCAGTATTGCTTTTTTTTTACACATAAAAATACCAGCTTCATAAAGCTTTTCTAAAACTTTCTTCTTTAACTGCCTTAAACTTTTCCTTTAACCTTAAACTTTTCTTAAAACACAATTGTTAATTTAAAGATTGACTAAAAGGCATAAAACATTTCTTGTGAGATTTTTAAATATCAAGCCTTCAGTGCAACTTACTAATCCATCCAAACTAGAATGTTCAACCACTGGATACTTAAAGAAATTCATTAAAGATTACTGTTTTTCAATTGATTTCAGTTCGATTTGAAATAAATTTCCGTTTTAAAATAAGGTGAAACAAATCGAGTAATATTTTCACATACGTCCAAAACACTGAGGGTTTTTTAAATAAAAATTTTGCATGGGATTATTATTAAAATGTCAAATCTTATACCTCTTGCATATGTATCATCTCTTTTAAAAAATAAAACTACTTTTTTTACTTCAAAATATTGCAGATCTAATTACTTATAATTACGAATTTTGCTAGCCTGATGATCATGTTAATGATGCCTGATAACATCCAAGATCATAAAAACTTTTTTCCATCGTATAATTATCTGAAAAATATGAAACCGGAAAGAAAACTACAGACGATATTGTTAAAAAAACTAATGACAGATTTAATTTAGAAAAAAATACCAGTTTTTTTCCTATTATTATATTCGTGTGATCTAGACATAAATCTTCAGAATTCGGAAAGTTTATAACTCGACTGATTACGTAGCTTGAATAATTTCAGCTTGAATTATTCATAAGCATCTTGCTAACTAATGTTCTCTGTTATTTATTAGTATTGCTGCTTGGAGTGTTCCTCTAATTAGACAAGATCGTTAATCTCGAGCATTTAAATTATCTGCTACGCGCATTCTTCGTATACATAAAGGAGTTAAAAATGATTGTAATGTGTTCCCAGTAAGTATTACAACTGCTAGCATTTAATAAGAAATTTGAATACATTAAACTTTCGCCTGGATTTTATCTAGCGAAGTTACATTGCTATTATTGATGCGATTTGAAAGTAATGCAGTACAACAGAAATATTTAAGTTGTATTTCCGTATTTATCATTTCTCTTATAAACCTGTAGTAAAATTAGTGCCTTAATATGTTTTAAAATCGCAGCTTAACGCAATTTGTGTGTGACCTTTAAAACAATAGGTATTTCTTTTATGTCTAAGCGATCAGACTATTTCATATTAAAATAATACATATTGTTACGAAAAATTACAGTAGGTATATATTAAAATAGTCCAAGCTCGACATTATTCAACGAATCGAAGCACTAATATCGCACAAAAAATACAGAATTTAGTAACACAGCAAATAATTAACTATTACAGCAATAATACAATTTAAATCGCATAGCTCTGCTCTCTATATACGCAGTCTATCACACTGAAATCCCAGCAAGAGAGACTCCCATTTATAGTTTTACAAGCAGAGAGTGACGTCATATAGGTCGTAACGTTTCTGGATCTTTCTCGCAACTTCTTTCCTAATTGAGATGCAGACAAAATACCACTACTTTCGATAACTTTATTTTGGTTGTCAATCTCACTCAATTTGTCTCCAAGTCGCCAACGTTGTCGCCAAGGTCAAAGGGTTATATGCTCATTTCACTTGTAAAATGCCTGTACAGCTCCAACAACACACATTAATGGGGGTAAACAACATTACAATTTTGTAACAATTTGTTTGTTTTTCTGTTTGTGATCCATAGAGATAAATCTGCTTCGACAATAAGCCATATTTTCAAATCCTACAACGCAAAATTTAAAATGAAGTTATAATCTAAAAATGAGTGTATTTTTTTGACATTTCATCGTCAGAGAAAAGCGCAGTCATGTGAAATTGCTTTCACTGAACATAAATCTTTTCTTCCAAGCATAAAAATATTACAAAAAAAAAGTTTCAAAAACATTTTTTTATTAGGTAAAATAAGTTATGCATGTCGTACCCTCGAATAAGACCCGAATACATTTCTCTTGACCAAACGTATACGTGTAAACCCAGGGCAAATGGCTTTTCAGACAACAGGAAACGACGCGTCTAGCACTTAAAGATGTAAAATCTGTTACTGGTAGAAGTACCAAAATATTATGTTTTTCCTTTTTTAATCTGAGTTTATAATTAAGATAACTTACCAAACGTGCTTTAATAAGAATATATCTTTAAAACGGAAAATCGCAACCCATTAACAAAAAGGTTTCAGTCATAAAAATAATTAATTCAATCTAATATATGTTAGTTTTTATTTAAATTTAAAAAATTAAAAGTAGGGTTTTATTTTTTTTCTGAATAAAGACTGTTGGATGACACAGTCTTACTTATCAAGAACATTAACCAGAAAGCTGTTGTTAAAATTGCTTAAAAACTATTCTAAAATGACTCATATAATAAGATGCTAAGAAAGACGATCATATTGGGGGCTACAAATGTCCACCCTGCTTCGCTTGCAAAAGAAAAAATTGTACCATTCACACAGACAGAAAGTTTAGAACTGAAAGAAAACAACATTGAACCATCTAAAAAAGGAAGCGTTAAGAAACCAGACACGATAAAAGAAGAACGAAGGGGAATGGACGAAGGAATAGTAAAAAACTAGTATGGTATAGTAAGTGTGGAATCTAAGTTGAGTTATCTTTCTCTTTTCTATCTATTTTTGATAATTTCTTTCCCCCACATTGGAGTAGTTGAGTGACGAATTTAAGTTTTAAATTAAAGTTTAGGCACAAAAAGGGATTGTAATAATGGCTTACATAACGTATGCAATTAACCTTGCAGCGTGTCACAGAAAAATATGCTGTCAGTTTTGAATTTAAGTAATTCATTAAAAAAGAATTTAAGATAATTTAACGTTGGCTGGTGCAGTAGCGTCATATATTATTACATGTTACATACTGCGCAAATTAAGTTCACAGAGACGAAACAGTCATGAAAACACCGTAAGCCAATATGGCAAGCGTGGTATCGTTGGACGGCTAAAATTAACGTTTTTAAGAGCTTGCGTGAATCGTATAGATGTGCACAATATCTATACAATAATCTTGAATCGCCGCAATTCAAAATGAAAGAAAATCAGTGTAGAGTTCACCGTAGTTTTATGGAGACATAATAAAAAGAATTAATTTAAGGGTGGCTGGTAGCATAGGAAACAAGCGCGATCTCTTAGTCAGAGAAAAAAGCGTTAAAGGATGGGAAAAGGACTAAGAACACAAAAAGCCAACGTTAGAACTGAGCGCTAGAAGGGACGATCCGAAAATAAATCGCCAGATTGAAAAAAAAATGAAAATAATCGTTAGGCGTTAATGCATGTTTGCCAAAAGTAATAACATATATTTCGCCAAGAGGTGAAAGGTAAGGCGACTTACTAACCAAAGCAATATTATTAAATCCCCATGAGAATGGGAAGATATAAATGAATTCAGACAGACTAAAGGTGCTAACAAAATACATAGCAGAAGTTAAAACCAAAGTAATTTAAGAAACAATTAAATACTATTACGGATAGGGATGGGGCTTTAGAAAGGAAAAGAGTATTAAATTTAGAATCGGCAAAGGAAAATCAAAAGTAATTACAAATATGTGATGAACTAAGTCACAGCAAGAACATTAGGATCGGGATAGAACGACGGTCAAAAAAAAAGCCAAATTAATGTGATTCCAATTGTTTTATTGATAGATAGACGTAAATTAGTTGTAATAGTTTTTAAATGCAGAGGCTCCAACTGCGGATAGTTACGGGGATCAAGGTATCCTAGATATTTTATCAAAACTCGTGGTAAAAATTTGAGGAGGTCCACTACAAAAACAGTATTTTCATTTTGAAAGTTATAAATATATCATGCAGAAATTTCAAAAATATTTACAGATGCTATCAACAGGTAACACTATAGTTATAAAGTTTAATTAAAACACTCTGAAGCCCAAATAGTTCCATTATTGGGACGTAGTGGCGTACATAGACTTCTTCTATGGAAAATTTATGGATGAAAGCCCCACAGACAGACTAAATTTTGTATGTGATGCTCCCGGCCATATGTGCGCCCATAGGAGGCAGTTGAAGTACCGAATCTGTCCCTTTTCGTTAAGTACATACAGTGATATTTTTAGCACACAAACTAGAGCATTTTTTAATTACTTTAATACTTAACTGTTTAATACTTAACTTAAGCATCCATGTTGCCATTTTTTATAAAATTATTATGTAACAAGAGACAATAAGGTGTACTATAGGTTCAAAAATTTATTTACAGCTTTGAAAAAATGTAAATGCATATTTCTTTTGCGGGAATGTCTAATAAATGATTTAAAACCTGCTCTGGATGTACTGTGATCTATGTTTTATCGGAGGGGTTTTTAAACCCCAAAACGCACTCCCTCGTGTGCGAACTATTGGAACGTTCAAATGGATAGAAAATTTATACTAACTTCGTATTGGAAGAATGGTATACAGTGCTACCTTTTGTAATCATCTTAACTAATTTTGAAATTCCTAAATCATATTTTTACAATTTTCAAAATAAATTACTTTTTATTTCTTTCTTCTGCCAATCTTTTTTCCGATAATTAATATTAATTTATTAATATTAATTGTAAGTTATTTTATGTAAACCCTGTATGTTTTATATCTGTTTAGAATAACCGAGGTATTTTAATTTTTCCTCTAATTATCTTTTTATACCTTTGCATACTTCAAATTTAATTTTGTTTACTTAACTCTTTGCTTTTATCAAACTTATTTGAAAAACATAAATTAACTGTACCAAAAACCTATTTGAGTTTTATACTCAATATTGTCTTTTCTTTGTATTCTCTTCTCTTTCCTTTAAGTGATTAAATAAATATTCTAATATGTTTTTATTTAAAAAGTTATTTGTGATGTCAGTTTATTTTTGTTTTATATACCGTAGTGCTGATTTTTTCACTCTTTTTAAAACGATCAGGAGTGACTCCACTCGACTTTCCGAACACTTGATATATACCAAGCGTTTAAAAACTCAATCGGATCTAGTGTTCAGGCACTAGTGCACTTAAAATGATTTGAGTGTATAGGCTGCAATGCATGAGAATACTTTTTTGTAACCCTGCAAAATACTGCACGGCATACACTCGCTAACATTTAAGCAGTATGTGAGACAGTGACCTATAATGTGCAACCTAATTCGATGTCAATCGAATGCACTATTTAGACAGTAGCTCACTTTAAATGATTTGCGTCCTTAAGCCATAATACATAAGAATTACTTCTTGCAAGTCTGTGAACAAACTATTAGCTCTACACATACAAATAGCTATGCAGATCATGAGACCGTGACCTCTAATATACATAACCAATTTCAGCTCAATGAAACGCACCCTGTAGACACTAGCATACTTTCAGGAATTTCCTAAATTGGGCCATGACGTAAAAGAACACTCATTTGTTGTCCTGCCAAAAAAGTCCTATACACAGCAAAATCAATACATGTTGTGTGACGATGACCTACAATATAGATACTGACTCATTTTAAATGATTTGCGTCCATAGGCCGTAGTGTATAAGAATTATTTTTTGCAATCCCGTGAACAAACTATTAATGCAAAAAACTGCTTGATTTCGCTCGCTGTCTACAGCAAGACTGACTCCATCGGGGAAACACGCTGTTATATTTATAGGTGTCGCAGAAGCGAGGGGAATTTCTTGAAGGCTCTCTTTAAGGGGCGCGTTTTGATTTCGTCATAGGAATACTGTTGAATCATTCGGCTATTACGCAATAAAGACAAGGAAACAAACATTACAGGCCCCATTGGTAAATGTCCGAAATATTGCCAAGCTTGGTGTCTTTTTGGCGAACTATTGCTAAATTTGGCACCAAAAATAAGTCCCCAAAATTGACATGAAACAAGCACTAAGATTGAGCTCAATCGAATGCACCATTTAAATGCTAGTGCACTTTCAAGAATTTCCGCATATAGGCCATAATGTAAAAGAAATATTTGTCGTAGCCCTGTAAAAAAACTATAAGTCCTATACACAGCAAAATCAATACCGGTCATGCGACGGTGACCTATAATGTCACACTAAGTTCGAGCTCAATCAAATGTACCATTTAAGAGCTATCGTGTGCACTCACACACACATGCATACACACATCTCATAAGAATAGCATAAATGATCTCAGAAGACCTTAAAACAAACGTGTAAAGACACCAAAATCTCGAAGTCGAATTTTTTCATGATTACAATACTTTCCTTACATGGTGCATGTTCGGAAAGTAAAAAAAAAAAAAAAAAAAAAAAAAGGAATATACTTATTTTACTTTAATTTGATTTCTGTAAGTACATAAATTGTTAATAGTTTATTTATAAATCCTTAGAATATATAGAATTATCTCATAAATCTTTTAAAGCTATTTACGATTTCCTTTCATTTTTGTTTTACTTGCTGTTAAGCGGATTGTTTTCACAGTTTTCAGGAAAACATAAGTACTTATTTTACTTTAATTTAATTACTCTAAAATAATTTGTGAATAATTTACTTATAAATAATTAATACTTTCTAAGAAAATACTCACTATTGACTGTAAATATATTTTTTTTCAGAAAACGTGTTATTTTATTGTAAATTACCAAAACTATCTCAACTAGAAGCAAAACTATCTTAACTAGTACACAACAATACTATACTACAATTTAAGTTGCTATCAAAATCTTTACAAGTCATGAATAATAACTCATGTTGTTACTTTTACTTCTGTCTAGAGAAAGAAAAAATATTTAGTCTCGTAACTTATTTGTAGCAAAAGTCTGTCTGAATAAATTGAATATTTTTCTTTTCGTAAGATGTATTGGCTTGCAATATCATTTAGTCTTTTGTTATTTCGGACAAAGTAATGTAGGGTGCATTTCTCTGGTGGAATTATGAATCTTAAACATGCAAACATTTGTAAAAGCATTTCTTTACTTTAGATAATGAGGGTAGAAAAGCATATCATGTAAAAGCATTAACTACAAAAATTCAATCAATCTCTAGTTATGTGAAAAATATTACAATTTCATTACATACTCGGGAAAAATTCTAGAGATATATTTTTTAACTGCATTGAAGTAATTTGTACGTGAGGCGATTCCTTAAAAATACTAAAATAATTTAAAGCAACAGCCGATTAAAATATACAGTGCAAAGATTTAGAATTCGACTAATTCTTGTATAATTTTTTCACTATCGTAGAAATGTTTGATTTCGATATATATATATATATGTGTGTGTGTGTGTGAGTGTGTGTGTACACTTGGCCGCTATGGCTGTCGGTTGAAGAATGAGTCGAACTGCGATTGCATTGTTTTATTAGGTGATTCGATACAGCTTTCCGTGGCAGTTGCTGCTGGGCTGCATCAGCCCCTTTTATTAACTTTTGAGGTCGTGTTACATGACCCATGCACGTTTCAATTATTGGCAGATCCCAAAATCTGAGCAGAGGTTTTTAAAGGTTTGTTATGACTTTTAAGACGTCAGGTTGACTGGGCGCGGGGACCATCTACTAAATTATAAAGGAATTGTAAGGGACCGTGTAGTAATTGCAGTTTTTTAAAGTGAATTCCTTTGTTCCAACTGAATTAAAACTGCATGGTTCTAGAAATTTGGTATTTTAGGGGGCTTTTAATTTATTATGTTATATATATATATATATATATATATATACACAGTAGAACCTCGATCTATCGTTTTTCATGGAGAGGGTAGAAAAAAACGATGAATGCGGGAAAACGACAAATGCGGGTTAAAGTCAAAATACTAAGAAAACAATGCTTATACATACACGCAACGACTGTACACCAACAAGTACTAATTCTTACAAAATTGTAAAACAAATAAATCGAAGATAAAAATTATAAGTGATATTTATTTTTAAAAATCAGTAAGTAATTTTATGTTAAGTTTTTCAGCATATTTTAAAGTTAAACAGCAAATCTTCAAGATTTACAATACTTTTCTGGTCCTTTTCTGCGATTACATGTTTGTATAAAAAATTCTCTAAAGTTTCAAATACCGTTATTTCTTCAGAGATGCTTCGTACTAGTGTGGCTCAGCCTCATCCGCATGAACAATATCCTCTTCTTCGCCATTATTTTCATTTTTTTTTTTTTTTTGCATGATCACGCGTTTCTTCCATGTTTAGGATACCGCATGCCGCAACGTCTTGATTAATGGAAATATAAACATTAAATTTCACAGTTTCCATACCCTCTGCTACATGCCACCACTGTTCATCTGGTTATCATCAAACCAAGAAATCATACCAAGAAGCAATTAAAGTTAGTACGCCATATGGATACACTTAATCTTCCAATTCATTTTGGTCAGGTGAAAAATTTTACAACGATGAAGGCGGGAAAGTCGCTTTTTGACGAACGATAAATGCGGGTTTCTTTAACATTATGTAAATACAATTTGTGCAGGGACCATAGAAATAAAACGATCAATACGGGAAAACGATGAGTGCGGGAACGATAGATCGGGATTCCATTGTAGATATATATATATATATATATATATAGAGAGAGAGAGAGAGAGATACTAGCTGACCCGGCAACCGTTGTTTTGCCATATAAATTATTCCTAGTATTATTTTAGTAGAAAGAAATGACTAACTTATTGTAAGTTTGTGAGGATGTGGAATATGAGTGGAAGAGGCATGGAGCGCTGTGAACGATGCTGGAATATAAAAATAACATAATACCAAACATATATTTTTAATTCGTTGTAATTTATTCTTTAAATTTATATATATCGCTAATTACAGTAATATTACTATAAATAATATCAATCCCTTAACGCAATAGAGTATACAATATTTTTTGTTATCCCATCTTTAGATAACACAAACAAACTGGATGCCCACTGTATGGTTTGCCCACTCGAGAGCATACCACGTATAACTGTCCGTGGGAAAAACATGGCGTGCTCAAATCTAATTCACAAACAGACATCGTTTGGCCTTGAGACTTATTGATAGTCATTCCATAAAAAATTTTGCCCCCCCCCCCAAAAAAAAAGGATGAAATTCGGAAACACTTTCAGATTTTAAATACGCACTATAGTGCTATATATTAAAATCGTATCATAATTTATGCGTCGTCCCTATTTTTCGTCCTTATTCCATTAAGTTGGAAAGTGTTATCAATATTGATGACTGTGCTGTATTTTACTTCCTTATTTTATAAAACCCATCTTTGGAATCGAAATCTATCTTAAAATCGCGTACTAAAACTATTTTACAATCTTCGCCAAGTATATCCCAACTATACTTCACCGTTTTATATATTGTTTCCTACTTTAACGCCTCGACTCTCGCCAAGGCGGCGATGATTAAACATATGCAGTTACCATGATGATTTTTTGCATTTATGTAGAAATCGTAATTTAGAATTAAAATGGCGATTTGGAACAACATGTAAGTACAGCATGCCGTTACATTTTTATTTCTTTTGGATTACCAATTAATAGGGATCGACCGATAGTATCGGCAACCGATAGTATCGGCGCCGATACCTCCTATTTTTTTAGGTATCGGTATCGGTTCTTTCGATTCTAAAAGTATCGGGAAAGTATCGGTTTCTGTTGCTTTCATCCATTTTCACCGATACTTTTCAACCGATACTTCGCTTTTCAGAAGAAACCACGCAGGCGCAACACCATTCTAGAATCTTATAGAGATGATGTGGCGTCGTAATGAGATGAGAGGAATGGTTTCATTGGCACATCTGTTTGCGCGAGTGTTTTCGAACTGTGTGTTTTTTTTTTTTTAATTCTAACCATCGCTAAATGTATGTCGTATCACCAAGTGTGGTCAAAATTATGGACAAAGAATCGTTATATGACAGTTTAACAGGACAATCGTCTATCCTTCTAAATTATTTTGAATTGGTGCCCAACACTTAACACGCTATCTGCAAGGATTGCAAAAAACAAATGTCGAGAGATAGGCTATAATTTTACTTCAGTTTTATAAACGTTTATTTTCTCACTGTGTGGACTCGAAAAAGAGTTCATTCATATATATATATATATACATACAATTGAATCTCCCTATCAGGGGCGTAGATATCGGGATATATCCCCCCCCCGAAATGTTTGGATTAGTGGTGAAATTCCGTCTATTTATACACATATAAGTTCATATCCTCCCCCGAAATATTTTCCAGGCGCATATCCCCCCCCCCCGAAAAATTTTCCTCGCTACGCGCCTGCTCCGTATAACGAACTCGTTCGGTTCCAGTTAAAAATTCGCTATAAAGAAAATTTCGTTGTTCAGAGATTAGAGATTTTTGCAGTTATTTCAGCAAATATTACAAATTTTTTAGTTAATTCGATGTTTAAAAGTATTAAATTATGACTTTCAATTTAAAAAAAATTGGTATTTATTATAAATTTGCTAAACTTACGGTTTCTTACTTTTCATTGTATAAATGAAATGTTCAAAAGTAAAGACAATCCACGAATTTAGAGAATAAAATATAATGCACTTATGTTTATTTTACTTCAAAATTCTGTTATTTTACATTGTTTTGCATTCTGCGATTTTAAATTTTCAAAAAAATATTCACTTTTAAAAGTCCGCTGAAAATAGAGTGAGGCACATTTTCTTCCATTTGGAAAACTCTTTTTAATGGTTTTAAAAGGTTGAAGCATTAAAGTTTGATATGGTTTTGGTCGTGAAGCGCAGGGCCTTATTATTATACGGGCGAATCGGGACTTTGCCCAGAGCCCCTGACTTGAAAGGGCCTCCAATTTAAAATGTTTTTTCTGTAGTATTCTTTTTTATATCAAAATTTTATGAAAATTATAACAAATTTCATAGATTGGGGGCCCCCAAATCTATCAATGGGTATGATATAGATATCAAAATTGATGGGGGGAGACGGTCCTTGACATCGTTTGAAATTTCAGGGGATGATGACCGTTAAAGTGTTAAAGCAGGTATGGGCAACCTTTGAAAAGTTGTGGACTAAACTTAAGGATGTTGCGAAGTCGCGGGCTAAACTTGCGGATTTTAGCGAAGTGGCGGGGCGTATAATTGGGATTTATATGGGATATTGAATGGTTTATACGGAGTTTTCAAGTGTTCCGTGGGCCGGATCAAAAGCCACATCCGGCCCGCAGGCCGGCGGTTGCCTATATGTTTGTTAAAGTGTAATATTTCAGCCTACGAAATACGTTTGAGGAATTTGTTTCTATTTAGCTTAGAGAACCTCAGATACAGACATTTTACCATTAGTTAGCCGGAAGTATTTGAAACAGAAAGTAGCATTCTGCTATCGGAAGTGAGTCGTATTTCTGTGCAGCATGCAAACGGAGGTAGGGTTTGAACCGAATGACGTTTGTCGGACATACCCCCCCCACACACACACACACATGGTGCCCCTCTGCAAACGTAAAAAAAGGCGCCCCTTTTGTGCTCTAGATCAGTGGTTCCCAAACTATTGTTGGGCACGGGAGAAATTTCGGTGGGTCGAAAAGGGTGAGAAAAATTAAACTTTAGTATTTTATATGTTTAGTAAACTATACTATTTTATATAGCCTATATTGGATATCGTTATGTAGTAGTGGGTCGTGAAAAAAAAATCAAGTTGAAGATTTTTTGAAGAGAAGGACAAAAAGTTTGGGAACCACTGCGCTAGATCAAGATTTTCTCAGTTTTAGTTCGAAATGGCCCCCCTTTCGACGACGGCACCCTTGCTTACCGTGCCACTCCGCCCCTGCTCAGAGCTCAGAATTAAAACAGATAAAATTTGTTCATATCAATCACAGAAAAACATGTTAACAATGATCATAAAAACAAAAACACTGAAGATCAATTTCATTAAATATGGATACTTTAAGTAGCAATTTTATTTTAAGACTTGAAAATTGAATTTAGTTTATCATTTTGTATTTTTCTTTAACCTTCATTTAATCTCGTCATTTTTAAGCATCTTTTATTTAGACCCTCCAAGGCGTAGCTTGAAAACGAGCAAAAATATTTTTCTTCATATTGTAGCTGTTTTAGTGACAAAATTAATGATACTAAAATTATAAACGAAACCTATTTGTAAAAACAATTTATTCCTTTTTTGTGTCGCAAAGAAGTTAACTTTTTGGCAGTGACTTGAAAACTGGCGACTCCCGTGAACTTTAATTATGTTGGTCCAGAAATTAAAAAAATGATTCATTTTTAAACCATTACACACTATCAAAAGTACGAATTATCAAACATTTAATGGTTGTATTATCTATCAGATTAATGAGAGAACTTAGGATTTGTGTATCATTCTGTTTTGAGAAGTAATTATCAATATCCACTAATTATTTATATTGTTAATTTAAAAAGTTGAAGCTGTATTAGTATAATTGGTATTACTAATTATTATTTAGTTTATTTCAAATTTTGGGGTAAAAAACATATTTCTTGTGAATAGTATTTGGTTTATATATAAGGAAAACACATTAATAATCGGTGTGTACCTGTTCTTCCTACGGAAAAGATCAAATACATGGATTATACGGATTAATTGTGGCTTAACCCTGTCCGGAGAATCAAAATATTCGGATTTTCAAAACGAACTTAAAAATGATCACACGAGTTCATATTAAAAAGAAATCTTGCTAAAAAATTTAATAATTCCCTTAGTTTTTAAATAATTGGACTAGATAAATAAGACCATTAATTAATGTCAACTTATTATGCATTTTAAGGGAAGAATTTACATACGTATTTAATGAACAATGTCTAAATACATATGTATACTTACATAATATTGTACAGTTTATACATTATCACAATTTAATGCAGTTTAAGTAATCTAAAAGCTATTTTCATTTGTGAAACAATTATAATTAAGGAAAATCTAAATAAAACTTGCAAGCTTTGAAGTTGAAAAAGTTTGATGTTTTTACTTTTGTAAGCACAAAATCGAGGCATTAACCAAGAACGAAGACACATATAGTAAGAGCAAGCAGGAAGCTGTTTTGGGTCTAATATGGAAACCTTTTATCTGGCTCATAGCAACAATTAGGCGACAAAATAGAGGTTGAGAAAAATTGATTTAAATATTTGCACCAGTCGGCACTGGAAATGGATTCTCTTATTAATATATCCCTTTAACTCCCCCTCCCCCGTGTTTGCGTTCTGTTAAGCCTAAATGAGGGGCATCTACCTATAGGGGGGGGGGCTTGGGCGGAGGACTTTTTAAGGGAGTCTAACGCATATTCACGTAACATCTGGAGAAAATCGCCCAAAATTTTAGACCACTAGATTGACAGCTACGCGAGGAGAAAGAATTCCGAACCTGCACACTAAGACGCTTCCCAGTGCTCAGCTTTTTATAAATTCGGCCATTCGTCGGCATGATTGAATAGAAAAGAAAGACTAGAACTACTGTAATTCCACACTTCAATGTATCCACTGCTTTTTCTTTTTAATGCTTTCTACTTGCATCAAATTTCATCATGCTGCTATTCATTTTAACGAGAACTACCTTCTCGTTAAAAAAACTGCTCAGAATGCAGATGTAGGTTTAAATGACATTAAATTACGTAAAGTATCGGTATCGGTTAAGTATCGGTATCGGCCGATACCACAACTTAAAAGTATCGGTATCGGCTATTTCTGAAAATGAATTTATAGGTAAAGTATCGGTATCGGTCATCGGCGAAAATGTGGTATCGGTCGATCCCTACCAATTAATGTAGTTTTAATAATTAAATGTCTTCAAATTCCTTAACTGGCGCGTTTATCGCTAGTTTGTTTACTTTTGTTATCATCTAGTTCTTTTGGGTGCGTTGAAACGGTACTTACGTATTATCCCGGAGGTCACTTCCGCCAAACTACTTTTTCGTAGATATTAAATGCGTTGCCAATCGTATTCCAAACCATCAACACTTTTATGTGCCCGGCATTTATCTTGGTGAAAAATTGCTTGTCTTGGCAGACCGCCGGGATAATACGTAAGTACCGTTGAAACTTGTGCATAACTCCCAGAGACCCATGACTGCAAAGCTCGCCAAAGTACGGGGATTTTTTAGGTTGGCGAGAGTGGGGGCGTTAAAATAGGAATCAACTCTTTCTTGTACCTAAAACACATCTTTGGAATCGAAATCTATCTTAAAATCGCCTACTGAAACTGTTTTACAATCTTTGCCAGGCATATTCCAACTATACCGCAAAGACATTTTAAATGCTGTTTGGAATGGGCATCATAATCCACGAGTGTACCGTGTTTTCCTTTCTTGTTCCATAGAGCACTTCTTCGGAATAGAAATCTATATTACAATCGCCTAATAAAACTCTTTGACAATATACGCCAGGCGTTTTCTAACTATACGCGAAATATATTTATAATAAATTGTCACTTTTTGGCACCACATTTAGCGATCAATTATCGAAAATTGCAAACCTTGTGCGACTTTCAACATTTTATTAACTTCCCCCCCCCTCTCCACATTATCTGGCAAACACATTTGAAAAGTGACTCGACACGCTAATGTCTACACAGAAATCCTGATTGAAATGAATAGCACTCTGGGAATAAACATTTTGGGGTAGACCGCCTTTATGACTTAGGGGTATGAGACATAGTTAAAAACCTATTCTCAGACCTAACGAATATACATAGAAAATTTCATTAAAATTGGTCGAGTGGTTTCGGAGGAGTTAGGTGACTAACACTGCGACAGGAGAATTTTATATATTAGATATATATATATATATATATATATATACATACATACACATATGTATGTATGTATCTATTTATAAAAGTTACGTAATAAAAGTAGAAAATTACAAAATTAAATGGTGGTTTCAATTAAAATTTTCAGGAGATTAAATCTAAATAAATACAGACTTTAAATCATTATACGACCCTCGTACAAAACAACTCCCAGTTAGTAAAGTGTGTAACACACATTAATGAGGCTATGTAAAAAGTTTCATAAAAACTATCCCCTTCATAAAAACTAAAGCTCTTCTTCATGAAAACTCTCAGATATGTTTAAAAAAATTTGGTAAGGGACTCTACAGTACCAATAATAGCAAAAGTTTTATGTATTTATGCAAACATTGCTTTCTTTTAATACGATTATTTTACATCTTATTATCTCTCGAGAGCCATTGTAAAGTGGTTTAAATCAGTATATATCTATTTTCATATATTACCTTATTAAGGTATGAGACAATGGGGCACATTTTACTAATTGGGAATTTTTTGTATGGTAGCCTAATAAAAAGTTAACTGCTGTATTCATGTAGATTTAATCTCCAGAAAATTTTAATCTGTAACCAAAATTTTGAACTTGTTTTACTTCTTTTGCGTAGCTTTGTAATCTATTGTATCTACCTATGATAATATTTAAGGAATAAAGGCCTAGGTCTGGGATTTTAGGACACCCTATACATGTATACGTGTGCGTGTGTGAGGGCAATAGTCAGTGACAAAGATATAAAGCAAAGTTTAGTACGAAATGATTGCATAATATTGCTAAAGCCAGTTCTCTGAAAACGCGCATATATTTAGCTGTAATTTCCGAAACACGTGAAATTTCAAAAACATAAACAAGAGACTTTTTTAAGAAGAATACTCATACAACGTTGTTGTTCATTTCTTTTTTTAATACATCGAAATAAAAGTCTTTGCTATAGTTCATTATTGAAGTCCGATGCCTTGACAGTTGGGTTACTACAGTCCGCCGATATCTAGGACAGTGTGCTTTTTAAGAAATGAAATATGTATAAAAAGTATTTCCTTTTTCTTATTTAGAAAATTCAACTTAACAGACGTAATAAATATGACTAAACCTGATAGCGTTGTATTTTTCGTATGTTTACACAATAAGCACTTTTTGTTCGTCAATTAATAAACAATTTTTAAATTATACTTTCGGAATCATAGTCGCATTGCATTTTCGTCATAACACACTCTCGAATGTGTATGGATCTTTCCCATAGAGCACATTTATTATTCACATAGCATCTTTTTATTGTCACGTTTCAAATATTTACTTATTTTAGCAATGTTTACAAGATTTAAGTTATGCAATGCAAGATTTAAGTTATTTTAAACTATTAAATAAACAAAGGTAAATTCATTTAATTTAAATCTCTTGCAAAACTATTATATATTATAAAATTAATGCATATTAAGAGTGGTACCTATCCCCAGTGACTGTTTTAATTAAATATTAACTATTCATGAAAAGTTACGACACAAAATAATTCTTCAAAATAGAATGCTATACCTATTTTTGTTACTTTCGCTATAATTTCTACTGCCGCCGACAGCGGGATTCAAATCAAATTAATTTGCTTACCACCCTTAATAATGATAACAAAGTATAATTACTAAAATGAGTATGACTTAAGATCATATAAGAATTTTAAATCCAGAGATTTAAATATAATTATAATAGAATTATCATATAACTATATACGTTTACTTTCATATCAATTATTAATCTATCTTTAAATGGAAATTTGGGATGCGATACGTTAAATCGAAAAACAAAAACATTAGACGCGAGAATTTTAAATTATGAATGTACAAAATTTTAAATTATAAATGATTTATCTAATTTAAACAAAAAAAAATGCGTTATTACAATTTACGTATACTTTTAATGTGTGCACAAGACTTGAACTTTACGAGATGTATTTAAGAAATTCATGTGGCATTATACTCAGAATTCTATTTGTATGCCTACGAATACTGTTATAAATTCCGAATTATCATTTCTTATGTTTCTTTCCTTTTTTTCATTCATCTTTTGTATGAACGAGCTATAACGAAACGTATGAACGAAAAGTATTTTGTTGAATTTAGTAAAAAAAAATAATTTGGTCGATTTTTTTTTTATTGATTTAACAAAAGTTTGTTTGATTCAACCAAATGTAATGCCTTTTTAACTTAACAAAACATTTTGTCAAAACTCAGAGCCAATGATATCTGAAATTTTTCAACAGTCAATTTACGCATGCGTGAGGAACATGCGCAAATCAGTGCAAGGAGAAAATTCTAGAGAGAGTCTTTTGCTCTGTCTGACAATACGACTAAGTTTAGAGGATATTATATTTTTCAAGTGGGTTTTACTCAGCTTGTTAAAAATTTCAGAGGTAAGTCTAATTAGTTCATCTATTTACAACAAATCACATTTTTGTGTGTATGTGTGTGTTTTTATATGCATCTAGAGATTTAGCTAAAAGCATATAAGAACGTAAACTATGTATGTGTTGTTCTTTCGCTTCACAGCAATTAAAATATCTTCCATTATTAGTGGGTCGATAAAATGAAAACCAAACTTGGTCAGGAACTAAATATTGCCCAGACAGCTCATAAGCTTAAATCAAGCTTGGCATTTCTTTGAATTTGACGTATTAATACAAGCTTGACGGTTCAATTCATTTTAAGCTTGCAGCAATCTTGGGGAAGTCATTTGAACTGTCAAGCTTGAATACAACTTGATGACTGCTTGATTTGGAAAGCCACATCCACGTAACAAATAATTTATCATGTGTCATAAATGTACTTGACCATAGAATTAAAAAAAAGAGATTCTATATTTCCAAATATTGAAATTCTTCAAAATAAAACACAATTATACTACGAAATTGATTTCAAAATCCGTCGTTTGTCTCAATTTTGGCCAATATTGCCCAACATGAGTGTCGCGATATTGAAAGTTTTAAAATGTGTGCTGCTTTTAAGTTTATATTATGCTTATTTCCCTATTAGTAGAGTCTATAAATCACACATAACATTATTTTAATTTTGATTCATCCCATGGAAAAATAAAAGAAACAAATCGGCATCGGCCACTGTTCAATCTCGCCAGAAAACAGCGTGATAACCATAACAGTCACTTCAAACTTTAGTCGTATCAGCGCAAGTCAGGTTGGCTGAGTGGTTAGGACGCTGGCTTCCCAAATCTTAGGTCCCGAATTCGATCCCAGCTGCAGACGCTTGATGGAAACAGATTAAAATAACTTGCAATTTCAGCGTAGAGGGGAAAATGCGTGGAAAAATAAAATATGTGGGGCGAGTTCGCCGACGGGAGCGTATTTAGGATTTTTTTTTTTTTTTTTTTTGAAAATGTTTTAAGCTTGAAATTACGCTTGCTATGTCAAGCTTAATGCAAGTTGGGCAAGTGTAAACATGAACACTTGATTCAAGCTTGCATTAAGCTTACACGCTTGAAATTTTCAAGCTTAATTCAAGTTTATTGACTTGATAAATCAAGCTTGCTGCAAGTTTGATGCAAGTTTGCTGTGCTGTCTGGGTAGGGGCTTCTTTTTTGATCACCTGGACGAGGCGCATGCTTCCTTACCCCAGAGCTCATGGCAGCGAAGGCGTGGATTTTCAGTTCAGGTCTTGTCTCAAAATGTTTAGTTTAGTTTAATTTACGTAACATAAAAGTAAACTATTAGGAAAATTGAAATACTCAATGCAGCAACTAAATTCATATCTTTCGATATCCATGAAGTAACTCATTCAAAAGAAGCATCACTGGAGACTAACTAAAACAGTCTCTTAAGAAATCTTGCGAGTATAGTATAGCTCCTAAAGGTCTTATATCCTATCTGTTTGAAGCTATTGATAGAAAGTGAATGCAGGAAGAAGATTTCTGAATAAGTCGCATTTGTTAGCCATGGTGTACGATAAAAATGATGTAGAATTTAATAAATATAGAATTAGATTTCATCTCAGAATTTCATCTCTTGTTCCAAACGTATAAAGAATGTGCATTCAAACTTAGAATAAGTTACAAATTGAGCACATGAAGAAAGTTGTAGCATTTAGATTGATAACTTTACTTTTACGTATGATAAAAGGCTAATTAATCTCATAAAATCTTCTAATAAATTATTCCTTCAAAATAGTTTTTATATCCTTTACAATTACATTTATCTATTATACAATTCTACTTAGCTATTATACAATTGCAATTTGTAATATATTTATTATATAATTTTTTTTAATTTAATTCTCCTTTGAAAATAGAACTACCAAAATAGAACTAGCGCTTCCTACTCACAAAACAAATCTCTTCTCAACAGAAGCGTTTATGAGGCACTTACTGGAAGCACTGAGGACATGTCCTCATAATCAATCTCGCTTCTGCAGTTACGCTCATAAATCCAGCAAACTCCACCATGCATTTCATTTTTTTCTGTGGGCGATTTTTAACCCTTTCCGGCGCAAGAACTTTTATTGTATTTTCTCGTTTATGCAGACGCCTGGAGTAATAGTTAAATTTCTGATATCAATTTAATGAAGCATTGATACTTTTTCTGTAAAATATCTATAACATTTTTATAGATATGCATGAAACTTTACCTCCTAATATCATTTTGTGCAAATTTCATTATTATCTGGTAAAAGACATAGGGAAATTGACTAAGGCTTCTGAAATTTGTCATGTATACCATAAGTAGGAGGCTAGAATGTCTAGCCACCACCCAAGAAAGGGTTAAACAAACGTCGCAACTGCGTAATTATACTCTTAATAAGGATTCTGTTTGCTTTCAATTGAAACCATCACATTCGCTGAGATCTTAAAAACAAAAACAAAAAAGAGAGACAACTGTTTATCACATTCTCAATCATTTGAAAAAAATCACGTTCCGCCTATTGCTTAAAAGCAATAACATTTGGCAACAATTTACGCTATACAGGGTGTCCAGCCTTAATGTGACCCAATAGCTAATTCCCGAATCGTTCGGTTTAGATATGCACTTCCAATTTGAAAAATGTTTTAAAAAAGGTAAAGAATGCTTTTACGTGCTTTTCGAACCAAAAAGCCCATTTAGAAAAAAATTACAAAAATTAAATTTTTATACGGTCCCCAGGTCCTATCACTTATATTTAGGAAAAGATGCAGTACACAAAAACAAAGTAAACACAAAAAGTTTCATTTTATTACGATAAAAACTGACCAAGTTATGGAACTTTGAAAATCATACATTTCATCCATTTTCTCGGCCAATTTCAAGAAGCTAGTAAGGGACCGTCTCCAAAGTGAAATTAATTGGAACTCTGCCAGGAAACATTCGCTCTTGCACGTCACTCTTATGTAAATCGTTTTTAAATTTAAAAGTACATACATTTCGTTAATATTACAATAATTGAGTACTTAAGAAACAAAATTTATTCTGTGTACGTGTAAAACATAGATAAAATAAAATATTTTGGACGAAGAAAACTTTTCAAAAGCAGTTCCAAAAAAAATAGACTTATTTGCCTGCGGCTTCAGACTAATTTGCTGCGATACTGATCATGGCAAACGTTAAAAATCTCTTGTGTAGTTGCTTGCAATTGCATACAGCCGTATTCTAATATTACGAATTCTAGTATGGGAGAACGAGATGCATACAACTGGTCTCCAGGCATTAGCTCCTGCGCCAGGACTGGGCGATAAGGAAATGCACCGTACGTATGTAATATGTTCCACACCGTCGATTTTGAGTAGGAACAAGCCTTGCTAATATCCTGGACACTACTTTCAGGATGAGCCAGGGCATATCCTAGAACATCTTCAGCGGGTATCCGCAAGCTTGAAGGTGTGGCACGAGACAAGGGAATACGTCTATGACAACTCCCAGTTCTATAGAAGCGTTGAACAGCACGGGCAATTGTACAATAAGATAGATGTCTTCGACTGGGAAATTTAATGGCATAAAGTCTTGCCGCCTCTCTCTTATTTCGATTACACTGCCCATACAACAGTACCATTTCGCAGTATTCTTCATTTGTATACATCTCGTTCTCCTGTACTAGAATTCGTAATATTAGAATACGACTGTATGCAATTGCAAGCGACTACACAACAGATTTGCCATGATCAGTACCGCAGCAAATCAGTCTGAAGCCGAACTGCTTTTGAAAAGTTTTCTTCGTCCAAAATATTTTATTTTATCTTTGTTTTATACGTACACAGAATAAATTTTGTTTCTTAAGTACTCAGTTATTGTAATATTAACGTAATGTGTGTACTTTTAAATTTTAAAACGATTTACATAAGAGTGACGTGCAAGAGCAAAAGTTTCCTGGCAGAGTTCCAATTAATTTCACTTTGGAGACGGTCCCTTACTAGCTTCTTGAAATTGGCCGAGAAAATGGATGATATGTATGATTTTCAAAGTTCCATAACTTGGTCAGTTTTTATCGTAATAAAATGAAATTTTTTGTGTTTACTTTGTTTTTGTGTACTGCATCTTTTCCTAAATATAAGTGATAGGACCTGGGGAGCGTATAAAAATTTAATTTTTGTAATTTTTTTCTAAATGGGTTTTTTGGTTCGAAAAGCACGTAAAAACATTCTTTACCTTTTTAAAAACATTTTTCAAATTGGAAGTGCATATCTAAACCGAATGGTTCGGGAATTAGCTATTGGGTCACATTAAGGCTGGACACCCTTAGGCAATCCTTACCGTATATACTATACTATAATTTTTTTAATTTCTAATTTTAAAGTTTTATATTACAGCTCCTTTTGATTCAAGTCAAGTAATTTCGATTTAATACTAATTCTTTTTTCCAGTCTCAATTTTGAATAGCTTCAAGATATATACGTTTGCCATTTTATGCACGTTTCAAATGCGCCTATGAGCGTAAACAACAACATGTTTATGTCAGATTAATTCTATGTTCCATCCGCGATAAATTTTGTACTGACTGGAATACATTTCCCTCAAGAGAATACCTTGTTACATTACCACCAGAACCTCTGAGCATCTCTTTGCCATAATGCGCTTCTCCGTTATGCCTATGTATGAGATTTCACTGTCTAGCAAAGTATTTTCAGCTCCTTCTGACAGCATATTTATAAGATATTATTATAGGTTAATATTTATTTTAAAAATCACTATACAAACATTGTTTAAAACATGTATCGTTTCCGTTATTTATTGTCTTGTTCTGGAGAATGTGTGCAAGATATTTTGCTTCTTCATTCGCGAAGAAAAATACATTGTCTACAATATTTAAATTAAACAATTCAATCTGAGAAGAAAATCTTCTACACTTGTGTGTTCAGAGTACCCTGATGTTTATGTTTATTTATTTACTTCTTTATTTAGCTATTTAGTTAATTGGACAATTTTCACTTTAATATGGTCCCTCTCACACGTGCACTTATGCATTCGTATTGCAATTGCTATTTATAAAGCGTAGTACATGATAGGTAATTGCCTACAGGCTGTCTCAAATATTACTTTGCTCCATGATTTACATTAAACAACACGGTTAAATCTAAAACTTTTAATCCAGTACACATCTATTACTCCTTTCCAGCTTTATTATATGTAACTTTCCCTATTATCTTCCTTAAGATTTATCTGCCTGCTGTTAAGTTTAATTTAACTCGTGAAATCTGCATTGGAGATGAGTTAACAGTGCATTCAGTGAATTCAATCTTTTACCTTCAGTTGCGTGATCTGAAAATAGACATTCCATCCATTTCGACGTCGAAGTTCTGAATGCTTAGTTTGAAAAAAAAATAAAGAAAGAACAGTCGGCTGTCTTAAAATGTACGTGAATAGCAAATGCGTATGGATTTAGTACTTTGCATTTTCCCCGAGACTTGATCATTCTTGAGGATATTGATGGAGTCGCACTCTGTTATTTATGCTTCATCATTTGGTATAGAAATGTAAATACATGAATAAAATTCTATAGAAATTTGTCAAATGCGATTTGTTAGCCTAGATTAGTAGACGATAAGTTTGTTAGGCCTGATCCATTTTAATATGATGTATGAACGTTCTTCAAGTTCTATTTACCCGAGAAGAGCCAATAAAAGCTGGAGAACTTTGTAGTAAAGCTTTGAATTATATTTTGCTTTCAGTTTGATTTTTAAATACATTTGATTGAATGATTTAAACATATTTTATGTTTCTACTGCATTTGTCTATATGAAGAATGAAATATAATGCGCATGATGCAAAAAGGTTAATATCAGCAATTAATATTACACAAACATGAAAATCAGTTTAAAATTTCAACTATAGTTTAACTGTCTCAACAATTGCTTACTTTTTTTTAAATATATGAACTGCCTTTTTACCTTTCTTATTTTGGAGGCTTGCTTTCTCAGAACAAATTCTTCGTCCTTCTTAAACTATTGCCCATTCTAAAATGAACAATTTTAATGTTACTTCAAATAACTCAGGTTTATAAATTGACATTGCTGAGCTAATTTATGAGCTAATTGCTGATATTATGAGCATTTCTATTCCATAGTTTTATTAAAATTATCAAACGTTCGTAAGACCTTAAATTTATACGTCTCAGTTTTAATTACTCGAAGTGCGCGTAAAATGGTCATGGTGAGGCAAAACCTATTCTATACACATATACACATAGAGAGAGAGATTTGTTTGTTTGTTTGTGAACATGTAATTCGGATTTATGTGCTTGGCCCTATAGAGTATTTTCCCGTGACGTCAATGAAATATTTTTTAGGTCAACTCGGATATTCAGGGATACAAATCCACGTTTTCGACCAATGGCCATTCTCAAATGAACGAATGTTTGAGCAAAAACAGTTGGTTGCTAAAGTGTGACGTAGTGATAATGACGTAGGTGAAACAACTCTATAGAGAGAGAGGGAGAGGGAGATTGATTGATTGAAAGATAATTAGAAGATCGAAACAAATAACGAGTATAATAAATTACGTTTTTTGGGACTTTTTATCATGATATTAGCTTGGGTGTTTTGTTCCCTTAAAATAAATTTCCAGAAGCTGCTAAACGTTTTTTTTTATACAGCCATGTAAATAATGTTGTCTGAACTTATTACGCGAAGTGTTCAGATAGTTCAGGGGAATAAAGAAGCTGATTTAGTTTCTTGCCTTATTATAGTATGTGGCAAATTGGCGCATTAAATCTGTGGATTTTTCTAATTTTTTATTATTGCAGTTCTTAGAATTTATTCGTTTATTATATTTATTTATGTTATTTCTCAGTATATAATTAGGCCGGATGTACTGCCGGGTATTTGTAATATCCGGCATATTGGCCGGGTAGGCCGGATGGAGAATATTTGCCAGATATCCGTTGCTTCCCTGTTTCAAATACCTTGGAACAAACTTTGTTTTGCAGGTTGGATAACCTTGTTCGCCTAAGTTGACTTGAAGCGAAAGAAAGAAAGAAAGAAAGAAAAAAAGAAGGCGACTTGTTTTACGTGTTCTCCCGTTTCTCTGCAGATACCGTATTTAAAGTTTTAAGCGTCCAAACAGGAAGGAGATGGGGGGGGGGGGAGTCACCGACTTCTCTCTCCAACTTCTTTATAGTAAAGGATTTGGTGAGTTGAAATTGGAATTCCTGTCGACCACAAATCCGAAATACGGTGGCTGCACATTCTTATTGGAAAAAAGAAGCTGTATATCATGTTCTAGAGGAAATATCTGTTATATATTTTGCAGTAAGTTGGGGAACCTTTTTATAGCTCTCACGTGAGTGTCCAAGAAAATGTAAATGTGGCTGGAATGACCCATAAATATGAATTTCATGAGCTAAAAATAAATATGCCGTCAAATGTAATTTATATATGTATATATATATATATATATATATATATAAATTACATTTGACGGCATGGTTCAATTTTAGGGGTTTTACAGCTTATCATTTTTCTTGACATGTTAACGTTTAGATAACACACTATAAAAATTTAGAGAACAGATCTACAGAATAATCACTTATTTTTTTTTTCTTCAAAAGCTACAGTTTTAATTTAGTGTGTGTGTGTGTGACTGCACCAGTGAAAAGATCGAAAAATGTGAAAAACTTATCTTTCGAAGCGACAAAATAATTCTGGTGTTCTAAAATTTATCAAAAGAGTGCTATTTGTAATCGTTTTTTAAAGGTTTATTTTTCAGAACAAACCTTAAATTTTCAATGGCAGATGTTATTTCAATGCCAAGATGTCTGTATTCATAAGTATCCAAAATATGAAAAGTTGAGGTAATAATACTTTCTAAATAACTTTCTATTGTTAAATACTCTTGCTTTTCTCTCACTACACGAGTAGCAGTTTTATTAAAGACCAGATGTCTGGACAATAGATGTAGACCTAAAATTGGGATTTTTTGGGATAATTGTAAAATATTCCAAACCATTCGCTCTACTTCAAATTGAAAGCAGGTGCAAGTGCACGTACAAATTACGCGCAAATCTTGTAGGTTAGAAGAGAAACATGTTTAATAAACATGAGATTTTACTGTTGGAGTAGTGCACTGATGTGATCGAGTCACGCGAAAAGGGAAATTCGGTGAGGAAGTTGATGGTTACTTTTGGTTGTTGGAAAAGCCTTAGAGAAAACCCAAAAAGCAAATTTCAAAGCAAATCGCTTTTATAATGCCTAATTCAAAATGCATGAAGAAAATCAGGATAAATGCTCTTTTGTCAGATGTAAAAAATAAAATAGAAAGTGCAAAAAGAATGAAACTACCTAAAATTTCTAAATATTTTATTAGCATTTATTTTTTTTAATGTGTTTGTATAACTATAAGCATATGTATTAGCATACAATTTCATGAGTAACGAAACAAACAATATTTTTAGCATTTTTTTTTTCTTGGCTAACAAATGTTTAAACCTCTTTGAGCGACTACCTCTCTTTCCGACCAACTTTTTCGGAGAACGCAGGGTGGTCGTTTAGAAGTTTCACTGTAATTAATGTATATAATTCATTTTTATCAAAGTTAAACCTCTAGATCTTTTATTACAATTAAATATCGTAAATTTAAAAGTTATTCTTAACTATCATCAAAAAGTAACCTATACGTTTGATGTGTATTTTAGAGAGTTTGATAAAACGACGTCATAGAATAAAGTGTTCGTCAAAGCTCCATACCTCCCTAAAAAAACAATTGTTTATTTTAATTGTGGCTGTTTTCATTATTCTCAGTGCATCACAATGAAGCTCATCGACAAATCCATATCTATGCGCACCTATTTTGTTGTGAGTAAAGCTTTACGCAACATTAGATAAAATCAACAAGACATTATTATCATCTTTACTATTGGGGAAAGCAAAATCGTTTTGTGGGAACTTGTGCTAATGATTCGATGAAAACATACGCAGAGGACGGCATTTGCAGAACATAGAGGACAACTCTGTAAAGCTTAATAGAATATCAGGGAAGGTAATAATGTTTCGCATGACTCAGACAGCGAATGAATGGGAACCATAACATGTGTTTATTGGGAAGATGTGTTTGTACCCAGTTTCGTGTCATAAAGAACACCACCTGAAGCTCCTCGTTTGAGAGAGCGAATATGTGTTCACATACAGCTATAATCACCTGCAAAGTATCAGAGTTTGCCTAAATTGCTTTCTTTGTGTAGAAAAAAAAGTGGTTCTTGGACAATATATATATATATATGTATATACTAGTGGATATGCTCGATAAAGTTTGCGTTCTTTCAGAACACATGTACGAATTGAATATCTAAATATTTCTCATTGGTTGAGCAAATTAATGTCATAAGATAGTTCTGCTACGTATCTTATATAAATGTTGGAAAGATAGAATATTCATACAGAATACCCACGTATAAATTGGCATACCTTTATTTTCGGAAGCCTTGGTTCTAAATGCATATTTCCAGTAGCAAAAATGGTCAAAATTAGATTCAGCAAATTGTAGGTATTGAAAGTTTGATGAGGAAAAACAACTTACTGAAAAAATACATGTAATCTAAATTCATATATATCCCCCCAGGTCCCCATATTCGTATTTAGGAAATCTTTTCCATACGAAAACATACAAACATAAGAAGTTCGACCTTGGTATCAATATCAAACCAAGAAATGAAACATAGCGTTTAATGACTTAAATTCGCTTACAGACGTGGTCATTTACACATTCTCAGGAGCCATGTACAAAATGAAGTTCAGAAAAAAAGAGATTTTGCATCGAAAACTATTTGGCTCTGCAAATCACTGAACGCAGCAGATTTGCAGATATGCATTTTATCTGTGGTCAAAAGCATCACGCTTGTAATGCGGAAAAAATTTCAAGAGAAATTTCAGGTCCGTGTATATATTGCAGTCGTGGGAAACATTTGGAGCCTATGTGAAGAGAGAGTAAGTAACATGATATTTATCTGTTCAGTTTTACTTCTATTACGTTTTGCTTTAAATTTATGTGTGAGAAAGCACCGAAGCAATTTTAATATTTCAAATTACTTTATTAAAATTATATGAAACTGTATACAGTATTCTTACATGTTATACAAAATATAATTTTTTTTTTCAAAAGCAGTCATTGGATAAGACTCTTTTTTTCAGCCCAGGTGCTGCAGTGGCGTAAGAACCATTCTATCACGCATTGGGTCCGGGTTCGAATAATTGTTTGATTGACCATGGATGTTAACTTGTCCGTCCCTTTATAGGGGGTAACACTGGCCGCTAACTGGGTGTCCCCATAATAAAATGGCCACAATGCCTTCGGGCAGTTCTACTGGACAATTCCTAATCGGCAAGTACTCGTCCGTTGGCAAAAATTATATATATATATATATATATATATATATATATATTACTTGAACAATACTTTTTTCATGATTATATCTACTCTAAAAGCTCGTCTAATAGGTCCATTTGTATACGGTCTGTGCATTGCGTCTTAACCCTTTCACGCGCAGTTAAAGGGTTCCCGCTCTGGGAACACCAAACACTGACGTTTTGACTGTTGCCAGTCACGAAGAATAGATTTGATTTCTATAAAAATAGTTGCGGGTGACATATCTCCACGAGAATCCTTTACTTTTTAGCACGTCATTTCCCGTAAAAAAAAGTCACGATTATTTTTAACAGCACTGACATCTGCTGAAAAAAATGTAAGAATGCGAGAGCAGCTGGATAGATTGCCCAATGCTGAAAAAAGGACACCCGTTGCCATCGCTCGACTTAACTACCAGCAAGATGGCGGACGATCGAAGCGTTCATCGTTTCGATCGATAGCTGGCTGTGCTCGCGCACAACCAGCTGTCGTCAAAAAAAGGGTCTTTACATCTGTGGCACGCGATGAACGTTTCGATCGTCCGCCATTTTGCTGGTAGTTAAGTCGAGCGATGGCAACGGCTGCCCTTTTTTCAGCATTGGGAAAGGGTTGCGCCTCAAAGGGTTAAACTTTTGAACTAGCATTTCACCATTTCTCCGTCGTGCCAATATCAAACTTTGTGTGTTTGCAGTGCAAGTACGGTTAAGATTTTCCTACATATGGAGCATTAATAGGTTGCAAACAAGATTCATTTTTAAATGTTTCTTCAAACAAATTATATAATGAACGGTTTTAAAAGTTATAAATGCACTGAAAAGAGTGAATGCTGCATTTATAAATCATAAAATAAAATACATCTCATAAAGTAGATTCTCAGGACAAACAGGAAAAGTATTTATAGAGAAAATGTTTCATTTACTTTAATCTCTTCTGTCACATCGTAACAAAAAAGGTTTGGCCCAAGCGGAGATTAAATGATCCATGCGGGAGAGCAAAAATTGACACTGAAAACACATATCCTCCTTTATAACAAAAACGGTAGTTAGCAGTTTAATCATTGTTAAACCAATAGCACATGTACAAATAAGAGAAAAATGTTGAAACGTTCCCTATAATCGATATATTTGATGCAATTCAACTTTTTATTTCAATTCTGGGAAAATTAACTTAAACAACTTTTTAAACGACTTTTTAAATAAGTAAAATCCTTTGAAATATCACTGATTCTCCTTAGCAGCAGATATCGCATAGGGACAGTAAAACTTGGCTCGTGTCGGAAAATCCCGCTGTAGTAGTGAGACAGGCGAGAGAGGATAAAATTTCCAAGTGGGCCCTAAAGGTTTAAAATATTTAATTTCTTAGAAAAAAAGCTTAATTATTGACATCCATTAAAAAAATCCAAATTTCGGAGATGACGAAGGTTCTCGAAACCCACCCTCTGGCAGCTATTACGTGATAAGAAATAGGCCTATTCCCTATGTAGTTATGAGAAATTGGCCTGCCTCATCTCCCGTCGCAAATGCAAATCTCTATCTCGTCTCGTCTCTCAATCATTCCTGCACTTTAGTTTAATAAATTTTATCGCTTACTTGCACATGTTTAATGAGACAATTTCAAGAACGCTCTGACCTTTCAAACCGCTACTAAGCTACCTCAGTCTATGCAGAACTTAATTCTCTCTGCCATCCCCACACAAATCGCATCAAATAAATAAAACGAATTTCTGTTAAAATTCGTTGCCAAACAACTTTTCTGAACTTCAAACCTCCGCCTAAACATCCTCCTCTTTTTACGGAAAAATAAAACCCCGTAATGATATTTTTCTTGATTCAAATAAACTTTGAATTTTCAGACTTCTGGCACTCGGAGTTTTAGTCGGCGGTTTTATTTGAATTTTAAATGTTTTAAATTCCGACTATGACCGAAGAAAATAGAGCCTCCTGATCTGCATATTTCAGAGCCACCTGGATATATTGTTACCACAAGCGCACGGAGCTCGATTCATTAAACATTCATCTCCCAAAATGGAAAATATATTCACTGGGTACAGACATTTCACGTTTTCCCTAGGCGAATAAATTCAGAATTTAATTTACTTTCATACTCGACATAAAATTCCTGGCAACACTGACGCGTGGGTACGAAGAAAATAGTTTTTGACTTTAAATTATTGAGTCAAATATTACACGGATTACTGTTATATTTATGTGTGTGTATTTTTAACGAAATGTAATGGTGGACTCGTGGTTTACTAGTTATTATCAGAGTGTGAATAACAGTTTCTTTTGCAGCGGCGTCATTTCTAAAGATTAACTGAGTTAAATTTAAGCTTTCCCACAAAAGTACTGGATAATACATTTCTTGAGTACTTTTTGCGTAACGAGCCTGGCTGAAAACTAATAATAAAATTTCTGAGAACTCTTTCACCTACGCCATTATCACTACGTCACACCTTAGCAACCAACTTTTTTCGGTCAAACAGTCTTTCATTTGAGATTGGTCATTGGCCGAAAACGTGGCTTTGTATCCCTAAATATCCGAGTTGACCGAAACACATTTCAGTGACGTCACGTGAAAATACTCTATTGTAATACGTTTCAGGAATTTGGAGGCGCGATCGTTAAGAATTTAGTTTTAAAGAGGCTTTTACATACTGATTATCTAACAAATAGCTCACTAATACTAGTGAGATTCTTGTAGTATCGTAAAAATTCAAGATGTCGTCAATGCGAAATATTCTTGACGTTTTATTTGACGGCCATTTTGTTCGACTACCATTTTTTTAACGGTTGTATATTTAAAAAGGTTTTCTAAAACTATTTTAAATTTCTTAAATGATTATCAGTTTCTGTTGTACGAATAAACCTCATGTAGCAAAGTAATTACAGGTTCATTAAAATAAGTTGCAATAAAAGACGAAGATGCCAAATTCTTTAAAAACTTATTTGTTTGGAAAAGCACAAAATGAAACATCAAATATCGCAGTCTGACGGTGGGCCAACGTGGGAAGTACGTAATTTTAATGAGGGAGAGTAAAGATGAAGATGATGTGTAAAAGACTCAAAAATTTTGGCGAAAATCAGAGGTAGGTGAACAAAACAGTCGCCAAATAAAACACCAACAATATTTTGCATTAAATTTTTACGATAACATGACGATCACTATAGTATCATTTAACTATTGATCTGATAATCAATGTGTAACAGCATCTGTAAACGTAAATTCTTAACAATATTGGTATCAAATTCCTGAATTGTATTGAAATTCATTTTTACACTTAATTTAGAAGCCAGAGAGCCAGAGTCGTTATACAATAGAGTCTGTTATTGAACGTGATGTTACAAAAGAAAATAGTGTTCAAAATCTGATAATTGCGTAAGGTACCGAGAACATCAGGAATAAATAGTATAAAGAATTTTGAAAAACAGACACTAAAAATAATAGGGAAGGAAGGTTTTTTGTTAAAGGTTTGCTTTAGAGTAATTTGTAGCTGAGGGATCTAGTTTTAGAACAGGTTTCGCCAATTAGTTTCTAAATCCATTTCTGAGTAAAAGGCTATTGCATGCCGAAAAGAGAAACACGAATTTTAAAAGCCGGAGTATAGAAAAAGAGAACAGAAACAAATGCTAAAATGGTTGATTTTAAACAGATTGAATTAGATAAACCTAAAATAAATTAAAATAAATATTAAATGTGTGATATCCATCACAAATATGACACCATCTATAAGCCAAAATATAGTAATTACAGTGATGATCAGAATATTTGAAAAGAGCTGCACATACTGAGAGAGAAATTAAACTGAATATGTACTAGGCATGTAATGCATTTTTTGCGTTAAATACTCACCATATATCAAATTTCGATCAATGTTTGGGAGCGGTTAAAATTTTATCCCAGGATTTGGGAATGTGCAGCAGAGTCACAGGCCGACATAACAATAAAACGGAGCAAAGGCTTTAAATAAATGATAATACTAAGCAGTAAATTAAAAACCAGTTATCAAACATTTTTTTAAAACTTCATTTTTTTAATTATTCGAAACCAAACGATAAATTTTTTGTAGCTTGTAATACATGCTGCACTTGGAAATTTCATGTTTCAGAGAAAAACAACTGGAGGTTATAAATATTTTCATCCGTTCAACTTTTCAAATTAAGAGCAATAGTATTTATTACACGCAAATTTTATTAATACAATCAAAAAAAAAACATAGACATACATCGGTGTACATTCACAAATGCAAATTATATATCAATCATTGTTTTGACTGAAAAATTATTGAAATTGTCCTTCACTTTTCAGAAAAGAAACGCATTTCTGAAATTGGATTGCCTTCATATTGTTGAAAGGATATAATTTAGTAAAATACTCATTTTATATATTTGCATAAAAATTTAAATTGCTTCTAGAACTGCTCGTTTAGTTTAAAAGTTCACTTGTTTTTGCTTACTGTTGAATTCTGAAAAACAGTCATTTAATATGACCTCTTTTTGTTTTCCTACAATGTATGTTATTATTATTTTTTAAGGGTAAAGAGTTTGGTGTAGTAAATAATATTTAAACAATTCATTTTACAAGGCGTATTTTTTAAGATAACATATTTACGTCTTCTCAACTCTGGGAAATTATAAACGTGCACATTTTTAAAGTCCCTCAAATTAGCATGATTTATGTGGCTTCCGGTAAAACCTTTTTTATCCGTCATTGAAACAGCTAAGAATATTCAAACGTTTACTTAATGAAGTCAATGATTTTACTTAAAATTTAAATATCTGAATATTTTTTATAGCTCAGAAAAACCTGCAAGAGTTTATTTTGAATATTTTGATGGCACTTGAATATATTGTTACGACGCGCTGTGAAACTGGATTCATTAAACATTCATCTCCCAAAATAGAAAATATATTCACTGGATAAGGACATTTTATGTTTTCTTCCAAGAATATATTTCTGAACTTCAAGGCATTTCTCTCTCTATCTGCGGAATTTTTTGCAGGAAATAAAAGCGAGAAAGAATATACGCCGTTTAGGCTTAAAAAATCTGCGTTTTTTAATTTTTTATGTTTGGGTGAATTTTTTATCTTATATGTTTTCACATCAAAATAATAAATATTCATAGCTAAAATTTGGATACTATTTACGCAAAGAAGATAGAACTGACAATGATATTTCAAATATCTTGTGAATATATTTTAAAATTACTGAAATATTTACTGTATGAGATGCAAGAGTTTCTGTAAACAGTCAAAGCGCGAATTCAATTATTCATTTCTGTTTTTAAAATTAGAATTCTTTTTGCATAACATCACTTGTTCATCAAAGAAACATGTTACATCACATCTAATTTATTGCACCGATCGATCTGAATGTTTGCGTTAATAAATAAAATTGACAATGCCTTGGTTATTTCTTAAATATGAAAATTATCGGGTGAGAGCAGTTTGACAAATAAGCAGAAACGTCTAAATTTTAGCTCCTTAAAAAGTCTGATGTTTCATCTTTTAGCTAATTGTTTAGTAAATTTACAGAAGGGAAGAGAGCTTCCTACACCATTTGACCAGTACTCATATAGTATTGCACAGGTATTCAAAAAAAAAGTAGAAGAAAAGAAAAGAAAGACAGAAAAAAAGCTACATTGTTTCATTGTTTAAAAATATACTTTTCTCAAATTTGTTCAGCTTTTATTTCGTATCAATTTAATTTAAAATTAAATTTTTCATTCTCATATTTAAATTCCGTGTAGGGATAGACGAATTGTGCACTTGATATAATGCACTTAAAAAATGTTTTGTTGGATCAAAAAAAAAAATTGTTAAATCAATAAAATTATCCGATTGAAATAGAGGGAACGAAATTTTTGTTAAATTAAAAAAAAATATTTTGATTAAATTATTTTTTTATTTCAAAAACTACATATTTTGTCGGCTTAACCAAAGAATTTTCATAAAATAAACAAATGTTTTGTTAATTTAACCAAACTATTTGTTTGAATTAACAATTTTTTTGTTTATTAATATGTTCATGTCTCCTTTAACAAAATTATTTTGATGATTTTACTATGTTACTTTTTTACCCATAAACAGTTGGTTGAAAGTTTCGGAAGTAAACCTAATTAATTATCTACTCATCAAAATTAAAATTTTTATTTTAGTATTTTTGTACATCTACAAGTTTAATTTTATCAATGTCAAAGTCAGTTTTTATTTTCCTCTACATAAGACAGTCAGATTATTTAAAATTCATGATGAGTGCGTTTTTCTATTATGTAAACACATGTTATGCATAGGGTGACCAGATTCCAAGTGCAGGGCATCATTGCAGACAGGGGGGGGGGAGGAAGTATCCAATTTTGCATTGGCTGATAACCAAAAATAATCATTGATGTTATCACTATCATTTATGCAAACATCATTCTGCTCAAACGTGTGCCACTATAATTCCTATTATTTGGAGACATCGCTTTTTTACTTTGTTATGCTCAGTCTAGTTTCTCCTGTACATCTATGAGTATAAAAATACTTTTCTAAAAAGATCACCTCACAACACTTTATAAAAAGAGTATTGAATACAACAAATTATCGATATCGAAATTATTTACCTTGAAATATCAGTATATCGTTATCCATACATGAATTGTGTTTATTTTCTGTACAAGCAATGACGCGCACAGAATGCTAGACATATTGCAGGGCAAAAGCAAAAATAAGGACATTCTTACGTTTTTTGGTACCTAATGCAGTTTGCAGGACAAGACGTGAAAAAAGGGACTGTCCTGCAAAATGCAGGACGCCTGGTCACCCTAGTTAAGTAGAAACATGCAAAGAACCTTGATGTAATATCGAAAACAAAAAATAAAACAGATCACTCGGGATAAGCGCAAAACGAATGAAATATGTACTAGTGCAAACATTGCAACCATTAAATAGGCATTTCGTTATCCGAGCTATTAAGTATATTTTTATTTATTTTATCACGAAGACGTATGTGATTCTGACCCTTCTATTTTGTCTGACAAATCTGGCACTGAGTTGTTTTAAACTATTTGTATAGATATAGATAAAATAATTAAAACAAAAATGCAAATTTTAATGAATAGGTAAAATAATTAGACTTACTTCAGAAACTTTCGAAGAACTCAGTAAACCCCCCAGTCGAATAGTATATCTTGTATTTGTTGATTTGGGAATGGTCTGGGGCTTCTAGCTTCATTCAGGCTGCCAGCTTTGTACTCCTGAATATTCGTGGTATGCTAGAATCAGCCAGATTTAATTGCAAAAGCCGCCAGGGTTTAGAAGCGAACAGTGTACAGGATGAAGAAGATTTAATACAACGCATAGTTCAACGTATTTAGAAAATGGAAGTTACTAACTGTTTTTGAAAAATGTGAATTTTCGTCTGCTTCTCACAGCCCACTGACTCTTCCGTAAATTGATCGTTGAAAAATTTCGATTAGTCCCAATTTTAACCAAAGATTTTTGTTAGTTTAAAAAAGGCATTTTGTTAAATTAATTTGGTTGAATCAAACAAAATTTTGTCAAATCAACAGAAAAAATACTACCGAACTGCTTAACCAAAAAAAAAAAAAAAAAAATTGTTAAATTCAAAAAAACACTTTTTAGCGTGTGTCAATCCGAGAATAATATCCCAGACAGCACATAAGCTTAAATCAAGCTTGACATTGACTTGAATTTAACGTATTAATACAAGCTTGACATTTCAATCCACTAGCTTGATTATTGCGCTGATGGCGCGATCTGTCGCTGCAGGCGAGAAGGAAAATGGACATTGAAAAGTCTAAGGGGAAGGAATGAATGGGATAAGTCCCTCTGAAGTATAACACGAGGGGATTTTTAGTTTTATTTACATCTAATTAACATTAGTAATTCCATTAACTAATTAATTAGCGCTAAAAATAAATTTTAATATAATTAACACAATTTAGTTAGTTAATTTACTTCACTTTATGGGTGGTAGAATGAGGCGGTTTCCGGGCGCTACAAAATAATTTATTATCAGTCATAAATGTACTTGACCACAGAATTAAAAAAAAAAGATTCTATATTTCCAAATATGGAAATTCTTCAAAATAAAATACAATTATACTACGAAATTGATTTCAAAATCGGCAAGTTTGATGCAAGTTTGATGCAAGTTTGCTGTGCTGTCTGGGATACGTTAAATTTAAAGAAGCACATACTTCAGTAAGACTTTTAAATGTGATTATTATTATTCACAGTTTTAGATGAAAAGTAAATCCAGGGGAAGAGATATTATTTTTTGAGGTTTTATCAACATGTTTAAAAATTTACAATTTCCCAATCTAATGTTATTTAAGACCTGAAACTTACGTAGTTCAAGAAATTGTTTTTCTCCTCAAAACAGAGTATTTCCGTACTTTTCTGTTGTGTTTGGAGAATATGCCATATAAAGATCTTCAAAGGTTTAAATTTTGAAACTCAATGCTGGTGCACTGTTTTAAATATGGAACCGGAGCATTGGAAAGTAATGTCTACGTTTGATGGTGAATGAATGTCAAATCATTAAAATTGACTCCTGAAATGATTTTCACAGTTGTTTACAGCATTAAATTAAAATTTTTCTTCCATTTATAAAAATCATTCATTCATTGAAATTAGTGTGCTCTACACAAGTTCCTTTATTTCTGAATAATTACAATCAATAAATCATTATATTTGAGGGGGAAAAAAAGTTTTAAAAAGCTGGTACTTTTTAGAGAGAATGAAAAAATTCTTCACCTTTTGAAATATTCTGTGAATGCAATCCACTTTTAATGCCGAATAATCAATACCGAGTTTCAAAGCTTATGAGTTAAATTGATTACCGTGACCGATACTAAATTTATATCTAGGCTTACTTCAGTAACACTTTCAAATCAAGTGTAAATTTCTTGTGATGTTACTTTGTGAACAAATTTTTAACTCTCACGGAAAAAGAAAAAAAAAAAACAATATTATATGTTATTTGATATAATAGCATAAATAGCATAAAATAATAATATAGCATAAATTGTTAATGTCAGTTTGACATAACGTACTGAATTTGGTTAAAAAAACTCGCACAATGTGACCCCTAACATAATGGAATTAGAAAATATTATTTAGAAAAATAAATTGCATAAATGTGGAGATGCAATTTTGATTTTTTTAATGTAGTTGATCATTCATTTCTAATCCTAAGAATATTTAGAAAGAAAAATAACTTTTCACGCTAATAGGAATGGTACACCTGCAATTGTGTATTAAAGAAACACTAATGTAAATTCATTATTCTTCCACCTGACAGGGTAGTGAAAAAATTACATTTATAGTTATGATTCCTTTTACTTTCAGGTTGCCATGAGTTTCCATGGCAAAGAAAGTCATTTTACAAGACAAAATTTCTTATTCTTAAAATATGATGATTTTAGTCTCATTTACTGTACCTAACATAATTCCATTTCATGTTTTGTAGACTTAATAATCTAAATTTTATGAACTAACAATTCAATTAAGCCTAAAAAGAGCATTCTTTTATCAGTTAGCTATTTTGTTTAAATGTTGTTCAAAGGAAAAGATTTTTCACTCATCCATCTAACATGTCCCTCCCTGTGACATCTCCTGTGCAAATAATTAAACTCACTTTGCAAATTCTTTATTATTTTATTTTTTCTTTCGTTTTAAACAAAATTGCGTTAAAAGCAGTGGCGGCTCGTGGGTTATTTAAGAGGAGGTTCACAAAATAATTTTCGAAAATTAAATGTGCAGATACGACGCACCGTACAAGTTAAAATAGATTTGCGTTTCCAGCAGTTAATGGAAAACAATGCACGCGAATGAAAGAAAACAGGTCATCTTTACAGGGCCGTACCCAGAAAAAAATTTCAGGGGGGGGGGGAGGGGACCAAGAGGTGAAAAATGCTAAATTTTTCACAAAAATGCTTCATTATTATTGTTTTGTTTACAAAATTTTAAATTTCGGAGGTGAGCGGACCCCCTGCCCCCCCCCAGCCATATTAAGAAAATGAAAAAAAAATTAATTAACTAACCGAAAGCCTGCCATATTAAGAAAATGAAAAAAAAATTAATTAACTAACCGAACGTAACAAACCATTTGAAAATCTGGAAGCTATACCGCAAAAATTGGAGCTGTGTGCATGATGAAACTGTGCGAACGGAATGATTTCATCAGTGCCGTACACTTTCTCATCTGTCTCGGCTTCTCATACCAGAGAGCGGTTCAGGGGAAAAAATTTCCGTTCGAATGTGCGATTGATTCAAGACTGCTGTAGTAACCTACACTACAGTGCGTTGGCTATAATAAGCCTATTTAATAATAGTGGGCGAGAGTAAAATTCGTGATTTAAATTCACATAAATCTAGAAGTGTGCTGAATATTTTTTTTAAACTGAATTTGTTAATGTGCTTATTCTTTAGTTTTTCCTTTGGGGGTTCACGTGCTCATGTGCTCAAATGGAGGAGCCGCCACTGGTTAGAAGTAAAAATATATTGAATTTTGAAATTAGAAAAGGGAACTATAGAATTTTATAAGATCTTTCTAAACTTATTTCTACACACACTGAAAGGTTACGGGAACATTTATTTTTTATATGTCATTTGCGATAATAGTACTCATACTTAAGGGAATTATCCCGTTAAGAGGAAAATGTATAAATAACAGAATTATTTAAATAAATAGTTGCCCCTTTGCTAGCATATTTAATACTATATTGTGCACCATAAGCATATTTCAATAATATTTTAAAAGCGCATTGAGTAATGAAAAAAAAATTGAATTTTGAAAAAGTTTCCAAAAGATCATTTTATCTTCACCCAAAGGCAACATGATCGTTCATTTGAAAATAATTGTAAGTTGTTTCTTATCGCCAAAATAAAAGATGTAATAGTAATTATGAGGGTTTATAATAAAATAAAATAAGTTTTACAATCAGATGGTATGCATAATTTATTTTATGAAAATTTTAAAATAAAAAGGTACAACAAACAATAAAATGTTGTAATATTTCAAAATTATATTTAAAAAATTAAAGCTTACAATAAACGCATAAATAAATTCATTGGTGTAATGGAGAACAGTTGAAAGGCTGCCAAAATGGTTAGGATCCGTTACTGGTGTTTCTTCAGTCAATTGATTATTTTACCATATTTTATATGGCTCCCCAGTTTAGGTCATTTTACTGGTAACTCCGAGAAACATAAGAATGTTAGCAAGTGTAATTCCCATCCAAAAACATATTCCATTCAGTAAACCAAGTCATATTTCTAGACATTTTAGACTGTATATCTAAGCAAATAGGAAAGGTAGTGCTTACCTTATAACACATGTGATAAAACCCAATTTTTCGAAGAGTTCTATTTCGACACGTAATTCTGTAACTGCTTAAATACCGCCTTTGATTCTTCTTCATTTGGCACAAGTAGTTGATGTGTTACCCGGTAGATAGTACAACCTGTATCTAAGAAAATATGTGGATCGTTTTGGTCCACCTTCCCTTTATAAGCATGCATGAAATTATACAAGAGATTGATTGAAGAAACGATAAGCCAAATATATAAATTTAATTGTTTAGTTCTAGTTAAATTTCTGAACTGACACATTTATTATCCACTGTATCGGAAAAGCTGAGAACAAACAAATTGATGTGAAAAATTTTGAGGTAATCTGAGACAAAAATGAGAATGAAACTATCCACAAGGAAATTGTAGGGACAATACGTGGGACTGGTCGTGCACAGGCATATTGTTCATACAACTTTAATAAACTACAATGCCTATTGATATAATTTATTATTAATAATGATTATAAATATAATTTATACATTTATTATAAATGTAGTGCATAAACCTTCATTACAACACTAATAAGCTTTATTTACCAGTTTTTCGTAATACTGGACGCAAACTTATATGTGAATTCCAAGATTCAAAAGAGTATATATTCATGACATCGGGATAGCTTTCTTTCTAATTTAATTTCTTTTATAAAATCAATGCATTAAATAATTTTCATCGAACTCATATTTTAAAAGTATGCTTTAATGTTTCAGTGTATCATCTTGAAACTTTCAGTGGGTTATCATTAAAAAAGTAAGAAATGCTTTTGGCAGAAATATTTTGTTTTTCCGCACTTTCCGCTACATTTCAATTGAAGAATTCAAATATAATTATGTACAATAAATATTTTATGCAATGTCATTTAATTCATGTACAATTGTGTACAACATAACATTTTATACAATGTAATTTAATTCCAAACACAATTACAAACAAGAAAACATTTTGTACAATGCAGCTGAGCACGATCGAAGATATTTTATAACTATTCTTCCTCATCAATCTGTTTGTGGCTTATACTTTACCACTGATAAAAATAAGCCCTCTAAGATTACAATTCTCACAGTGAAAGAGAAACTTGCCGAGCAAAGATTATTTAGAGATTAATGAGAAGCATATTTCTCATCTGTCAATGAAAAAGTTGAATCATTTCCTGTTTGATTCCGGCATTATTAATATATAGATCCAGCCATAGAAGAATTATTTATTGAAGGCTATTTATTTCAAACTCTTCTTTGAACCTGGAATAAAAGAAAGCGCTACAGGCCACTAGGAGTGACTTTCTATTTTAATCAATGCTTCAGGGTTATGAAACATCAATAAGAATTTTTTTTTCATTGGAAAAACAATAAAAGGTAAATATATTTTAAAGCCTTCATGAGAAGTTTTTTATGATAGGAATTAAGTTTTAATGTGCTTATATTTGAAGTAGGAAAGTAAAATATTTTTTAACTAAAGTAAATGCATAAAAATATATGTTAAAAGTGACTTTCGCATTGAGCAAAAACTGCTTGTATAGCAGTCTTTCTCAGATTTGTCAATGAAAACGGAAAGTTTCTGAAAACGGAACATTATTACGAACTTTATGAATAGAGTAATGTTGTGTATTTTTCATTATTCTACGTTTAAGTCCTTTGAATGTCATTGAAAATCGAAATCAAAAATAGTTTTTATTTTTTAAATTTGGTACCAATATTATCTTATTTCATGGTTTTTGTATAAAAATCTGTATATTTAAATTTGTGTATTGAAAATAAATGAACATGAAAATTAAATACGTAAAACATTTCCGTATGGTTCAAGCATCTGATTGATGTTAAATTTTCTCAGCCTACATGAGAAAAAATTCTAATTCGACTTTTTAAGTTCTTCTCTAAACAGCTACGATTAAAAATTTAAAAAGACGTTTCAGACACACATGCTATAATACATATTCTTTCATGCTATTCAACATGTGTGCGACCACTCAAAATTTGGGAAATTCCATCTCGCATATTTCAGTTAACTGGAACAAAAACTGGAACTTTTATTTTAATTTCACCAAAGAAAAACAGCTGATATAATTTTGTAATTTCTTTGGTGGACATTTGTCACTCAAAGAATCTCTTCTTATCCCATAAATTTTCAGCAGTACTCAGAAAATGCATCGTGACTTTAAAAAAACCTCACACACTTGAAAGGCAAATAAACGAAAAAGGACTGGGGAGAGAAAACTGTCAACTGAGAACATGCAAAAGGGTATTGAAAACAGTTTTTAAGAACTGTATTATGAATTGAAATTTCTAATGTTTGGCAATGCACATTTTCAAACACCGTCTTGAAATATGTGTACTAACACTGCTTGTGTAGAGTGTTTGTTTATACAAGTACTAAGAAGCTGTGTATGGTGTAGTCATTGATATATATGCTAAGGCGGATTGCTGTCTCGGCCAGTTTTTGCGAGCCGTCCGCCTGGCTCTTTAAATGAGAAGCTGGTGAAAAAAGTGGCAAAAAGGTCTTTCCACCCGTAGTAATGCTATGTGTTCATAATTTTATAAGTCAATATTTCCGTTGGCTTTATACGTAATAAACTAATTATTTCAGAAAACGATAGTACGTATTTAGACACTTTATAGTAGTATCGCAAAAAGAGTTGTAAAAATATATAGATTGCATTTTGAATTATCTTAAACGGAAACTAATACATAAAACACCCGCTATAATCTCACCAATGTTGCCTTTTTCAGTAAAGAAATAACACGCACTTGCAAGATTTTTTAAGAAGATTAATTTTTATTTAGGTAGGCATAAAAAGCAAGCTCCTTACCTTGATTTTGAAAATTGTGTAAGATATTCTAAGAGGTATATTCACATGGTTGTATGTGAAAAGCAACTAGTTTCAAAGCTTTCTAATTAATTGAACTTTAAAAAGGTTAACGTTCTATATCGTATTCAAAAGATTTGTAAGCTATAGTTTAATAACTACAAGCTGGAGAAGGATAACACCATTGATATTTTTTTTAAATCAATTTTTTTTTAACATCTAATGCACTAATAATTTATATTCCCGCTAAAAACATTTCAAATAATGCTTTGTAATTTAAGTACACAAAAAAAAAAATCTGAATACCTTTTCTTTTTGTTCGTTCAATAAATTTAACAAATATGCTGAAACCTGCATCTGATGATACTGTAGGGATCTAAAAAATGTTATATAAACTCATAACATTTGAGTAACACTCATAACATTGAGATTTTGTGCATTATTTAAGTACTGAATGTGCTTCATAATTATGAAAATAATGGTAAAATGTCATTAGCATGCAGTACATTGTAACCCTGTCAAGGGGCATGTCTTGTACACTGATTTTAAAGAAGTCAATCTGAAAAAAAAAAAACATTATATATATTCCTTAACAATAATATAAAAATAACAATATATCAGACAACTGAAAAATTCATAATGACAACTGAAAAGAGCATGGGCGCCCGTAATTCTTTACGAGGGAGGGCTAACTTCAAAAAAATTTTCTATAGAGGGCAAATTTCACACTTGTAAGTTTCAGTTCCGATTTTGCTTTCTAACTAATGCATTTTTGTTTACATCATGAAGCAATTTATATAATAATAAATCATAATATCACAAAGCAATATCCCATCGGGGCTTTGATCCTGCGCGGATTGCAAGTTCTTTTATATTGTAAAATTGGATCACATTAAAAAAATAAAGGTATTCTTAAATATAAGATCTGATATACAAGAAAATGACTGTTCTCTCAAAAAAAGAATTAATAATAATAATAATAATAATAACATTAATAATAATAGTTTACTCCAAATTTCAGTAGAGTTTCTTCTATTTTCGCTATCTTTTTTAAATGTTACAAATAAAAAAAACATCTCCGATAATAAGATTCTAATTTTACCAGACCTGTTTTTACACAAGAAATTCTGATGATCAAATCTGACTATTTAGTTTAACAGTATGGCAGTTTTTCACACATAATTTCAAATTAATCATGTAAGCCTTAATTAAAAACGATTTGATTTATATAGCAGAATAAAAATATTAATAAAGTAACACAACGTGCTAAATGCAATGTTAAGAGTTATGTTCGAAAATATACAAAATAAAAGTTCATTTTTTAAATTTAGTCATGCAAGCTTTAATTAATAACGATAGATTTGGTTTATGTAGCAGAATAAAAATTGAAATAAAGTAAAACAACATGCGAAATGCAGTATTAAGAGTTATGTTCGAAAATATACGAAATAAAAGTACTTACCTGTGAAATTTTATTTTTCTTCCACATGCATCAATTGCTCCAAACCAATTAGAACAATTATAAGAGCAACAAGACTTCACCATTGACATTGTATTATTCATACAAACGTTAAAAATGTGAACTTCATATAAAAGTATACGCACAGGACACTATTTTGCCACTTTTTTCTGTTTGCACGTGGCTTTCTTACGGTACGCGAAAGCTTGAAATCTCGGAAGGGAAAAAGGTCAGACTGCAATCCAGCTTATCATATATATCAATGGGTGTAGTACGAATGGCGGAGAGGCGTTTAGTGTTTGAAATCCTCCCTTAATAATAAGCAAATCCATTTTCGACATATTTGTTATTTAAATGTCCACTGTTAGGATAAGCAAACTAAAAAATAATCCCTCTCTTGCTTGCGCCACTCCTTACCAGACATCATTTTCTATTCCTTACAAATTGAATAAAACATTGAAAATAAACAGTTCCGTTGCACATTTTTAATAAGCAGGAATTGTTCTCCATCGATTTTTTTTATTACCATTTCATTGTGTAAGGTTTTTAGAGGGATTTTACTCTTTATATAAGGGTAATTAAGTATGTGATTTCAATAAAATTGTAATTGCAGTTTTATTGACATGTTTTATTAATATTTTTCTTACCTTAAAGTCAAGGAAAGAAATTTTACAGCAATATTTTTTTTAATTTTATATGGAGTAGTTTAATATAAGCTACTTTCACATTCCTATTTTCCTACCCATATGCAGTGAAATCCCTTTATAACGATATTTTGGGGGTCAAAATAATATATTGTTGTAAAGAGAATTATCGTTATAGAGAGAATCGATATTGGAACGAAAATATTTTTGTTCTTCACATATCCCATACCCTGCGGTGTCAAAAGAAAGTGTTCTGTTTTCATTCAGAACACCCTCGCAACTAATATATAATAAATGAAAGGAGAAAAACATGTTTATAGTTTTCAGTAATTTTCACAACCCTCACAAATTTTAGTTAATTACCTTTGCCGCCTCGCCAGAGATTTTAGCGGCGATATAGCTTATAAATATTTATAGCATATTTGAATAAGAAATATATAATGTCTAAATAAATAGTACCTGAATGCCGCAAAATCGTTTTTTAAAATGTATTAGATATTAATTGAAAATACATACCCATTAATTTATCCTTATTTATTTTGAATTCTGTGTAAAGAAATCGGAAATTGGCAACAGTCGACTGTGAAAGTCCGTATTTTCTGCAAACCTCAGCTTGCTTCATGCCTTTATCAAAATCTTTTATGATGTTGAATTTCACTTCGATAGATATTTGTTTTCTTTTACCCATTTGCTTTCGATTTTCACTAAACAAACTTCAAAGTAAACAAAACTCATAAATAATTTAAAATATCCTCGTGTAATAATCGACCTCGTTATGATTTATCGGAGGTTAAAATTCTTACTCAAGTTCAGACAAAAGAACGTATCGTTTTCTATATCAGTTCCGGTGAAAGGTATCCTTGACCATTTTTTAAAGAGGGGGGATAGGAGTCAAAGATGTGTCATCCAGGAAATGCCAACTGTCCTCCCACCTTACGAGAAATGCACTTTCTCATTACCATAGTGTTACATCAGCAAAACGAAACTTAGAAGACGTTCTTTGGCAGAGGCGTGGTCCATCCCGTTCCAACCACATTTTACCTCGACTTTCTTTGTGTAGCTTTCAATGTGTGTGCATGAGTTGGGCTTCTGATCCATCGTAGAAAAAAAAGATATCGTAGTAGAGATAATTATTGTGATGTAAGGGATAATTACTACCATCGTTGTAAAGAGAATTATCATTTTAAAGGATACCGTAATACAGAGAAATGTTTTACATTAATCTAAGGGGAATTCAGCCAGGACTATGAAAAAATATCGTAATAGAGAGAATTATCGTTATAGAGGATATCGTTGTAGCGAGATTCTACTGTATTGACATAGATTTCAGCAAACAGAAAGTTAAATACCATTTTATTTAATAGTTTCTCAGTTTAAGGAATAACATAAACATTTTTTAACGTTCCAAAACTGAATATGCGACGAAAATAGCGAACTTTCAGAAACAGTGTTTTCTTATATTTTTAATGTTCTGCTCAAATCGAGCTTTTTAAAAAAATATTGAGTTTTATTATGCGAATCTTCTGCCAGTAAATTTGAATCTATAAATCTATTTGAACATAGATTATAATCTATAATAATTGATAATCAATTTAACATGTATATCAGGTCTGTTTGATTTGGTTACTGGATTTAACTAGACAATTCATAAAATTCATAATTAAGAGTTAATCCAGGAATCATTTTTGTTTTGATATTTGACTTTTTAAATTTATGCATGTTTTTCACGTATAGTTTTAATTAATTTTATAAAACTTTATTTCTCTGAATGTCAAAAACAATTTTTATCAATTTCAGCATTTTAAGCGCGCAACATTTTCCGACATAAATCAACTGCTCTTTTAGCGAAGAAAATCCTTTCGTGACAGTGCATTACTGTAAAACCAAATAAATACATCATATCTTCGTTTTATTGAACGCGAAAGATCGCTTTTCTCTTTTCAAACCTCCTTTTCAAAATTAAGTGCTCATTCAGAGAAAAGCAGATGTAAACCGGACTAGCAAAAGCAAAAAAGAAAAACTTCAAAAAGAAAGAAAAACGTCCATTTATAGAAGTTACTTATACATACTTCTACTTATAAATCAAACTGAAATTAGCTTTTCGCGAATCACGCTAGAGTACTATCTTGATAATGACATGTCATGCTCGACGAAAGCTCATTACCGCTTTTACATTAGAACTTATGCGCGAGTGGCAAATCACTTCATTTGTTCGAGATTTCTGTTCTCTCTTTCCTTTTTTTTTTCCCGAGCCGGGAGAACCATATGTCACTGTCACTTCAACAAGTCTTGGTTTTATGTTTTTCCCCTTCATTTTATCCTGACAGATATTATTGCTCCAGCTTTCAGTTATGCTGCCTAATGGTGATTGAATTGTTCCCAGTCATTTCTGAATAGTCTTTAATACAATGCTGCCGAAAAGAAAGATATCTGGCTGTTTTGACATTTTAAAAAGGAGAAGCGGTGTGGAATTCTTTCTTCAAGCTTAAGAACTTATAATGTTTCTTTAAGTTACTAGGAGAAAAACTTTAAGCTTACGAAATATCTATCGGATCACAACCCTTTTATATATAGACAGCTTCATATTAGAAGTAATCCTAAATAAGAAAATATGAGAAAAACTGGAAACAATAGGTTGTTTTTGTTTATCGTAGAGTATTTCTGATGAATATACTTTTTAAGAATATATTTTTTAATTCAGTTAGATGTATATATACATATATCTATACATATATACGTATCTGCCAACTCTTCCATTTTAAAGGAATATTTTTCTCACCACAATTTTTAAACAGTTCTATTTTACATTTAAAAATTGAACTTGTTTTAAGCTTTGTATCTGTCAGACTTACTCGTTAGTGGTTAGCAGGACTTGTTCAAGATATATATATAGACTTTTCTGGAAGGGAGGGAGAAGACAATAAAACCATACTGTTTTGTAAATATTAAGGAAAGATTCAGGTATTACGCATTACATATATGATCTTTTATATAAATTAATAGAAAATATAGCCCGTATTTATTCTTATTCATACTTATTTTATGTTATTAATGCTTTTTCTTTTGGAATAAGTATTAATAACATATTTAGTCAATGATGTAATATCTCAGTTTCATTATCATTTAATATATTCTTTTTTGCATATGTTCGATTTAAGAACACGAAAAGTTGATGTCGACATCACAACTAGAACAAAGTAATACACCATATTTGGTCTAGTGTTGCCACTTAAAGTTCAAAAATAGTTTAGAAAACACAAGTAGCTAAAAAAATGTGTGGCATTTGCATTATTTAAAAAAAAAGAAGTTCGTTAAAGAGGTTTACTGTGATTGATACCAGGGAACAGGTAACAAAAATGTAGCTAGTGTGAGGGAAGAGTTGTGTTAGTATCTTTAAAATGTTGCAGTTTTTTATAAGTTTGTTAAATTATCTCCTTCTCACTCTGAAAAAATGAATCGAGATAGGATAATTCTGCATTTATACAGCTTTAGAGACAAAGATATCCAAACCTTAATTGTATTTCCACAAACTTATACTGCTTTGGCCTTCCTTCCAAAAAACTAATATTGGTAGGTAATCACTCTAAGAGTTAGTTTGTTATAATATGTGTGAAAGATTGATTAGTCTAATAGTAAATTATATAATTGGCATGACTTCTTTATTCTCTTCTAATGACTGATTACATGCCGTTTATAGGCGTTGGCCACTACTAACGCCGGGATCCTTGTCTCTATTATGGGGGAACCTAATCGGTGGACTAGCGTTGCCTGAATGGACAAACGAAATAGCGATCAATCCCTTTCCGGGAATGGAACCCGGACTCGTGGGTGCTAGAATAGTCCTTTAGCTACTACACCGTTTTCAAAATACACAGGTAAGCTCAAAGCTCATAAACTTACCAATTCCGATTAGCAATTCAAGAGCCGTCTTCTTCACTCTCTTTATAGGTGTGATGCCTGAAAACACTAAAAGAAATTTAAACTGGATAGTCAACATAAACAATTTTGCGAAAGTTGCCATAAAATTCAAGGTTTAGTTATTGTTTTGACTCCCATTTTGTTTAGTGTTTTATAGTGCAATATTATTATTGCTATATTAGTCTAATTTTCGATTGTCTGCAATAAAAGCCTTTGGCTGCAAATGATTAATTAACTCTTGTCCATTGCTTGTGGAATACTCTTAATGATTACCAAATTGATATTGTGACATACAAGTATTTTAAATGCAAATGGAAACGAAAAGGAAAGCGTCGATATAAAAAAATCTTGTGAGATACATATTAAAAGCTTATATTAAAGCTTAAAATAGTGGATTACATTAAGCAACAGTGAAGCGGAAAAGGAATGAGGAATACAGAAGAGGAATTTCTTCCGTTTCTGTTTCATTATTTCCTTTCCTGGAGATTTTATTGAAAACAAGACTAATTATTTGCTTTTAACCATTGACGTTAGACCCTATTGAACCAGAGTTGTCTTGTTTGCTCTTTTAAGCGAGTTATCTATACTACATGCACTGTTTTCAACGGAGAACATTATTTTATATAAAATAATAATATATTCAGGGTGTTCTGTCAATGGATTCAGAAACTTTCAGGAGAGGTAGGGCGTAGCCAAACGAACACTAATGTTCAAGCACCTTTTAAAAATTTTTTAAAGGTATGGAAGAATTACTGAAATCTTCTACCCTGATTTCTTAATACGTAATAGTTTTTTATTTAAAAAACATTGAATTATTTAATCAAGTGACCATTAACAGCACTGTGAGGCCACTGACAGTAATTTTGCATATGTTTTACTTTTGTTCCATGGTAATAGGTCATACTGTTATTCCTGTTTACTCTTTTTGAATGTTTATTATTATTCGATCTGTTGATATAAATATATTCTCTAAATGCATACATAATTACTTTGAACAATTCCTCTACCACTCGAACAAATACTGAATCAAAATCCATAATTAAAAATCGTATTTCATTTTGTAAGGTGTGGTTTTTTCTAGAATCAACTTCTTTGTTACAAAGCATAATAAGAGAAGTTAACTAATATTTCAATAGCCTTTTTGAAGATCCTATTAAATGGTGTATGCAAAAGAGCATTCCACTAGTCACTGCACAATCCGTAAATTCACGTTCAGTCACTAAATACTGACTTGCTTGATTATCCTCGTATCACTGTGATATTTACTCGTATCTTTAGTTAAATCAGTCTGAAGCTTTAAAATATTAACAGTATGCTGTAAATTTTTCGAATAAGAAATGCATAAATGGTCTCTCAAAACATAAAAAAAAATTAAAAAGAAAGGTATAAAACATCACTCCATAAATGAAAACATAAACAAATACCATGCTTTTTTTTCCATGATGTACAATAGGGTTACTATCTAAGGAAATTCAGGGTATCCACAGAAAATATTTATGTAGCAGGCATTTGGAAACAAAATTCTTCCTATCGTTGAAACTTACACCAGCATTAATTATGCTATTTCCTTTATTTTGAGACTAAATATGAAACATGCGTAATATTCAAGTCCTTCCATTTATCCAATCCATTGTTTAATAGTTCTTCTGAAAAATCAATTTGTTTATCGGGCTTTCCACATTTAGAAACAATAACCAAATAATGGATTCCTCACGGTATATCTTTTATCGCTTCCTCATGAATAAACCAGCAATATAAAGCAAATCTTAAATTCCGTTTCCTATATAAATAAAAAGATAAAAGAAAGAATAAGTACACACATACAAAGCAACTCTCCATAATATCAACAAATAATCTTGAACTGCATTATACTTACTCACACAGTGAATAGCTGTACAGAAATCTTATTTAATAAACATGTCGCGTTGATATATTTAAGGGGGAAGATTGTCTGCTGTACATTTTTTTCATGCAACAGGATATAGCGGCATGCACGACATAAATCTCCTTTTGCACCGAGCCATGATTTTATCTCATTTTTGTTTTTCGTTAAATGCGATGGTAAAAGAAGGAAATTTTCTGCTGAGCAATATTTCTAGTGCTAAAAGATGCAACAAAATATTTTCAAAGAAAAGGCTTAAAAGGTTTTTTTTTATTTATTTATTACTCGATATCAACATTTCATCTTTTTTCGTTATATGCTGAACGGCGTTTTTCGAAATATAAATTTGTTTGATGTCTAAAAATTTAAATACCACATTTTGTTAGGCAATTTTTTTCAAAGATAAAAGGCTGCATACGTCGATATAAAAGGCTTTCAATTTTCTCTTTAAACGACATTTTGAAACATAAAACATTTTTTTTTTCTGATGAATATGATGTGATTTCTCAGAACAAATTTTATTTACAATGAAATCTGACATTTTCGGGTTTTTTATATAATTGAAATAGCAAATTTACGAAGAAAATTATTTTACGCATCTGAATAAGTATTTTGATTTATAATATATTTTTTAGACCTTAAAAGCAGCAACATCAACTCAGTTTTCAAAATAAGAATCAGAAACCTTTTGAATATTATGTTAAAAACTTTTGAAAGTTTAAAGCACTTTCCCAGTATTATTTTTTTTTTACAAAAAAACACTGAAATCTATATAGTACAATCACTTTCTGTTCTTTTTTTATTTGATATATCTTTTTTATTTCCCATATTTAACTGTTTTACCATCAGTTATTTCATTGTCTTGAAATAACTGATGGTAAAACTTACTGCGTAGCCGAGCATTGTCACCGGTGACTTCATTGGCACCGGAAATGACTATTTAGTTGACAATTTGCTACTGTTTATTTTTTGTATTAAAGCATATACGTCAAATATCAAAAATTTAAGGTTTATTTCACCGATAATTATATTTATTTGCTAGTCATTTTACAACATTAAACGCATCTTAATGATCTGAAAGCTCAAAGTAACAGAAGATAAATATTGCAGATTCATATGAATGCTGTGATTAAAGTTTCGATCAAAGCCTTTCGAGCACACATCCCAGACAGCACAGCAAACTTGCATCAAACTTACATCAAGCTTGATTTATCAAGTCAATAAGCTTGAATTAAGCTTGAAAATTTCAAGCGTGTAAGCTTAATGCAAGCTTGAATCAAGTGTTCTAGTTTACACTTGCCCAGCTTGCATTAAGCTTGACATTTCAAGCTTGAATCAAGCTTGACATTTCAAGCTTAAAATATTTCCTAAATACACGGGGCACTGGTCGGCGAACTCGCCCCACATATTTTACTTTGCCACGCATTTTCCCCCTCTATGCTGAAATTTCAATTTAATTTAATCTGCTTCCATCGAGTGTCCGTGGCTGGCATAGAACCCGGGACCTTTCGGTTCGTAGCCGAGCACGTTATCCATTCAGCTACCAAGCTTCGGGCTGTTATGAATAAAGTTTGAAGTGACTTATCACGCTGTTTTCTCGCCAGATTGATAGGTGGGCGATGTGTTATTTGTTTCTTTTATTTTTCCATGGGATGCATCAAAATTAAAATAATGTTATGTGTGATTTAGAGACTCTACTAATAGGGAAAAAAACATAATATAAACTTAAGAGCAGCACACGTTTTAAAACTTTCAGTACCTCAACACTCATGAGCAATACTGCTGGGCAAAATCGAGACAAACGACTGAATTTCAAATCAATTTCGTAGTATAATTGTATTTTATTTTGAAGAATTTCCATATTTGGAAATATAGAATGGGTTTACTTACTTAACACAAATTTTGTGTTAAGTAATCTGAAATCAAAGAAACAGATAGTTAAACGTTACTTCGAAATGCTATATCACAGTTGCTAACATGTATGGAATACAAACACTTTAGTCATTTTTGTAAATATTTCTTAAAATAACAAATAATTGAAAAATTTTGCTATTTTTTAACGCTAAAAATTCTCTTTACAAATGTGGTTATTTTCCTACATATTGGTATGCTATATTGATATGGAGCATTTCGAAGAATTAAAAATAAGTTTAAATTAATTTATACAAATGTAAATTTGAATTATTTTCAGTGTTCATACTTTATAATTAAAAAAATTATTTAACTTCGGAATTTTTTTTATCCTTTGTAATTTTATTTTAAAATTACAAAGGGTAAGATTTTTGGGCCCTAAAACCTGTAGGCCCTAGGCAGTTGTCCCGTTGGCCCTGCCGGTAATATGGCACTGGTAATAAAATAAAACACATCTTTTACGAACTTTCAGCAAATTTGAGGACGCTAGACAATTCATGTTCATTCTCTTTCACAGATGGCGCCATCACTGCGCACTTTGAAAGCTAAAATCCAGCTTAAGCCAAGCTTGCATTGCCAAGCCAAATGCCAAGCTTGATTTAAGCTTATGTGCTGTCTGGGATAGTACAAGAAGTATCTTTTTTCATACATTACAATATAAAAAGATTTTATATACGTTGCATAAAAACATGGTTGAACAAAGAGAATTTAACTTCTTCTAAAAGAAATGTTTATGTATATAGATAAACTTAGATTTTTGTCTGTACATTTCTTGGAATTCGAAAATTGTGCGATTTCTATCCGTTTCAAGCACCTCGGAATCCGGTGCGACGCTCAAAAAAAAAGTTTGTCTGTCTGTCGTTCTGTCGTTCTGCCATTCTGTCATTCTGTCCGTGACGCTTTTTTTGTTCAAGCATCACGTAAAAACGACTGAAGCGAATGATTTGAAATTTGGTGTCATGATAGGTGGTCACTCAACTTAAAACATAGGCGTCGAATTTTAAAAAAATCTGCATTGGATTTTGAGATTTTGCGAAAATCGTTTTAAACTGCGTAAAATCGTGTTCGAGCATAACGTAAAAACGACTGAAGCGATTTAAATGAAAGTTGGTATCATGATTGATGATCGCTTAACTTAAAACATAGGCGTCAATTTTTAAAAAAATCTTGATTAGATTTTGAGATTTTGCGAAAATCGTTTCAAACTGCGTAAATTTGTGTTCGCACTTCCCGTAATAACTGCAAAGGGGAAAAAATGATATTTGGTGAAATGATAGGTGTTCACTCATATTACACTATAAGCATCTAATTAAAAAAAATCGATCATATTTCGAGATTTTGCGAAAATCATTTAAAACTGAGTGAATCTTTGTTCTCGCATAACGTAATAACGACTAAAACGAATGATATGGCAGATAGTTGCTCAGCATAAACTATAGGTGTCCAATTTCTAAAACATTTTTATTAGATTTTGAGATTTTGTGAAAATTCTCTCAATATACGTTTATATTTCTTCAAGCATCACCTAATAACGACTAATACGAATGATACGAAATTTGGTGATATGATAGGTAGTTGCTAATCTTAATTTATAGGCGTTGAGAATTTTAAAAATATTTTGATTACAGAGATTTTGTGAAAATCGTTTTAAAATGCTGAAATTTTGTTCCAGCATCACGAAAGAAAGACTGCAGGGAATGAAACGAAATTTGGTGACATGATAGCTTGTCACTCAATTTAAATTGAAGGCTTCCAATTTTTCAAAAATATTAATCAGATTTTGAGATTTTGCAAAAAATATTTCAATATGCGGAGATATTCGTTCGCGCATCACATAATTACGTCTAAAGCGAATGAAATGATATTACATAGTTACTCTCTAACCTGTAATATTTTCACAATACATAAAAATTGCAACTTCGCTTTCTTTACTTTGGCAACATACTATATCCGTTCTGTGTACTCCTACAATGCTGACGAAAGTTCTTGCTTTTCGAAATTTGCATTCAGTACTAACCCGTCAACGACGGGTACTTCAACTTTGTTGACATTTGTTTGGCAATAGTAATTTTGGCAGTTAAATGGTGCCTCAGGATATGCGTTTTACCATCATAACATGGGTGTTTATAATGGCTACGTAATTTAGGATTCTTGGAAGTGACATGAAATGACCTTTGGGAGCTACACAGTTGCCACAGCTCAGCAAAAACGCAGTTGGCTGTCAAGAATCAAAAGGAGATTTTTAATACTTCAAAAATTGCTTATTATGTGCACTATATCATAGAATGTAGAGGAGATGAGGGTATTATGGAATACCATTTACATTTCTAACTGTAACTTCATATTTTTTTTAATAAAATCCCCCAAAACAGCATGAGTACATGCTATAATTAATCGTAATGAAATGTCACTTGCAAAGAAAAACAGAATTTATTTTGTTGTTATAGAAAAAAGTTACGAATGGAGTATAATATGGAATAGTCGTGTAATATGGAATAGGTGCTTTAAACCGTTGAAAAGCAATTCATATGCTTCATAAAGTATAGTTATTTGTTACTATAAAACTACATTTTTATGGTTTTGTAGTTCAAGTCATTATGTTCAAGTCATTTCTGCTTCGAGTCGATTTACAAAATTTGTAGATATAACCTTCTTTCTTTGCTCCGCTACAGTCATGGTGAGCCCACAGAGATGCTGGAGCATTGAATCCAAACTTCTTGTTGATTTTTGGAGAATTTTCAGTCACAAAAGATGCATTCAGTGTCTTAGTTTTCCTGTTCTTCAGCGCATGGAGTGAAATCCATTACAATATTACTTAGTATTCCATAATACCCGACACGCCATCTCGGAAAATGAATCTTTAAAATTAATTGGCACAACAAATCACCATTCTCTAAATGTACATTATGCGTAACATCAATGTTCTTGTCACTTGTTTACTAGTAAGTTAAAATGTCTGAAAACTTATCTGCAAAAACTCTTGATAATCGCAGAACACGCTTTGTTCTGTAGCGAGTAATACGGCAACAACAAGCGGTCTACTCTTACTACATTGTTACATGGAAATCTTTCTTGAGTAGTTCATGGTATTCCCTTGCGACAACAGCAACTAACAGAGCCAAGAACTCTGTATTCTATGTATATATATATATTTCCCGACTATTCCATAATACCCTCCTCTCCTCTATCTAATGATTGTGAATAACAATTAAAGTAACATGCAAAATTGTCAATAACATGTGTAAAATATGTACTGCATTGTAAAAATATTTTGATTTATAGGCTTCAAGCATGCTTAAAAATTACTACAAAATTCAATGTGTTTTATTTTAATATTTGAAATCTCATTGACTGGATAAATCAGTACTGTCGCACCTCAATTATCCTATTTTGACAATTACGGAAGTTAGGGGTTTTACGCACATAAAAAACATATAACAGTTATTATTTTCCAAAGAAAAATAATTTAATTACATTCATAGTTTAGAGAGGGTTACATGTCCAAATTCATCTTCTTCACTAAAATTTCATAATTTTATACAATCGTAATTTTTTTAATATTTTTGAGAAAAACCGTGTTTGAAACTAGACTTATTAAATGACTATTAAAATTCCTGTAGCTCAAGCTCTAATCAAGATAACAACACAATTCAGACTGGTTAAAAAGCTAATACAGCGATACTTAGAATTAAGAAAGAAAAGGGGGATTTTTGTTTTTAAACTCTTTTTTAAAGGTAGGCATTCACCTGTAATTGTCAAAGCTTGACGAAAGATCGCAATGATGCAGATATGTCTGGGTTGCTCCAAATATGACTTAGCATAAATGTCCATTGCATTTCATGCTCATATCTGTTTTACGAGGGCTGTGCAGAATGTAGTACCCGTTTACTCATATCATACAGACGACGTTATTGATCGCCGGGAAGACGCAAAACTCTGACGTTTTGGCTGTTGTCAGTCACTAAGAATAAATCTGATTTCTATAAAAAAATACTTGAGGGTGACACACTTACACGAGAATCCTTTACTTTTTAGCACATGATTTCTTGTAAAAATTGTCGATTATTCGTAAAACTGTCAGGATTATTTTCAGCAGCACTGACATCTGCTGAAAAATGGCGAATACCATGTTTATACATTGATACACGTAGAAGAACAACTGGATAGACTCCCCAATGCGGAAAAAGGACAGCCGTTGCCATCGCTCGATTTAACTACCAGCAACATGGCGGTCGATCAGATCGTTCATCACGTGCCTCAGATCTAGAGACCATTTTTGACACGGACGTGCGAGAGCACATCCAGCTGTGTCAAAAACGGCGCCATGTTCCAGCAACATGGCAGTTAAATCGAGCGATGGCAACGGCTGCCTTTTTTTTAACATTGGGAAATGGTTGCGCTTCAGAGGGTTAAAGTAGCTTCGTAGAGTTTTGGAGTAAAAGAGTGCGGGTTTTCTCCGGTGCTTGGTATGAGTTTTGTGATAGTTTACAATGGCGCATAAAATGGAAAATCCCACCAAATGCTATCCGTGACCTTTTTTATTTTATTCGGAAAAGGTCAGTCCAAGTGAAACTAATCGAAACGAAAAGCTTCTCATCCATTAATCAATTTTTTAATAATTACATAATTAATATTCAAGTAAAGAATTCAGCAGGCTAACAAAAAGGACGATCCTTTTTTCCTCACTTAGTCAAACCTTTTTCCTGACAGGCCGATCCCTGCGTGGCATTCATAGCAATATCTTCAAAGGCACTTTGTGAAAAGATTAATCTGTGTTTCTGTTAAGTCTTGCTGGATAACAAATCTTAGTTTTACTTTGCTCCCTTAACAATCCGTACAATACTTCAAAAATAATAATGTCGAGATTAATGAACCGGCTTAAGCAAACTAGCCGATCGGTTTCTTTGGCTTGCGTAGCTAATCCCGTGGACATGGGCTTTTTCCCATACCGTAAACCGTCCAAGTTGAGCCCACTCCTCGGAAAACTAAATAGTACCCAAACAAGTTACTGAGAGATGGCATTGTTCTTCTGAATGACAAATATCGATCGAAAAACCAATGTTGTTCTTCAAAACTTCGAGTGAGCGGTATCTGACCATCCTCCGTATAGCCCTGACTTGGTTCCAAGTGTCAACCATTCGTTCCCAAAACTCGGAGATTTTTTCAGAGGTGTACAGCATTGGATGTCTAATTTGTCGGTAAAAATTTATGAGGAAAGTGTAATTGAACTGATTTCAAGATATGACAAAAGTCTCAACAACGGTGGCGGAAAATGAATAAATGCAGTACTTTCAATTTGAATAAAATCATTGTATTTATTTTCCTTCCTTTTTTTAACTATGTGTAAACCGCTACTATTTTCTGAAAAGCGCTCGTATTTTCCTGTAAAGGAATTCTCAAGTGTGTTATGGCAAGCTTATCTGAGGAGCATCTGCCTTGAGGGGGCATTGGGCGAAGGACTTTTTAAGGGGGATCTAATGCGTATTTACATTCCATCTGGAAAAAACCACATAAAAATCGAGACCGTTAGATCGATAGGGCGGAATGCGTGACCCTCATACTTCAGCCATCTACCATGTTCAGTCTTATCCACTTGGTCATGGTGGGGAGAAAAAATTATCAAAGACTTATTTTACTATCTACCAAAAATTGGCTCTTTTATCTGTTTACATTCGTCAGATGTACTCAAATACTTTTTTATACCATGGAACGAAAAGTACCACAATTAAAAACACAAAATTTATTACAGCACATAAAAAGGTTAACTATTACAAAACAAAACTTTTTAACCCCAAGCATGCTACCTTAGGAATATTCCTCGCTCACTTTCAAAAAATTAAATCTATTAGTAGGTCTTTTAAAAATTACCGTTACTGCTACACCAAATAAGTACGTTTTTAAAGTATTAAACTACTTTAGTGACAGTCATTAAATAGTTTCTTTTTAAGGTAAACAAAAATCATAATTGCTTTCTGGTTCATTAAACTTAACGACATTTCCCCAATAGCGGTTTTAAAACTTTTATTGTCTGTGTTATTCTTAAAATTTCCCTTTTTTATCCTGCTTATTATTTTCTTGGTTTTAACTAGAAGCTAATAATCGCTGTAAGAAGGGAGAAAAAAATAAAAGACTCAAAATTCTTTTCTACCATTTTCACCACTTGCGGTGACAGAGGCCTGGAAAAGTTCATTTTTAACATTTCTGAAGATTTCCTTTCAGCTAACAATGGAGATGAAAGAAATTTTTCCAAAAGTTCGGGGAAAAAAGAGGAAGTGGTATCTTGCGAAAGAAAGTCAAATTGTAACGAGAGAACCAATCACGAATGAAATCTTGAGATGTGCTTTTCCACTTTTTTTACATAATGAGTACGCCAGATATATCCTCTTTATACCACAGAATTTTTTTAGTCTTCTTATAATGTCATATTTTTAAAGTCGTGTAAAATTCTTAGTTCTTTCTTTTTTTTTTCTTTACATCATACAAAATGCTATCCAAAATCGGATAAATTTCTTACGCAGTTTTAAATATCCTAAAATAAACCAAAAAATTAATCCGTTTTTCTTTGTGATACCAAATAAGAAAGCATTAGTGTTCAAAGGGCGGTTAACTAACTGATGATGATTAGTAAAATGTATTTGGATTCATACAACGTACGTATTAATTCAACGGACCCAAGTATCAGCACCCAAATCAGAAATACCTAATCCTATTTTACACTACGTTTACGAATACTTTAATGACAGATCAATTATATGAAAAATTATTATATTTCTTTGAGATTTACACTATAAGAAAAGAATTCTCTAATATTGCCAGTATAATTTATGGCAATTTCGGTAACTTAAAATCATGCTTTCGTTAGAAATAATTAGAAATAATAAAGTGTTTAATTCACTATACCTAAACAATATGATGTATTAATGACTATGCCATTTTATCTCTCACCCCCTTTATTGAAAATTTTCCGAAATATGTTTCCCAAAAAAACGGCATAAAAATGCAACATAATTTTACATATATTTGAATACTATTAGTTCACAACAGCTTTAATCTATTGTTACAATATTTCGTAAGCTGTCGAGTATGCATCACATGTATTTTAATGGCTATGTGATTTTATCGCTCACCCCCTTTATTGAAAATTGCCCGGAAAATGTGTCCCAAAAAAGCGACATAATTTTACATGTATTTAAATACTATTAGTAGCTTTAATATTTTGTTACACTATTTCGTAAGCTGTAGAATATGCATCACATGTATTTTTCTATAAATGGGTTGCAATCATAAAAATTTCAACATAGGGTTACCAGGCGAAACAGTCAATGACATAGCCAATTAATATCGTTTTAATATGGGAATAATGAAACTAAAAAATTAGTGGGGTTCAGGGGGGGTCTCCCCCTCTCGAACATATATATATATATGTGTGTGTGTGTGTGTGTGCGCGCGCGCGCGTGTGTGTGTGTGTGTGTGTGTGTGTGTGTGTGTGTGTGTGTGTGTGTGTGTGTGTGTGTGTGTGTGTGTATTATATACACACACAGGGTTAGCGCCCGGGGTTCGATTTTCGACTGGGCGTGGTTGTCATTTTGTCCTCTCTTTCATAGGGGGTAACGCTGGCCGCTTCCAGGGTGCCCCCATAATTAAATGGTCATACCATCAGCCCGTTGTAAGGGACAATGCCTAATCGGCAAGTTCCCGCCCGTTAAAAAAATAAAAATTTTAAAAAAGGTAACTCAACGTATTCCTGGTAAAACGTGATAGGGGAGCCAAAAAGTTACAATTTTCAGCTCCATACGTATAGTACAATCAATAGTTGTTGAGAAAATTGAATTATAAACTTTTCCTTGAATAACCCAAAATTTGACATTCAACTGGAAATTTTAAAAAATGTACTAGTTAAACGGGTTTTATTTTAAATTCTTTTCATGGCTGAAATTCTACCTAAGCTAACGTAATCATAAAAAGTATAAAACTACTTTAGAATTTAAATTCACGAGCCATTTCAGTATTTTTTCTTAATTCTTAATTTACATGTTTTCTTTCAAAAGCTGTCACTTATTTCAAAAATAGGATGGCAGTAAGCGTACAAATTACAATAAAATTTCTCCCATTAATCAGCTATCCAGAAACATATTAATGTCCATCTGTAGGCATGTAATTCGTAAAGAAGTGTGAGTTTTACTTAGGGCCGGTAAAAAGTCAAAGGATGCACCCCCGTCCTCTGTTAGGATTATTGTTAAACCGATAGAGTTATCATTGTTTTTAAAATTTATTTTCATAGCTGATACTCTATCTAAGCTAACATAATCATGCAAGAGACAAAAATACTAGAAAATTTTAAGTCGCGAGCTTTATAAGTATCTATTTTTATTAATTTACTTATTTCCATGTTTCGTTCAAAAATGTTGTTTATATAAAAAAATATTGCAGTAAGTGTAAAAATTACAAATAAAATTTTTCCCATTAATCAGCTATCCGAAAATGCATTAATGCCCATCTAAAGATAAGCAATTCGTAAAGAAGGTCGAGTCAGCGCAGGTAAAAAACGAGAAAGGATGCGGCTTGATACATCGTTTAGAATCATCGGAGAGCTATTAGACGTCAATCAAGATATCACTGCTTTTAAAACTTAATATCTTACTTGGGCGATATCGGATTGTGAGCTTCAAATTATTGTATGTTGTGTCATCGTGTTAGTTATGACTCTGACCTTCGTAAGTGTGTTTTGTTTAATAGCGAAATAACAACAAAACGCGATTACGCGACGCAGAGTTGAAACTAACATAACGGCACAGCACATAACAGTTTAATATAATCTTGTCTAAGATTTTACCCACGTAAAAACAGTAATAAATTGATGGGTTGACCAACGACTCTAAACAATGCACGTTGGTGCCTCCTTTGGCGTTTTTACATGCGCAAGTAAATTTCACCTTTCTGTATGAGTTACATGTCTTTAGATGATATTAATACATTTTTTTTTGGATAGCTGCTAAATAGGACAAATTTTATTTGTAATTTTTAAGCTTACTACAATAGTATTTTTTAATTTAAACAACAATATTGAAAGGGAAATGGGAATACATTAAAAATACTTTTTACAAAGCATAAAAATAATAAAAAAATACTTGTAAAGTATTGCTGTACTTTTTCATTATTACGTTAGCTTAGAGTGTCAACTATGAAAATAAATTTTAAAAGTGATAACTTGATCGATAATATTGCAGGTCGATAATATTTAGGATCGTTTATCAACGATCCTAAAAAATGTACAGGGGTGCATCCTTTTATGTTTTTGCCTGCTCTAAGTCAAACTCGCCCTTCTGTACAAATTACGTGCCTTAAGATGGACATTAATACGTTTTTGAAGAGGTGATTAATGGAAAAAATTTTATTTGTAATTTGTACGTTTACTGCCATCGTATTTTTTGAAATAAATAAGAGCTTTTGGAAGGAAACATGTGGTTTAAAAATTGAAAAAGTACGTGTAATGTCTCGTGAATTTAAATTTTAAAGTAGTTATGTATTTAGTCGGGTTAGATTAGTCAGAGTTTTAGTCATGAAAATAAGTTAAAATGAAACACATTTAATTAGTGATTTTTTTTTTAATTTCACTTGATTTTCTAATTTTGGATTATTCAAGAAAAAAATTTAAAATTCAGTTTTATCGTGGCTTTCGGAAATACAAATTTATACATATATATTCCTTTTATTCAACTGCTTCGAGTAAACATGGAAACCAACTGATTTGCTATTCCAGAGTTTAGCACTATGAATGAATATTCTGAAAAAAGAAAAGTTCGCTATTTTGTTGCATGTCAATCGATTAATTAGAACGTGAGTTACGAATCTTGAAAATTCCTAGTGAAATCACACAAAAACCACTTAATTTCATCAAATGAGGGCTTTTCGTTTTCTCGCTAAGTAGTTCAAATATCGCCAAACTTCCTTCTATTTTGGAGTCTCCACTTTTGGCAATATATCAACGAAAATTGCCAAACTTCTCGAGTTTTGATATAGTTTTTTAAGATAAGCGTTCAACCACCATTCGTCAAACAATTCGGTAATTACATATTAGTGAAAGAACAGTGGGTGATCGTTAAACAAAATGATGGCAGAATCTTTAAAATAAAATGTTACGTAAGTATTTAATGTCTTCAAAAATCACGGTAGCAGAAATCATTTTCTGGTTAACTTAAAATGTTTTTCCTTAAAAATATCCTTCAAATGTACAAAATACAGTCTTTTATCAGTCTAGAAAAATCAGATTTAGGTATAAGCTTCGTAAACAGAGTTACTTACTTCGTGCCTGTGCTCTTAGTATTTTATAATAAACGTAATGCCATTTTGAGGTTTCAGAAGAAAGTTCTATCCATTTTTTTCTTTGGGAATCCAAATTATTATAAGACGTTTGTAATGTGCCTACTATTGGAACTATGCAGGTTACAGACTTGCATTTTGCTTCCTATAATTAATTATAGAATTCGAGCAGTTAGTTTCAAAAATTTTGATTTAAAGGAGATTTCCCGAGTATAATGTAACACAAATTTAAGTGAATTGTACAAAATATGTAAACACACAGTATCAGTGCAGTCTTTGACTTTTTTACATGTTTTCCAGGCAGCGCAAAAATGCTCTCTGAACTTTAATAGACTTCCAGAAAATGTGTGCCTAGGTTAGTCGCAGGATTGTAAGAAACTTTAATTTTTGAAGGCAAGTGACATCAGAATCTACTTAATTTAATGTGAAGAAAGCACAAACAATTTTTTGAAATTGTAGATTACTTTTTAATATAAAAACAGCCAGGTAATGGCCACGGGCTCGTAAATGCTTAAGTCATAATTAAAACAGACTAAAGAATCAATGACTGTTAAATTTAAAACATATCAATTTTAAAATTACCGTCGATCTATTAATGACCAGCATAGAATGTATGTATTATAGTTACAAAGTGTTCATTAAAAAAAATCCCGATGTATGGATATTTAGAGGCCGTTCCTTTCAGCTGATTGAGGTGAAATTTCGGATAGAGCTATGCATAGGGATCAGCTCTGAATTCTGTGATCGACAACGAATTGGAACTCACGATCAGAGTTTCTGGTACAGAAACTCGAAATTTTCGAGTGGCAAAACATATTTTTTGCAGTCTCAAAATGATCTGCGCATGAAAAAACCCCAAACAGCATTAGAACAGCACGTGTGTCACAAAATAAGGACGCGTTGAGCAGGAAAAAAAAGCTTTGTGAAGTGCCAATGACAAAAAAAAACTACCGGGACACATGGAGAAAATTTGCATATGACAGACGCAAGGCATCAATCACAAAACGACGTTCGGCAGATATTCAGAGTAAAAATCCTATAAAAAGCATAGTTTGAACGTTGATTCTTTCTTTGGAAACATGAACATGCTGTCAGCAGAAGTTCAGCTGCTTTTTGTGCGTGCATAATGCATCCGCTTTTTTGTGCTACACATACAGTTCTAACGCTCGTTAGGATTTTCGCATCCGCTGGGCATTTTACGACGGAAAAAGATCGGCGTTGCCGGTAGAAAATTTTGAGTTTCTGTACCTTTAAAAGTAACCATAAAAGGAGCGCTACTTTGTTTCCATTTACAGAATTCCGAGCTTCAACCTCTGAATAGCTACATTCGAAATCTCATATCGATCAATTGAACGGAACGGCCGCTAGAGGTGCAAATATCAGAATATCTTTTATGAACAATCTGTACAGTAGAGTGGGGGTAAAAAGTGTCAGAAATTTACAAATGTCAACTAAACTTCCCGTTGGCGACCAACTATACATAGCAGCCAAGACAAATACAGGGTGGCCATAATTAAACTGCAAGTGTTCAAGGGGTGCTGGACATAAAGCTACCGAGAATATTTTAGTGAAATTTGGTATCTACACGTTTCAGAACATGCGCAAGTCAAATATGCAAGAAAAAAATCGTCATTTTCACCCGATAGATGGCGCTGTACCGTATTTCAAAGCTCACCGGTGGCATATGCAACTTCCAAAGCCGATAGACAGAGCATAGTGACATTCTAAGAGGCATATAAACAAATAAAACATCATTTACAGTTTATCAAAATTCCATACAATTCGCTTCAGTAATTAAATTTTTATAGTAACATGTAATCAAAAAATTACGTAAATTAATATCACAAATTAAACAATTCATAAAGACGCTTTGGAAAACAATTAAACCATTATTTATTCTCATTGACACTCATTGGACCTCTTCTTAATCGTTTCATACGACGGTATTCTTTCAGAGTAGCTGAATAATTACTACAATTCTGATAGAATATCTTCACTAACAATGCACGTTCCTTCTTATTCAGAGTCATGATTGACCATTACTCAATGTGGTGTTGTTTTTACACTGTTCGATGAGCTTAAAACGTGCATATATGACGTCCATAAGCATTGAAACACGATATAGCGCCATCTATCGGGTGAAAATGGCGATTTTTTAAAATTGCAATTTTGACTTGCGCATGTTCTGAAACATGTAGATACCAAGTTTCACTGGAATATTCCTGATGGTTTTCTCTCCAGCACCCCTTGAACACTTGCAGTTTAATTATGGCCACCCTGTATTTTAGCCCAATTAAATTTAAGCAAGTAATCAGCCTTCGGCAATCTGTTTTAGGAAACTCCCGCATGCATTTTAAACAGGGTAAATATAGTGGCCAAATGGCTTGTCACTTCATTTAATATTTGGTGCTTCCACCTTTTGCTTTGTATACAGCATTTACTCGTCTTTCTTTCTGAGTTCAAATTGAATTCTGTCATTATCTGTAAAGTTTCAAACCGTCTACTTTCCCCCATTTTTCGTCACAATCTGCTTCAGTGTTCTTTCATCACACTTGGTCATATTTTAGCTTGATGCTGAAGCTTTTGTCTTACCGTCAGTTAAATATGGTTTATATATCCTTATCGTGCTTCCATTTGATATGTTTAATTGATTTCAAATATGAGACACTTTTATTCCATTTTGTCTCATAGACCCACTACCCTCTTTTAAACTCACTAAAAGCTTTCGTTGATGACATCTTAAAAACAACCAGTTTTATAAAGTTTGAACAGTCTTAAATTTGAATATTAGAGTTGTTTACTTTGATATTTACTTTTTTGAGAGATATTAGTGAACGTTTACTATAATTACTATTCAAGAAAAAAAAAAGGATCATAGCAAGTGGCAGGTGACATGTCATTTGGCCACTATGTGTTTAATATTCATGAAGCAATGCGCTAACCTCGGAGAAAATTTACAGACACTGCTAATTAGTACTGTAATGCAAAAGAATTTTAATTTATTCTATAAACTCGCAATTTCCTGAAACTTGGCATTTTTTCTGTGTATTAATTTTAAACATCAATGCTTTAGTCAAAAAGACCTACAACGTCAGTAATCCATTTCTAGCAACAGTGACAGTCAATTTACACGAAGTAAAATAAATATATTGATTTTGCATTACTTGATTAAGTTAAGTTCTCATTTGCGAAATAGTAATATTTCAATGAATGTTTTAGAAATATTTTTTAAAGTGGTCACGGCAGAAGAGCATTTTACTTTGCCCAATCAGGATAATGTCACAGAAATGATGCAAAAGTTTTTATGAAGCAATAAATAACTCGACTACTTTATTCTGTATGTAAATAGTATTTTGTTACTTAATTAAACAAATTAAAAATAAGTTTTTATTTCAGAAAACGTATATACGTTAATTTTGGACATGCAACTTTCTCATAAGAATGCGTATGTTTTTCAAATGTGCTTTTTGTCTAAAGCAATAAAACGAATGGAATTTAAAATTTAAAGCTTTACTTGCGTTTCTAAAGGGCATACATTTCCCCATTTTCAATGCGCTCTATTCTCACGCAACAGGACAAACATTAAGTTTTAAATATATACATTAGGTTATTTGAAACAACAAAATGGTTATTTTTTAAGATTAATAAATAATTAAACTCGTAGAAGTATTCACATAGTAAAATTGATACGTATGTAAATTTAGACTTCTTTAAAAATTCATCACGCAACATACAGTTATTATACATCTCAAATTTGTAAAACGTTCGTGAAATTTTGCATTTCATTTATTTAAACAGAGATGATTTGTTAATGTAGTGTTTTTTTGTTAACAACAGAAAGGATATGCTAGTAAATGCTACCCAATTTTGTAAAATATTTAAACAATATTAAACTTAAATATTTATACGAAAATGATAGGGTGCGGCATGCCCAGATATACGAGAAATTCCTTCAGTGTAAAATTAAAGGTTGAAAATTGCGTGTGGAAAATATATTATAAACAACAGTTTCTTAATTATATCTTTATGCGAAATCCCTTTTCTCTGTAATCTACGGTACACTCATTACTTCTAAATCGATTTCTATCAGTTATCTAAGCAAACATTTATTCTAAATACATAACATAAAAAAGGGTTTTTAACAAATAAAAAAAAGATCACTGATTTCGGGCTTTTTATAAATTGGGCCAACTTTGTACTTTTAAAGTATTATATTTTTAGTACCTCTATCTCAATTTTAAAAATTAGTGAAGTACGAATTTATGTTTTCTTTTTTTTCAGATAAATGGGATGAACTGAAAAAAAAAAAAACTCAGTTCACAACATTCATGAAATTCCGTTCTGTTTTTCCTTCAACACAATATAGAATTATATTAGGTGAGCATCGCCAGTACAGTGCAGTTTTAATTTTTATCGCTTAGCGAGAGTAGTTATGTCATAAAAATATTGACAGATTTAGATCTACATTTATATTTTTATGAACCTTTCTTTATGCATCAATGAATGACAGCACCCCATACATTCCTAAATTTTCCAGTAAAGTTAGATGTTCAAAATTTTTTGTTGTATTCTACTGTATTTGTTGATTGAACCTAATAAATGTATAATTGCTATACTTAACAGTATAATAACAATGTAACCTACTTTTATGATACATAAGCATTATCTCTTGAAAGTTATATTCTGAATCTATAATCCAAATTTTTGTAAATATGTTTCTCTGTTGACACAAAATATCTTAGGAAAGAGGAATAGGAAAGGCTTTTAATTAGTTTAAAGCTATGTGCATGAAAATCTTGATATTATTCTTCAAATATGCTCCTTTCGCAATGCATTAATATTGTATTTAAAGACAAACACTGTGAATTATTTTCGTCATATTTCAGAATTCCTTAAGATATGATTTAGAAAATTTATATAAGCACATAAGAAAAGTTTCTAAACATTCTAAACAAAAGGTGATTCACAAAGTTGTAAAACATCATCGATTAAGAACAAAAAGACACCTCGTGAATATTAATGCAAATAATAGAATGGTTAAAACGTATATTTGTTTCTTCCGGATTTTCTACACTGTGACATCCCTAGTAGCAATGACTGCTTGTTTTCTGCTCGGTCGTTCATCGACTCATCGTTAACTCGTCGACTCGTCGAATTCAGTCATCGGCAAGTGCACTTTTGTTAATCTGCAATAGATGAATTTTTATTCATGGATAGAAGTGATCTAGACGAGCAGTTTCGCCGATGGGAAACCGAAAAACAATATCTTATCCGAAACTGCAGCTCTACAGTCAACGGGCCTTGCAAGCGTCCCCAGTAGTTTACACTTTACCCAAATTCCTATAAATATTTGCGTAATTTAGATGTGCATTTGCATAATCTAAGGGAAATTTTGAACAATTCTTGAATTAATCGCATAATTTACTTCAAATTTCTTGTATTGGGGTTGGGAGGGGGGGTATCCCCCCCCTTGCCCCCTCCCACAAAATTTAAATTTGAAAAGAAATATTTACAAAAAATGTAAGTATTTATTATATAAAACTCGTTTGTAATATTTAAATAATTTTTAAAAAAAGTGTTTAAAAAGAAGAAAAGAAAATCTATTTGAGCGTCAGCTGCATTATAAGAAAAACGGAAACTTCATTACAATGAGCAACTCTTTTGAAACCATGTAAACAGCAAGAAGAGAAATCAGTTAATTTTTAAAAGTTATCCAAGAAATATGAAAGTTAAAATCACACTAAAATTCCTATACAATTGGCAATATTGTTTTTTAATTATTAATTATGAATGTTGTTGCTACTTACATACATTGGTAAAAAGTGAAATTAATTTCTTACCAATCGAATAATTTGACTATTATTAATAATAGCTGAACAACACTTTGTCAAAATTTCACCCTAAGTCCCAATCTGAGACTAAAATAACTTGTATTTCACACTTTGCCTTGTACATGACAAGATTCGATAGTCTAGGGGTAGCGCGCTTATCTCGTAATCAGTACGCTCAGGGTTCGGGCCCGGGGGAGGAAGAACTTTTTTTTTTTTTTTCAGAAAAAAAGAAATTTAGCATACAAAAAACGAAAATATAATAAACAGAACGGACATTTTTTGAAAATTTTGCTGCCAGTCGTTTATTTTTTATTAACAAATATATTTTAAACAGTTTATCGGTTTCTTTTCGTTATTTCATCGGTGTCATCGGGAAACGATGATCGGCTTTATGGTCCCCCGAGCGGACATTTTGTACCAGTTGCCGATGAAATTTCCCCTTTTTTTGGATGAAAAGCCGTGATCGGCCATTGCTCCTTCTCCTCGGATTTAACTCGCCCGCCTCTCATCGACCGATGAGTTATTGCTACTAGGGATGACAAAACGATCTGATAAAAAAAAAACTAGTTATAACAATACTATACCTTTATTTGAGATGTTCAAACTTCTCTCCATCAGCTGAATTGCATATTTGGATCCTTGTTTGAATGTTACGTTGCACACGTTGAAGCAATAAAGCATGATACGTTGGTACAAGCAACCGTAACGCGTCGTTTAAGATTCTGCAATGTTTGTAGAGGGTCTCATACACCTTCTATTCCAGGTATCATCATACTAAAAAGACCAGTAGAGTCAGATCAGGCGAAAGCGGACGTCACTCTCCGAAATCGCCATATATAATTCTTTAGTTCCCTAATTTCTTGGCGAGATACTGCTCACTTGAAATTGTGGAACGCAAGCGATACCACTGTGCCACATTGCGTGTCTTGTCTTGCCCAAAAGAAAATCATTGTGTTTTCGTTCAAAATTGATGATGCTCTACAGCTTCCTAAATCACATTTTTCCCCTATCTGTTCTGTTTTCGAAATGGGAATACTAACTCCGCATTTTTCCACCAGGTGGAGCCGCCTGCAGAACATTTGCGTTTCATTCAGTAGCGCATGGTTACTTTAGTAATACGTAGGCACAACTTTTATGAATATAGCAGCAGCCCAAGTTAAAAGAGGATGACAAGGGACTTTAGTGGGCATATTGTAAACAGGATGCCCCAGAAAGATGGTAACACTGTTTAATTTTTCACATATTAGAGATAAGTGGGCAATGTAAATTGAAAAAAAATGTTCAAAATAAGATCGGAAAAAAGACTACGTTAAGAAAAAATTCCTCTCTCTCATTTTCAAAAAATTACACTATTTAAATTTATATACGACTCTTGTAAAAATAAAATTCCTTTTTGTAAAATATACCCCATTTACTAATAAGTTCATGTCAAAATTTCAGCTTTTCATCAGAAAATGTCTCAGTGATATCTTTAAAAATAAATGATCGCGGGTTACACATGACTCTGAAACAGTTTTTTCAATTTATTTACATTTCCCACTTATCACTAATAGATAAAGAATAAAAGCGTGTTACCATAATTATGGGGCAATATTAAAAAATGAGGAAATTATTTTTATTTATCTGTTTAATAATTACAAAAAAATGTCCTTTTCAAAAACATTAATGCCCAAACATTTTAATGATGAAAAATGTCCTCGCGAAGTTATTTAACCTTCTAAACACACTTTTAGTTTAGATCCTTTTTTCTTTCTGCAAAACCACTTTAAATCGAAAAAAACAAACTTGTTCACAATTACTTTTTTAATGTACACTTAAATTTCAAAAGTTTTAACGTACTTTTTAATTTTATGCAGTTTAATTTAAACATATTGAGAAAATAAAAAGAAATCATTTAAATACTACAATGGACTTAAATATTAAATTATTATTAAAGTCATGCACTTAGCTACGTACTTTAGTTCAAACAAACCTTCTGAATAAACAAACAAAAAATATTGTTGAATATAAAAAAAGAAATCGGAGAAATACAACTCGGTTGTAGAGTTTTTTCTTCCTTAACTCCACGCTCAATTTTTTTGCCCCAATATTCTTCAAGTACTCAGCTGTTTTGGATTTTCTTTAAGCTCGCCATTTTATAATTTTTATTATTAATAAAATTCAGTTCTTTAGATTTGCTGTTGAAAAAAAATCTTTTAGCTAAGCCCAACATTTTGTCAAACTGAATTAATTGTTGAAGATATTATTAAAACAGTTTTATATATACAATATACAACAATATCATTAATATTAAAAATCTACACAACACTATAATTTTAGGTTTTAAATTTATTTGTCAAAACTTCATTGTTTCATTCTCTTTGATTTCATAGCAACAAAACTTTCTATCTTTGTTTTTCTCTGGAGGAAATAGCTTAATGTAAAAATTAAGTAAATATTCATGTTAATTCTTTGGTTATTTCTGAAACAGGATGTATTAAGTGAAGCAAATCATGACATTAAAAAGTAAAATGTATCAATTATTTTCTACATAATTTATTTATCATAACTTAATATTTTATTTATCTATTTATAGCTTTGTTAATGGAGGATCGGAGACACTTAAAAAATTTTCTCTAAATATATTTAAGAAAACAAGGCAAATCATGCTTCTGGGCAGAAGTCGAAGAATTTGTTTGTAGAAAAAAAACAATCAATACTACGTCTTATGAAAACATTAAAAAAGTATTTTTCTTTTATAAAAAAAGTTGTTTATTCACCTTTAATTAAAAAAGTATGTTTTTGAGCACACTACAATTTATAGAAGTATTAAGTTGGCTGTAATGGAAATTAATACACTCTTTGATGTCATTTTATGTATATCAAAAACTGAACAGAATCAGCAAACGTTTTAAATTCATACAGCTATTTGAAATTTTCTTAAATTCACTTTTCAATAAAAATATTCAGCCTAATTCTTTAAAAAAATATTTTTGCATTTAAAAAAAAAAGCTATTTTCCAGATGAAATAGTTAAATACTGATTCTTTCGAAGTTTTTTCCCGCTGTATTAGAAAAGAACACAAAATTGATATTGCAGCCCAGTTGTCCTTTCGTTAAAGAAATTTTTTATTCACGGTCCCTGGTTTGGTTCCCCCGGCATGGCTTGGATACAGGGTTCCCAAGTGTCCCGTATTTTCAGGGGCAGTCGCTTATTTTATGATTTTGTTCCAAGTCCTTATTTTATGATTTTGTTCCAGTACAGGAAAGCAAAACTCCCGTATTTTGCTCAAATGACAAATTTACCTATTACAATGAACTTAAAATCCACAATTTTTGACGAGTGTTCTGTCTTCCCGCGCCAATTGCCTGTGGCGAGTCATCTCTCTGTTCAGGCAAACACGACACAGCCGTTGCAATGCAGTCGCGCTCACCGTCTGTCTCACTCTGTGTTGGAAATAAACTGCTTGACTGCAAAACATAACTAACAAATTAAAAAGATCAAGAAACCAACTTAATTCAGAAGAAACTTACAAGAACTGATTTTTAATTCATTATCTTTGACTCAGTTTGAATAACTCCATTCCATTTTTTAAAGAAACTTTAGTTAATCCTAAACATCCATATAATAACTGACTGTTATTTCATTATTTTTATACTTCTTTCAGTTAGAATAAATATAATATATATATATATATATATATATACTAGCTGAAGTACCCGTTCTTCGCACGGGAATGAATGGACTTTTTGATATTACGATTTGTGGTGATTACTATTCTTTGTAATAAACAGATATAGCAAAGTGGATATCGCGTTATATTGTGTCCAATAATCATGCATACCGAATTGCAAGGCAATCGTTTGTACGGTGCAGAAGGCCATGCGGCGTAGCGCAATCTAGTGGTGAGTTTTAGCAAAACGGATACTGCGAAAATATTTATCGCATTCAGATATCGATGTATACGAATTTTCTGACTATCGGCTGGACAGTCCTGAAGTTCATGTGTTGACGCGACATCTAGTGGCAAGTTATAGGAAAATGGATAGCGCCAAACTCTTCCCCGTGTTCAAATATCTATGTATACCTATTTTCATAGCGATCAGTTGCACAGTCAAGAAGTGATACACTGTAGGGCCATCTAGTGGTTCAATAAAGTAATGATTTGCTACAGCGCCGTCAAGTGGCGAGTTATAGCAAAATGGATAACGCCAAAATATTCTCATTGTTCAAATAGCTATGTATACTGATTTTCATACCGAGCGTGTTCAACTATCTATGTATACCAATTTTCATAGCGAACATTTGCACAGTCAAGAAGTGATACACTGTAGGGCCATCCAGTGGTTCAATAAAGTAATGATTTGCTACAGAGCCGTCAAGTGGCGAGTTATAGCAAAATGGATAACGCCAAAATATTCTCATTGTTCAAATAGCTATGTATACTGATTTTCATAGCGACCGTTTGAATGGTCAAGAATTTGGCCTGCTGCAGCGTCATCTAGTGGCGAGTTAAAATAATAATGCATTGCAGTGCCATCTAGTGGTGAGTAACATCAAAAGGAACGCAGTTAGAATATATTCTTCGTGCTGAAATGTGTAAGTATAAGAAATTTTATGCCGATAGGTCGAACGGTATAGAAGTTGATGCTTTTCAGTGCCATTTAGCGGCAAGTTACAGCAAAATGGATAATGAAAAATATTCTCCGTGTTCTAATATTCGCGTGTACCAAATTTCATCGAAATCGGTTGGACGATATTCGCATAGCAAACGGCTAAACGGAATAGAATTCGACGTTCTGCTGTGCCACCTGGTGGCAAGTTAGAGGAAAACGGATAGCATAAAAAGCTTCTCCATGATAAAAGACTTAGGTGAACCAAATTTCATGGTGCAACGGTGCTCAACGGTGCTGGAGTTTTTCAACCTCATACACTCATACCAACATTCATTTTTATCTATAACCAGTGTCATTATATATCCCAGTCTCAAATAAAATCCAGTTTCAAATCTAAGCCTCGCCAAAGTGCCAACATACGCCATTTTGCAAGCGTTTTTTCAGGAAATCATTCGAAGCATTGACTTAGCAGCAATAATATATGGGAAATGGTTCGACCGCGAAAAAGTAAAGCAAGCCTTTATTTGAAAAGTTGAATCCCTTAATACAGCCGAATTTTTTAAAATTATCCACTATAGCATGTTTTATTCATCATTACTCCGATGTACTAAATGAGAAGATTTCAATTTTCTGAAATTTGGCGGAATTCCCCCAACTTAAATCAATGTACTCATTTGGCGAGAATTCTGGAGATAGATCAATTGAAATCCCTTAATAACTGCATTATTTCTTCACGGATCATTAAAATTTAACGCTGTATTCTAATAAAACCTTTGCACTTGTTTTCAAATATCTATTTCCTTAAGCTCTCAATAAATAGCGCCAAGCCGAAATCTGTGCAAACTGCTAGAACTCACTTTCACAAAATCGGCATTTGAGCCATTTTATTTTTTCGCCAAACTAAAATAATATACCTATTAGCCTCGGAAATCTTCAATTCTTATTGTTTTGCGTGTAAAGCATTGCATTCCTGCTCTGATTTCCCATGCACACGATATTATAATTTAAAAAAAAATAACCTTACGAATATAAACTAACAAAAAAAAATCATTATTATTCTTTTATTTTTACTTTGAGAATTTAAAACATTTTATTCGGCAAAATCGCCACACATGGCAACCACGATTCTTATTTCACACTTTTTTCACTACAGGGGTTACAATTACGGAAAGCTTTTTGCGTGAATAGCATAAAAAATCTCTTAAATTCCGGGAACGGGTGGACTTTCAAAGTTTTAAAGTGGACTACGATTTATTCTATATTATTTTACATATCTGTGCTAAATTTCAGGCCGATAGGTCCATTTTTGTGGATTTGTATACGAACGACATTTTATTCGGCAAAATCGCCACACATGGCAAACACGATCCTTATTTCACACTTTTTTCACTACAGGGGTTACAATTACGGAAAGATTTTTGCGTGAAGAGCATAAAAAATCTCTTAAATTCCGGGAACGGGTGGACTTTCAAAGTTTTAAAATGGACTATGAGTTATTCTATATTATTTTACATATCTGTACTAAATTTCAGGCCGATAGGTCCATTTTTGTGGATTTGTATACGAATCAAATCCACAAACAAACAAACAAACAAACAAACAAACAACAAACAAACAAACAGAATTTCATTTTTATTTATAAGATATATATATATATATATATGAGACGTCAGATATTTCAAGTAGGCTTCAGAGTCAAGGCAGATAATATGGTTTATTGAACATTACATTAAGTTACAATTTAGAATGAGAAGAGGGGAGGGGAGACGGGTACAAGAATCAGCGTGGACTCATGAAGCAGTTCCAGTGGCAGAAGTCCCCCGATTTTCGATGTGCGGGAGTATTTACGCTTACCACACCACGTGGTCTGCGAAGACACAACTCCTCCTCTCTCTTATCTCTGATCGAACCACACACATTCACAAACATGACCCCCATCCGGGGACACAAGGGCGTGGGGACACGTGTACATCTAAAGAACTCAGAATCGACGGCCTGATGTCTGACAAATAACAAAATAAATAAAACATAGCTCCAGAGCGCGCGTGGCAAGTATGACAGGAAAGTAAAACTTACAGTGAAAGTACCCGCTTGAACAATACCCAAACTAGTAAAACCCAAATTACCTTTTTATACATTACAATATCCCCCCGGCAAAAGAAGTCTGACGAGCAATATCATTGAGGTGGCCAGTCTCTCACTTGCGAGTCAGACGTCCTTGCAACCTAATCTTAAAACTGCGAACTAATCTAATTTTCAAGTTTAGACACCTTAATTTTTGTGACTAGAATTCTGGAGTTATGCTGTACAACACTTGAGAGGTAGGATGCAGTTTCTAAAAATTGACAAAACATAATGATGCAATAGTACGAAAATCTTACAATAAACAATAAAACAATGAGTGCGCATAAATTTTTTCAAAATATCACAAGTAAAATATTTACAACCTAGGTGGGATACAATAATACTGTACAACAATATAGTAATATAATTAAACAACATGGAATAAACATGGCTGACATTCATTGTCTTTGGCAAATACTTATGGCTTTGGCTTGCATGGCATAAAGTGAATGGAATGAAAATAACTTGGCAAAATGCAGTTGGCAAAATGGAGTAAATTTATTTAGTGTAAAGGCAATGTAAAAAAAAAAATGTAAAAATGTGCGTAGTGTGTAGAAAATTTCGAAGACCATAGCTGTGAAGCAGCAGTATTAACAAGAACACTTGCTAGAAGAATTTTTCAAGGTATTACAATAAATGATAGCCTGCATGAGGTACTGCATTTATGTGACCTGACATTTTTTTTATTCTAGCAATGTCTTGTTGTACTTTTCTTATTTGGTTATTACTAGTATTTCTTAACAATCTGAGGGCGAATACTCTCCTCAGAGGTTTTATTACTAGTTAACCGTCTAGGCAAATTTAAATTTTATTACATGAAAAAAAATAGTTGGCATCATTATTCAATAAAGGAAATAATATACGATCATTTTGGCACACAAAAATTTTACACAGTAACTATTCAAAATAAAACATCTACATTTAAGCAAACCTAATATAATGCAAGAAATTTTTTTATTTACATTGACACAATAAGTATTTGTTGTTTTCATTTAAGTTATCGTACCCGGGTGCATGAATTTGTCATAAATTTTCAAGTGACTTTTCAGTGAATAAAATGACAATCTCAAGTAAATTAGAATTTGTGTCAAGTTGAGAGTCCCAATCGGTCAGTCATTTCAGGTAAATAATCGAATGAATCTAAACTACGTCATAGTATGCAAATAACAAAAATTCAAATTTCAAATCTTCAGGAAATATAGGTAATGTAGTAGTAATTTAAGCATTAATTTAATAAAAGTAAGACCAGTATAAAACTTCAATTGAAATAAAATATTTAATAACACAATTCAATTGTAAACTTACCTTAATGAAAATACTATATTAATCAAAAGAAGCGCAGATATATCAATACAATTTTTTTTTCTTTTCTTTCTTTTTTTTCTTTTCTTTTTTTTTATCAACATTAAAATAGCACTTTAAAATAACACACACAATTAATAACCATTTAAATATAATGCTCTAATGTTCACTTCAACTCTAAAATAAAAATCGCTTACTTTTACGAAAGAAATTGATATCCACAAATTAAAATCGCCATCCCTCAACGATAAACAAAACACACACACAAAAAAAAAATATCTTCTCTCCCAAGTTCAATGCAGGCAGGAGGAGTTACGGTCAACATAAGTTATACGCACAAAAACAAAAATATTCGGCACGGAGAAAAGGGGGAAATAATTCACCAGTTGCACACACTTCTCGTGGGGAGGCCCTATGAAGGCAGTGAAATTTCGTCGATTTCCATGGGATTTTCAGATTAGCAGCGGGCGTGCGAAGAAAAAAAAAATAAATAAGGAGGCACAGATTTCTGGATGGTAAACACTCTACAGAAAGATCATCTCAGATAACGGAGGGCAGGCACTTCTTTAATTTACGTGTCGGCATCAGCGTCGTTAGTCGCTATGGAAAACTCAGGAGGGCCAATTTTTCGATGGGCTTCATGGGAGGATTCGATGGGAGGTCAGGCAAAAGTAGTTTCATCAAAGCAGGGAATGAGAAGTCCAGATATCTGCAGTCGGCGAAGAGGCAAGTCGGGTATCTGATCGACAGGCAGTCGGCATAGCGCCGCATCTCCGGCGTACTCCGCATCTTCGGGTAAACAGTGTACCCCGTCTCCCAGATTATTGAGCGTTAATTTTTTACAATTTAAAAATTTTAATTGGCACACAGGCAGTCATCCTGTCGACTATTTGAGACGTCAGATATTTCAAGTAGGCTTCAGAGTCAAGGCAGGTAATATGGTTTATTGAACATTACAATTAAGTTACAATTTAGAATGAGAAGAGGGGAGGGGAGACGGGTACAAGAATCAGCGTGGACTCATGAAGCAGTTCCAGTGGCAGAAGTCCCCCGATTTTCGATGTGCGGGAGTATTTACGCTTACCACACCACGTGGTCTGCGAAGACACAACGCCTCCTCTCTCTTATCTCTGATCGAACCACACACATTTACAAACATGACCCCCATCCGGGGACACAAGGGCGTGGGGACACGTGTACATCTAAAGAACTCAGAATCGACGGCCTGATGTCTGACAAATAACAAAATAAATAAAACATAGCTCCAGAGCGCGCGTGGCAAGTATGACAGGAAAGTAAAACTTACAGTGAAAGTACCCGCTTGAACAATACCCAAACTAGTAAAACCCAAATTACCTTTTTATACATTACATATATATATATATATACTCATACATACATATATATAGATAGATAGATATATAGATAATTAGATACCTGACTCATTTTCTTACTTGACAGCTATTAAAACCCGTCAACCTATCCCTTATTTTTAGTGTTTTAGTCTGACAACTCTGCTTGGATGTAATTTGACAATACTCGCAACCTCAGTTGACAACCTCATTTCGTTCTTCCCTTCATAGGAGTCAGCCTTGCTCGACCTATTGCGTGCTTCAAGAATATAGTGATCAAAAATGCTGGCCTTAGTAGGCGCCAATACCTATAAGCAGCAAATGTTCACCATTTTAAAAAATTGATATTAAATACTTCTGTACTTTTGGAACGTCTCCACCTTTCCTCAGTATTCAGTAATTTTTGAATAAATACTGATCAAAATTCCTGCCTTCAATTCTTAACTATTGCTATATATAATTTACGAAAACAAAACTATTTTACTGCACAGTTCATTCACGTTACAACTTGAATATCAGTTAGTGGCGATTCCAAATCACTAACGAGTCATTTATTAGTATTAATGAATACAAATATTCAAATTTCTCTTACATAAGGCCTATAGAGCAGCTCATTAGATCAGTAAGAGCGTTGCTGAAACCAGTTGTGACTGGCAATCAATATCAGACGTGCGTCGTGATTAGAAACACTGCGTGCGGTTATCAAAACAGTAACCTAAGTCACACGATTATGCATCTAATTAGATTCCATATCAAAGCCTAAGACAAGCTGGGTAAGCTGATGCTTTCCTGGGGATACTGCTGCACGAAAGGGACTTTGAATGGACTGTCACAGGCTAAGCCTGCTGCTGTGAAATCTTGAAGGCATCGGAAAAGTCATGAATAAGGTTCATATGTACATGCTCGTGTCATTAATAGCAATAGGATTTTGTCATTAATAGCAAAAGGGCACGTAGCATCTTTGTTATGAATAAGATTTACAGAGACATCTTCTGAAAATGGTTTTGTTTTGGCCGGAAGTCTATGTCCGAGAATAAATAGTCTAATGTTAAAATGAAATATTTTTCAATGCGAGAAGCTTTCAAATTCTTTTTTTACTTCAATTACTCATGCATTTCCCCATAAGAGAAACATTATTAATGAACTATTAGTAGGGTAAGCGGGACAGCTCTATAGTATAATTTGACTTTAACGTAGTAATGTACCTGTTGTGAGAGACGCAGGGACATTTTTTCACATACAATCTCACAACACTTTCCTTTCTAAAAATTATATAGTTTAAAAAAAAAACTAAAAAACACGCTTTAGTGATAAATTGAACTAACTAAAAGGTTAAAAATAATTCTTAATATAGAAATAAATTAATGAACGAAAAATAGTATTAATCTGAAAAAAGTGTGGGCGCTTTGTGCTATATTTTCTGTATTATTTTTGTACTAATCGTACCGATCGAATATTCTCAAGAATTGATGTATGTAGCAAATGGGTAGGATGTTAATAGATCTCGATTAACATTTTGTATAATTGATAAATCTAATTTCAACTGTCCCAAAAAGCATAGAATATTTCTTCATTCTGATCTTATGGATGAAAATTTGCATAAACTATAGCTATCATAAAAACAGCCATTTTACATCGATGTCATGCAGAAGATACCATCATCCACTTTGCCATGTAAGAGGCCATTTACAATGAGTGGTCTACCTAAAATGACATAAAATGTGTAGATAACTTTCAGTTACACAGTTCTGCCTTATGAGTGAATTCTGAATGGAGAATGCATTGAAAATCAAAGAGCTTCCATAATGACTTTTCTTTTCCTGCAATTTTGCAGAAACATTTTAGATGCTAATCTGGTAACCCACTTTCATGATAAAAAAAGTACGTTTTAGCTCAATATCAAATAACTAGCACAAAGTTTCATTTCTTGTTACAATGGCCGAATTCTTAAACGCCAAACGAGTTACACTTGTGCAACGAGTTTCTATCTAAGGTGTTCGTAAAGGAAACTAGGTGCATTCAGTTTATAAACTAGAACGTTCCTATACAAAACTGAGTGCGGGTAGTTTCAAACTAAATAAACTGAGCACGGAGCAGGTACATCGAGTTTGTTCAGAAGATTACTTGCTGTTGTTTTTGTTCAGAAATGGTATCCAGAACCAAAATAATTAACCACAAAAGAAACTTTCTGTGCGCATTTGAATGTTGTGACATGGTCATTATCATTCTGAACAGCATAGGGAGAGATGTTGGAGTACACTTCAAACGGTGAAGCTCTAATTACATGTTTTTCATGTCACTGATTACCGTAGCCACTGTATTTTTGTATCCTACCTCGTATAGAACATATAAAATATCGTAAGAATATGCTATATGCAAGTCTTTGTCAAAATCAACAAAATAGAAATACGTGAACAATAAAATAGAAACGCATAATTCCAGGAGTCCATTTTGTTGCTTATGTATTTCTATTTTGCTGTTTTTGTCAAAGAATTCAGGGATTTCTTCATTTGTGTCAGACAGTTAAACTTTTATTGCAAGTGAATCATTATATGCCTGCAGTTTAACAACTCTTGTAATTCCATGTGTTCATATATATATATCTATCTATATATATATATATATATATATATATTCATTCCTTTAAGAAATACGTATATTTTACATATATATTGAATGAAATAAGTATCTTTGTAAAAAAACAATGTAATTATAATTTTTACAAAATACTTTCCTCTAATTCAAAACGTACTGTAAAAAGATTGGAAATATCCTTATGATAATTATTTCAAAGACAATTGTATATTTTTTAGTACTGTTATTTCTAAATGATACATTTCAAACCATTCTTATTGAATAAGTAAATCACCCTTTAAAGATTTCTATGTTTCCATTTATAAAATCCTCGAAAAAAGAATAATCTTTAATTGTTCAATAAAACACGTACGAAGCCTTATAATTTTGATTTAAGATTGAAATAGAAAATATTTCGAATACTTTTAGCAATTAAAAAACTTTCTAAATGTCCTGTTGGTATGTTTTCAAAAATTAAAATGTAAATATATATATATATATATATTTATATATATAGTTCTTCGCATGATACGTATTCCTTATTCAAATCAAAACGTACGTTATTTTAGAAGTCAAAATGGGCCTCCTTTAATTAATTATAGAAATGCGCTCGTTTGCAAATTAGTCTTATTTTTACACTGAAGTTCAATAAATAAGTATGTCATATGCATCCTCTGTGTTCGCAAAATTTTATGGGAAAAGTAAAGCGCATTTTTGAAAAAAAAAAATCTTTACTTAATTATCTCATTACATTAAGAAATCTTACATAGTTTTCGAAACATGATAACGTTTCCAATTATCGAAAACCGAAGTTTTTCTTTTGTGAATTTTTTTAATGGTACGGAAATTCGTAACACTAATGATCTGGTGGAGATATGAAAACGCAACGTTCTTGGACTGTGCTTCTTTTGACCGCAGTGTGTTGTTGAGAAAAGTTCTTCCAAAGTTTTGAAAGCTTGCTTGAAATCATTATAATTATGTTTTTTGCAAGGCATTTTCAATGTCCGTTAAGCAAAATTTGGATTAAAATCTTTGAGAGTTTGTAATATTTTCAGATTTTTTACATCTATATACTTATTTTAAGAGAAAAGGTATTTCGAACTCTGCTTTGACAAAACACAACTTTTGTGTATGATGAAGTAAAATATATGTAGTATAATGTTATAGCGTCTTCTCATCGCTATAACATTACAAAGCTTTACATTAAACAGTGACGTATATCATAAGGCGTGTTACATCAACATAAAATTAATAATTCTTAAAACGTAATTTCAGATGCATGTGATACCACAATTGCATTACAGTTTCAAAAATTCCTTCAGATAAAAAAAAGAGATTTTTCCATAAATCACGACCTTAAGCTTTTAGGAAGAAACTTGCCACATTAGATGGCACAGTAAAAACTTGGCACATTAAAAAGGAACTTGGCACATTAGATGTGATAACGGTTCTTTTAAGAGGGACAATAGATGATAGGGAGCATGGCTTCGCAATAATGCCAGGAAGAAAGACTGTAAACTGAAGTTTAGCAAGTTTAGCATAAGAGCTGAAAAAAAAATACAACAAATTATATCCCTCGCCTTAATTACTGTGGAATGTGGTGATATTGAAATCTTTAGTAAACATGCTGATAAATTTTATCCATTAGATAAAACAAGAAACCGTACTTTTAAATCAATAAGTCTGCATTTCTGTGCTTTTCTTAATTTGTGCGTGCATGCTATCCTGATATTAACATTTAAATTATTGCAAAAGTTAGCAATTATTTGTTGATGTAAAAATTAACAGCAGCTACTAGTAATATCCACAGGTTTAAAGTTAGACGTAACATTTAAATGATTATAACCTCCATTTATTTGAAAAACTATATAACACAAACGTATGAAATCTGGTAGTATGTTGTTGACTAGAGTGGAAATTAAGTATTCCACGTACAACAGAGTTGAGCTGAAGTAACAAAAAAAATGCAAATACCGAGAAAACGAAAGCATATACTTTGCAAACAAACCAAAAACACAGAGAAAATATAAATTTGGTCGAATAAAATTAAAGCTAGGAAGCATCTATTAGATAATTCTTGAAAGCAGATGTACGGCACTGAGTACGTAAAGGAAATTCCAATTTTAAAATCCAAGGTATAGGAAAGTAAATGAAGCCAAAAAAAGAAATGAAATATAGCTTGCTCTTTTGGTCAGATGTTGTCCGAGAGCAAGAAAACATTTAAGGCTCTCTGAAACCATTTAAGGCTCTCTGATGTCCCTCCAGAACATGACTAGTAGTCGAGAACTTGCCTTGATGTTGCCCTACATTTAAAAGCTGAAAAATTCAGCAAACCAATATTTCGCATTTTGCCAGTGGACCCTTGAAAAGTCTCTTCTACGATCAGGGACAAAAAGCTTTTAGGAGATGCAACAAATGAGAGGCTGTTCAGACTTCATCTGATCATATTTTAAATTGCCTTGGACGAGGCTTTTCAGTACCTCTTCATTTTTTGGACTTTCTTTTTTGGGGGGGGGTATGAACTTCTAAAATTGGCCTAATTTATAGAGATAATTACTGTAACCAGGAATAACAAATAAATGTGAACAGAATTATATTTTAAAATAACAAAAAAAGCAATTTTAAAAGAATAAAGTCAGTTTGGGGGTATATTGAAAAATACCTTTTTTCACCATAAAAGTTTAGATGTTTCAATATTTTTTCTATGGAGATATATTTTAACTACATAGAAAATACTTCTAATAAAGTTTTAGGATATTTCATCAAAATTAATGTGTGCAAAGCTACTTGTTTTTGCTCTGTACATACTTCCTGTTAAGAAGTGAAATTGAAAAACTTTCTTCTAGATTCCTTATAATTAGATAAAGCATTTATACTTTGATGCATATTAGTAGAGATACGTCAAAAGAACTGGATTATATAAAACAAATTAAGAATAAAATTATAATTTCTATTTTTTTTAATTTTTATTTTCTGAGGTGGGGTAAAATGAGGGTATGGTTAGACTCAACAAAGTTTTATATGATACTGACATTTCTATTTCTCCTTTATTTAAATTTTCCTGAAACAACAGGTATAATAAATGAAATTGACAGTTTAATTAACTGTTTATTGCAGAAATTAATTTTGTGGAACTAATAACTTAGCCAAGAATTTTTTTCGGAGGTGACTGAGAATTCTAAAAATTAGAATGCAATATAGCTGATAAAAATCGATAAAATATTTTTGAAGGGGGGGGGAGGTGAAGGAGAATGGAACCTCTTTACTTAACCTACAAGTGTTTGCATATAAAAATGAATTAAGATAACGAAAGAAAAAATAAATTCATTAATCGAATTTGAAATTTTGCAGCTCGAGAAACATACATTAGAAAAAATATTAAATTTGGCTTAGGTCCGTAGCCGAACCTCTAAAGGGAATTTTTGAATTTATCCGCAAATACGTAATCTTTTTCATATCTTATGTTTACTTATTTTGGGGGTGACTACAGCTCCATCAGCTATCCCCTGCCTACATCCCTATATTGGACGAAGTAGCATTTCACTTATACTGAGTGAGCCTGAATTTGGTAATCCTGGACATTATTTCTTCAGCTAAATATTTTGGGAAATAATCCTTTTTTGCTCATTTTTTTTCTTGAAATATATTAGTAATACATTGAAGCGGCTTTTTTAGTAATACATTGAAGTAGTAATACATTGAAGTGGCTTTTTTTTCATTCATAGTATTAACGTAATTTTCATTTAAAATATGTAGATACTTTTGTACTACCTGTTGCCCCCATGGGGGAAAATGGGGGTATCAATATTTGCCTGACTAAAAATGACACCATAGAAAAGTATTTTGATAATATTAAAAAATAATGCTATATTTTCAATCTATATTAGTTAAATGTATGTAATATACGTCACTATTTTAATTAACATACATTTAGTAGCTTGATTTTAGGACCTTTAAAAAAAACATGATTTTTCCAACATTTTCCCCCACCTGTGATCTGCATCACCTATGCTTCAACTTCAAATCAAACTAACCTTCTCAAGATGGTGAATTACAGTTTTAACTTTGGGCAATTGTGCATTACTCTGTTTTGCTTGCTGAACATTTAAACACCGAACTTTTAATCACAAGCAGACAGATCAATTGAAAATTTTGTTTAAATAAGCTAACAAAAGAAAGATAAGTTATTTTTAAAAATCCATTCCTTTCCCAATATTTAGCGATTTTTAGACCTGTAAATATTGCAATTTTCCGGTGTGAATTTCCATAAATAAAATAGAGAATATTAACGACAAATATTTGTTATAAATGGCAGTTAATTGAAATTAGTTGTTTGGAGTGGGTAAGTTTAATTCTATGTGGAAGAAATTCAATTCCATTCAAAAATGATTGATTCTCAGAAATAATCTTTTTTTGTAAAGATGAGAAAATTTTCCATACTTTTACATTATAAGAATTAATTAATTAATAATGTCTTTCAAAAACTCTTCAAGATGCCCAACAAGAAGCTAACTGTTCTTTTTATATGTAAAGCACATCGGTGCATATTTCTTTATAAACATCTTACTTTTGTGGTTTTGGAGAAGCAGATATTTGACAGCTCAAGAACGCAAAAAAAATATTCCATTTTAATTTCATATTATGTTTATCATGCATTTTCTTCCATACCTCTCTCTCTCTCTCTCTCTCTCTCTCTAACTTTTTTTAATATTCCGAATATTTTATTTGGATGTTTTGCTAATGCTTTCACTATAAAAATTGTTCATTGTAAAAAACCAAAAATAATTTATATCTAACGAATATATACTATTATATATTAATACATATTTATTTAACAAAAAATGTGCATGATATTCATTTTGCGTTTAACATTTTTCAAAAAAAATTGCAATAATATTTAAGTAACAATAATGCTTTTAATTATTTAAATTGCAAAAAATTCAAATAAGCAATATCAAAATTCATAAAATCAGTTTATCAATTAGACACATTTATTCTCTTGGAACTATTTCAGTCAATAACTAGTATTTTTAAAATGGTTACTTTTTTTATATTTTTTCATTTGAAAAATAATTATGAAAATGTTCGTCTTTCGAGAGCTTCTCGTTAATGAGACAATTTTGAGTTTAGTATCTAATCGAACATATGTGTTCTAATCTTTGACTTTCCGGGTATTAACAAGATTAAGTGACTGAGCTCGATAAAGACTTGTGTTAAGTCTTGCTAACAAAGTTATGCATGTGTGCAACAGTGTTTTGAGAAAGCAAGAGGGGAGGGATGCGAAAATTGCTTTTGGAAGATTCATTATGCTCGACTTCCCTTGTCTCAAAAGTGATAATGACATGTTAGCTCCCGATTAAATTAGGGGTGAGAAATGCTGGAGAGAAAAACTTCACCGTTTCTTGACTTAATTACATATGTGCTCGTAATAAACTGTGTGTTGCTTTCTTTAGAACCTAGGAATCATCTGAAAACCACGTAGCACTTAAAAAAAAACTCTTTTTTTTATTAACAGAGTGACATGGGGAATTTTTTTCGCTTTCAGAAAGGTGCAACTAAATAGTTAGTAATTATTTTTACATTTTTTCTTCTGGAAAATCTTAAACAGATCGGCCTTGTATGACAGCACCAAATGAACCAATATTTTAGTTGTTTTGTATACACCAAGTAAATAGATTTAATTAACAAACAATATACAACTCAAGAAATTTGGTCATCCACTTTACAGAGCTTTGAAACAATGTTGAAAAGTATTTAAGTTTTCAACTTGTCCGTCAGTCTATTGGTTCGTTTAATTGTATCTCAGTTTAACCCATTTGTGCCTGGATATGTTTGCGACTTTCTTCGATTTTTACTGATAACAGAATTAATAGATAAATTTCTGATGTCAACTTTTTGAACAAGGGATGATTTCTTTTAAAATCATTATGCATAAAAATCGAAATATCAACATCCTACTTGGTCATGTTAAAATATTTTGTAGAGTTGAGGCTCAATACTCATGAATAAAGGCTAGGAAAAATAAATAACGTTTCCGACTAATAGCGAAAATGCCGTCCCAAAAAAGGGACGCTAGGCATAAATGGGTTAAATAATATTAATAAGGTAGCCGAAGAACCCGTCGTTGACGGGTTAGTTTGTAATGCAGATTCCCAAAAAACTTGAATCTCCCTCAGCAATGTAGGAGTACAAAGAATGGAATTATCATATTGGCAGAAGTAATGAAAGCAAAGTTACAACATCTGTATGCTGTTAAAGGATTACAGATTAGAGTGTAGAAAACTGCTGCCTGAAATTATCAGTGGGAAAAAAAATTAATTTCAAAATTAACGTTTTGCTTTAGTGGAATCAGTTTAAGCAGTCCTAGCTTATCAATTATTCAAGAGATAAATCCTCGTGTGAACTAAATTTTGTTTCTTTAACTGTAGTTATTTTAGTATTATGGCCTGAAAAAATTTGCACAAATTAACAAAATCTTTAAAAAAAATTTAAAAATTAAAAATTGACAAAATTTGTTTTAGCTGGAGAGCTGAGTAATATATTCAAAATAATAAGGAGAGGAAATGAAAATTTTAAAAATCTATTCAAATTTAAAAAAAATTATCAGTTTTTCCCGATCATGTTACCAAATTTCATTCTATACTCTTAAGCTGTTTTTTAGGAATGCGATAACAATCATTCACACGATTTTCAAAAAATCTCAAAATCTATGAGTATTTCAAGCAGTTCTAATATCTCTAGTTTAAATTAACCTATGTAGCATAATTCTAAATTTCCTTTTATTCTACTGCCAATTTTCAGGAATGGAAAAACATTTACACAATTTTCACAAAATTTCAAAATCTATATAAAAAAAGAAGTACTGTGGAGCCCATTGTATAAATAACCACAAATGATGATGTTAAATTTTATATCATTCGCTTCAGTGGTTAATACGTAATGGACAAACAAATATTTACACACTTTGAATAAATTTTCGCAAAGTCTCAAAATCAAATCCAAATTTTCAAAAAAAGTTTGGTCATTATATTTTAAGCTAAGTTATAACCTATCGTGTCATCAAATTACAGTTTGTTTGCTTTAGTCGCTATAACGTGATGCGTTAACAAAATTTTTCACAAAATCTCAAAATCTAATCGAAATTTTCAAGAAATTCGATTGCTGTATTGAGTGATAAGTTAAATGACTAGCTATCATGTCACCAAAATTCATTTCATTCGCTTTCGCAAAATTTTTTTCATTCGTAACTGCCTGATGAGCGAACAAATATTTTCCCCAGTTTGAATAAATTTTCGCAAGATATCTAAATTTTTAAAAAATTGCATTTCTATAATTTAAGTTGAGTGAGCACTTATCATGCACGAAATTTCATTTCATTCAGTGCAATTTTTATTGCTTGATTCACGAAGAAAACTTAACACATTTTGAAACTATTTTTGCAAACTCTAAAAATCGAATATATATTTTTTTTTAATTTTACGCCTATAGTTTAAAATGAGTGGCCACCTATCATGTCACCTAACTTCATTCCATTCGCTTAAATCGTTATTACGGCATGCATGAACAAAAACTTAAGGCAGAGGTTCTCAACCTTTTAACGTCGCCCCCCCCCAACAAAGGCTAATTTACGGTGGCGCCCCCCCCTCACATTTTTCAGCATACATTCAGTTTTTTTTTTTTTAATAATGAACATTTAGTCGAATTTTCTACAAAATAATGTTATCAGTAAACTTTGAATGAACATTTTAAGCGAAAATGGATATATTTATAAGTAAAATGAGAATAAATAAGATGATTTTTAAAAAAGCATGCATCACTACTTGTTTTTTGGTTTTTCTCGCGCTCCGCCTACAAAGCGCCCCACAGGTTCAGAAACGCTGACATAAGGATTATAAAACAATTGTTGCAAAATCTCAAAATGTAATCTAAAGTTTTATAGAGTTTTGACGCCTACAGTTCACGTTCATGGTAACCTATTTTCTCTTTCATTCTCTATAGTTGTTATTACGTAATGCAGGAACAAAAATTTACGTATTTTAAAGAAATTTTCAGAAAGTCTCAAAATTTAATCATTTCCTTTTAAATCCTATAATTTAATCATATTAGAATCCTACAATTTAAACTGAATGATCCCCTATCATTTGACCAAATTTCCTTTTATTCGCTTCTGTCGTAATTACGCGATACCTGAAAGAAAATTTAAACATTTTAAAATAATTTTCGCTAAATCTCAAAATCAAATCAATTTTTTTCTTTTTGTGACGTCCGTACATTAAGTTGAGAGACCACTTATCATGTTACCAAGTTTCATTTCATTTGCTTTAGTCATTTTTACGTGATGTGCGAACAAAGAAAGCATCACTTAGAGAGCGACAGAATAACAGAAAAATAGACAAGACAAACTTTTTTTTGACGGTTGTAATATGCTCCAATGTGATTAAAACGGATAGAAGTCACAATATTTTTGCATCCCAAGTAATACATAGGCAAAAGTCTAATTTTAATTATAAAGATAATTATAAGTTTACATATAGCAGCATTATACTCTCCATTAAAAAGGGTGGTAGTAGCATTTGGAACTGTTTTACAAGTACTTGCAACATTACATTCTTAATGCTTTATGCTAAATTGATTTTAAAAAAGAAACCCTCTTTTTTATGACGCCGATTAACATGATTGAATCATTCGTTATGCAGTTGCAGATACATCTTTTCGTTGACAGTTGAATTGGAAATTGTTATTTAAAAAAACATTTTGTATGCTTTATCTTTCTTGTTATTTATTCAGCCATTTCAATGAATATTAATAAAATTTTGTACTTACAAATGTTTATTCAAGCAGTCATTCTAAATATTTAACTTTATTAATGGGAAACTTAATTGGAGGACGTTCTTTTGGTCGAATTTTTGTAAATGTAGACACTTTATTCAGATAAATTACGGTGTGCCAGTATTCGAAATTTCTTCGTAAGCAGAAATACTCTACTAAGCCTGCACCTGGATAAATTATTTCTGATAAAGTAAACATGGTTTCAAGATTATTTAATGTAAGCAAGAGGAAATGCTCTCTCTCTCTCTCTCTTTCTCTCTCTCTCTCTGTAAGTGGTTTTCAAAAATTCATTACTCTCAAATAACGTATGTTTGAGTAGCAATAATGACTTGTTAGCTTTTAATTAAATCGACGCTACAAATTATCAGGATTGAAAAGCTTCTACATTTAATATATAAGTAACTTCTTTCCGTGTGTTCTCTAAATGGAATGCTTTATATGCTTTACTAGCATCTATATTAATGTTGTATTATTTATATAATATGTTTAACTTTCAGATCCTTTTGTACATTCCATGTATTAAATACTGGTTGAAGTATACGTCATTGACGGGTTAGTATGTAAGGCAAATTTCCAAACAACTTGAATTTTCGTCAACATTTTAGGCGTACAAAGAATGGAATTAGCATATAGCCAAATGTATAGAAAGCAAAGTCATAACTTTAGTGCATTGTTAAAAGATTACAGTTTAGAGAGTAACAAAGTGAATAGAAAAATTGACACTAGAAAAACTTCTTTTATTTTAAAATTAAAGTTTTATTCTGGTTGAATGAGATTTTCAGTCAAGAGGTCATTCTTAACTTTCAACTAAATTTTGTTTGATTCACTGTAGATATTTTAAATTCCGCCACAAGAAAATTTTGCACAATTTTTACAAAATCTAAAACAGCAATAAACATTTTTAAAAGTTTAAAAGTTTATTCGAACTTTCCAAATAACTCCATTTATTGATTCATTCAGTCGTTGCTGATCATGTCTTTGAATTTCATTCTTTTCTCTTAAGCTAATTTTTAGGTATTCAAGAACAAACATATATACGAATTTCAAAAATTCTCAAAATCTATGAACTCTAGCTAAAACAATTTTGGCGTCCGTAGTTTAAATTAACTTGCGAACTAACATAGTTCCAAATTTAATTCTATTCCAACGCCATTTTTCAGGACTGGAAGAAGGTGATTCGCTGCCAGACTGCTGAACTTGTAGGGGGTACACAGACGGTTCAGAATCGCATAGAAATGCGGGGTCGGAAACATCGTCTTCATGTTACCTATTAATAATCACTTTAGAAGAAGTCGAATCAATTTTTTTTATTAAATTTCGAAACCTAGAGTTAATTTGAGCGACCACCAATCGTGTCACCAATCATGTCATGTCATTCATTTCATTCGCTTTCATACACGAACAAATATTTACGCAGTTTGAAAGTATTTTCGCAAAATCTCAAAATCGAATCAATTTCTTTTTAATTTTGCATCTATAGTTTCAGTTGAGTAACCACATATCATGTCACCAAATTCCATTTCTTTCGCTTAAGTTATTTTCGCATGATGCGCGAACAAATAAAAGCATCGCGAACAGAATGACAGAGCGACAGACAGACGAACTTTTTTTAAAGGTCGTACTGGTGCTTGAAATGAATAGAAATCGCAAAATTTTTGAATTCCTTGTAATGTACAGGCAAGAAAAAGTCCAGTTTTATTAACGTAGGTTATAAACAGCGCTTCGCTCTAATCAGTAATAGTTTTTCAGTTGAAGCTTTTAAGAAATATCTATTTCTTCAAAAAAGGAGAGTCCAACAAGTTTCAGTGGCATTGTTAGCACTTTAAAAACAAAACAAAATAAATATTTATTCTGGAAAAGTAAAAATCTTACATTTTAAAAGATTTAGATATATTTTTTAAGCTAAATGTTTTGCAATTTAAATCTTACAGCATGATATTTTGGATGTAAAATTAAGTAAGTGATTTATGTCTAGACATTTTGCAATTGCAATATTATACAGTAATTAACGAGTTTTAAAGTAAGTCAACAAATTATAAAATGTAGCTTTTTTTTAATGTCAACACAATATTATTAATAAGCGTAAAGCTTAGTACTGTAAATGTTGCTTTATCAACTGTAAATATGATTCATTTTTCAATGATTAATTTTTGAAATTTTTCAAAGTGTTATTTGAAGTCTTGAAAAAAAAATATATATGTTTAAATATTAGTATGCATATTTAGTTTAAAATTTTCACAGCATTAGGATAACGAGCTTTCATTTTAAAAAAATTTAATAATTCCTTGAAATCAAATACAAGAACAAACTATTACGTAAATTCCTCTTGTTTTGCTGACTCAGAATATGTATTCATGTTTTATTACTGACTAAAGTAAAATAAGAATCAAAGACTCAAGTTATGAGAATGCAATAAATTTACTCGAGCAGCTGTAGAGGACTGTCAGAAATAATTCTCTGTTAAATGGGAATAGCAATTATATAACAGTCGGTTCTGGATTTAAAACCCATTGCCTGAAACTTTAAATATTATTTTTGCCAGTTTGTTTTAGAGAGTGTTTAACATAATTATATTTTTATAATAATGTGCGATATTTTAAAATTATTTGTGCATTTAAGTTATTTGCTCCCTGTATATGTTGTTCCTGTTACGTTGTTTCAAGTGCAATGTCCTGATCTCAAACAGATAATCGCATTTCCTGCAGGGTCGTAAATGCAATGAGATTTGAAGTACTGATTTTGTTTTCTAAATGTAGTACAACATGACGAAAAATTACCCCTACTTGGTCTTAGCCAAATATTTCTGAATAGCATTCGTAAAAATGCCCATGTGTCAAGAAAGACAATGATTTAGCATATCGATGCAGACATGTGTGGGGAAAAACAATGCATTTGAATTTCCATGTCTTGGAGTGCATCATTTTCAAAAATATCTTATTAATTGATCGGTTGGAACAAGGTAATTGTTCATTTTTTTTTTAAATTCTGACGAAATGAGCATGATTAAGACACTAGACTCAATCAAGTCTTAGAAATCACTTGGCCATAAACTTCAGCGAGCAACACTTTTACAGAAGCGAGAGAAGTGGTAATTGCTTTTGAAAGATTCATTATGATCGACTGCAATTGTTTAGAAAATGATAATGACTTGCTGCTTCTCTCCGATTAAATTACGGCTGTGAAATATCAGCGAGAAAAAGCAAAACAGTTTTGTTTTCTGGAGTTAATTACTGCCTTCCATAATGGACTACTGTGCATTGCTTTATAAGCACTGTATTTAAGATTAGTGTTTAAAAAGAAGACGGTTATTTAGATTTTTTCGGAATTTTTATAGTACGTTAATTAATTTTTTTGTCAAGGGGATTAATTTTGCGTTATAGCCATAATGTTTTATTCATTATTATCAAAATACTGTAGGTTAATCAAAAAAATTATACCTGAATAGTTAGATATTATTAAACGGGCCATTCAGATTATCGCATCTGATTAAAACATTAAATAAATAAAAATAAGATTAATGTTTTTTCAGGACGATAACATTATGATTCAGTAACAAATTACAATCACTTTAGTTGCGTACATAAAGTTATATATGTGTTTTTGAAGTATCACCAGCGTTTTTAACCTCTTCAGTCCCAGCATAAATCTAACATCTTAAATTAAAGAAGAATCTTATAATTGTTTTAAAAACAAATCTGATGTGGACAACACATGACTTCCTTCCACGCCTATTAAATCAAAAATATTTTCTGTGCACGTCATCTAAACATATTTCGTTTGTAAGCGACAAAATACTGCAGTAATTGGCAGTAATACTAAGTTTTAGCGATTTCTACCGAAATATTTTGATATCGCCAAGCTGGTTTCAGTTTGAAGGATTTGCTTCTGAAACTTGATTTGGCAATATTTCACCAAAAGCCAACAAGCTTGAGATAGTTTGATATATCCAGTGATAAGGAAATGTTGTTAATAAACAAAAGTTGGTGATAAAGAGAGGTATGCTTCAGAACTTAATTATAGGATGCTTATCTCGGGATAATATCGAATACACAATATTTTAGCTTGTTGTGAGCAATGATAATGAATTTCAATGTAATACATCAGACAAAACGTATGCAGTTAAGCATTATTTAAAAAAAGTAATATTGTTACAGTAAAAATGGCATTTTAAAAAATTTTGAAAACACCTTATTGGAAATTAATATGATGCATTACAAATAAATATGACCCTGCTAAATATTATTCTTAATAAAATTATACTACGAGGATGGTTCGAAAAGTAAAGTAACTAGCCATTTAACTAAAATGTTTATTTTTGAAATAGAATATAACTACAAACATAGAAAGGAATTTGGAGCAGATGATTTTTCAACATAGACTCCATGGGCATCAAAGCAGTTTTCATTTCCATCTGTATACCCATCTATCGAAACTGACGTTGAAGACATCAGAGCCCTAGTCTCTGAGCCAATTAACAACGGTGTCCAACCGCAGCACGGTGGCGACCTGCCAGGTGCTTCTTTATCGACCCGAAGCGATAGAAATCACTGGGTGCGTGATCCGTGCTATAGAGAGGGTGCTCCAATATGTTCCATCGGAATCACTGTAACCAAATGCGTGGTATTAGTTGCCATCTAGTGTAATTTGATTGCTATGATCGTCTGCTGTACCCAGACATGAGATTTTCATCGGTTTGGATAATATGTGTACCCATGAGAGCTCATGTTATCTTACTTTTTGAGCCACCTACATATTAAAGTATATTTTACACTAGGTTCTTAGTTTTCCTGGTTAGGATATTTTACCGTACAGAATAAGAGATGAGACAGGCTCACCCCGAGCCTGAAATTCACGATTGTGTTACGGCTAGGGCGGGCTCGTGAGAGTTTTCTCCTTTATTGAACATACTCCTTTTAAAGAGATTTTAAAAATTAATTCATGGGATAAATAAATAATTATAATTTGATAAACTTGAATATAAAGAATTTGAATGTGCATTAAGAGTCCGCTATCATATTTGTCTTTAATTTTCACAAACAGCAAAATTTGTGATATTCTGTTAATGAAGTAATTGACTTTTATTTACCTATTAGCTGAAATTTCGGGATCCGGGGTATAATACAGCTCAGTCTCGGGCGGGCTCGGGCTTTAGAAAATACGCCCGAACTCATCTGTACAGAATAATCGGTAGGAAATTTATCTTTTAGATTTAGCGAACTTTTTTTTATGTATAATTTATTTTTTTAATTATGTTTAAGACAGAAGAAGTAAAATTTTACACTCAATAAGAATGCATCAGGAGTATCATTAAATCATTCCTAAGATATGTATGAATACATCGCATACATATTAGAGATATTATAAGTATAAAAAAATTATGTGTGTTTTTTTAAACCAGGCATCGAATACAAAATATCCGTCTGATTTCCTCTATTTTGTATTAAATTCTTTTTCTTTTATTACTTTTTATGCCTGGATGCGTAAATGTAATGTTGCTTAAAAGTTCTGCAATTTATCTACTCTGAGGCAGCTTTCAGAAATGGAATTCCATGTTGACTATTAAAAAACTTATCCGTTAATCAACAAACAATTATTCTTAAAATAATTAGCTATTAGAAAGTTGTTACTAATTAATCTCTCACAACATTCAGGTATATGAGGGGTTCACAATCATAGTGGATTATGTCCGAATTTTGTAAGAATGGAGATAGTTCATGTTGGAGTAACCTAGAAGCATGTTCTGTTCACTGCCATAGTGAATCAAGTGATTAATGCGTTTTCTCTACCTAAGATGGCGTTTATTACTTGGCAGTATAATGCCACTATACTATAATGAGCCATTTCAAACCTACATTTCTTCAATTTAGTTCAGTTAGACTTAGTTCATTATGGTGTATTGAATTTACTTAGAACATATTACTTTAAAAGCATTGATAATTTCCTTTATTATTCTAAACAAATTTTCTTTTAATATCATCTCTAAGTTATGCGTTTATTGGAGAAGCAATTTTTGTTTTCTCTTTCAAATGCTTCTCGTAAATCACTGCATGCAAAACACAAATATTGGATAATATTACATAACAAAGCAAATATACTAATACATTTGAAATAGTCATTTCGTGACTTATTCAAAAATATTTCATATTTGAAGGAAAATAAAATAATATGTATTTCCGTACTACTATTCTTTTCAACTAAAAAATTATGCAATAAACTGGAAAACTTTCTTTAAGCTAAACTTGGAACGATAAAATTATTTTTCCTTATTGATGAAAACCTAGTTTATGTGTATACAGAAAAAGCAAACTGTTTGTATATACCCTTTTGTTTAACGGAAGCAAAATATTCTATTATCTATTATTTATAGTATTTGTTTCTAGGCCAATCCTCGCATTAAAAGTTATAATTCATTCAAAGATGAAAGATAATTGTGGCACTAGCTATGCTTAATAATTGATATCGTCGTTTATTATAATGTAATTGTTATTATCTTTAATATTCTGAGAATTATCCAAGATAAATAGAAGGAAATGGGTGATTTTTCTTGGTTATGTTTGGCAAGATTTCTTCATAAAACTTCTATTAGCTACTCGTAGGAATTCTAATACAATGTTTTGTTGTTTTTTAAGTATAATACAGATAAGCTATGCAAAAGTTTTGAACTTGCTATAATTCCTTTTTTCCGATTGGAAAAGTAAAAATATACACATTTCTTGTAATAGTAATACAGAAAATAGACCATGTTGAAGCAAAACAATTAATCAGCATAAATAAAATAAATATATGACATTTAAAGAAGAAATGATTTTTTTTAAATATATTTTTGTAATTTTCCTTACATCATCTCTAATAAAATATTTTTTCTTTTAAAGATTCTGCAGATTTTTTTCCATTAAAAAATTTTAATGCAATTAAATATATTTTTAAAGTATTACTTTAAAATGTTTCTGCAAGAAAACGAGCAAAACATTTTCTTCAATCAGGACTTGAACCTTCACTAACGTTGAAGAAAGCTGCTACTGACCCATGCCTCATTCATAATTAATTCAAAAGAAGTAAAAACATGCTTTTGTTGCACTTTTATTTCAATCTTGGCCATTTTTTGCCAGTATTAGGATTTGCGTTTTAATGCAGTAATTTTCAAGGCTAAACTACAAACACGTGAATCAGTGAAATTGGGGTGATCAAAGGCATAGACTCTCAAAAGTTGTGTGTCATATTAAATTAATAATACTTCATTAATCTATTACAGTGTAATTATTCAAGTATTTAGTTTCACATATTTTTCATTGAAAAAATCTGTTGGCTTAAAATTTAAACTATGAAAATACTGATATTGTAAGACATTCAGGGAGAAAAATAATTTATTTTATATGTTTAATTACATGTGCAAAATCAGTTTTCGTAAATTATTTGAATCATGAAATTAGTAACTAGAGTAGAATCTCCCTATAACTAACTCGGTTGGTTCCGAAAATTCGCAATCGAGAATATTTCGTTGTACAGAGATTGGAAATTTTTGCCGTCATTTCAGCAAATATTAGAAACTCTTTATAGTTAATGTGATGTTTAAAAGCATTATGACTTACAATTAAAAATAAATTAGTATATATTATAAATTTGTTAAACTTATGTGTTTCTACTTTGCATTGAATAAATGAAATGGTCAAAAGTAAAGACGATTGGCGAATTTAGAAAATAAAATATGTTGTGCACTTACGTTTATTTTACTTCAACCACCCCGTTATTTTACATTGCTTTGCATTCCGTGATTTTAAATTTTCATAAAAATTTTCACATTTTAAAACTGAGCTGAAATTAAGAGTCATGCACATTTTCTTCCCTTTGTAAACCTCTTTTAATGGTTTCGAATGTTTGTAGCATTTCGGTATGATGTGGTTTTGGTTGTAAAACGTCATTTCCGGAATCTGTTTCACTTTCCTGGTCTTCATTTTTGTTTACTACACTGTTCAAAATCTCTTCATCTGTAGGATATGAAGAAGAGTTCTGCATCCACTTCTAAAACATCGGAAAAGTCGTCTGTTACTCTTTCATTAAATGGTCTGTCCAAAAATTAGAAATTTTCTTCAAAACTGACAAAATATCTAAAAGATGAATCTGAAAAAATTCGTTATAAGGGGACAATCTCTTCGTTATATGGAGACTATTTTTAATGTTATTTAAGCCTTATAGTTACGTTCCATTCAAAAATTTTGTTATAGGGAGAAATTCGCTGTAGGAAGACTTCGTTATAGGGATATTCCTTTTGTCTGATTTATGCTAAATTTTGGCGAAATTGAGAAAAAAATTGCTAACTGTTACTCTAACTTTAACTCGCTTACAGCCAGAAAAAATTATGCTGAAAAAAGAAGAAGAAAATGTGCTAATAACTTGATCAAATACAGTATCAGTTTTAGCTTCTACAACGGATAAAAAGTGAAAATTAAAAGATATTAAATTTATCATCTACCTTACGTCCACACTTTTTGTACTATCAATATTTAATCATTAAAAAAACAGAGTGTGTAATGATTAAGCTAAATACCCTCCAGTTCACGAAGTATCTGTGGAGTTACAGAAAAACTTTTTTTTCCCTTAGACTACATAAGCTCATTAGCAGTTCACCAATTTCCATTTTCTTACTGGAGGAAAGGTTTTGCTTTTCTTTCCCTCTTTTTCCTCGTTTTTTTTTCCCTCAGTGAAACTTTATCTTTTCGAGAACGAGCGAAAAAAAAGTTAAAGGGAATCCTTTATTTTAGTTCATTAATTCATTTTTTTCTCCTTCCGCAACATTGTTATCTAGTGCATATCAGTTAAAGGCCTCTGGAATTGAATTTAATATCTTAAATTAAGGTCTCTAGACAGAAAAGTTCCTATCCATTTTATTAACAGTGGAATGAAAAAGGATAGATAAAAACGTGTTTGTTGAGTATTAAATAAAATTATTTTAATGTTTATCCTTTTCGGGATTAATTCGTTTAGATAGGGAAAGTAAAAAGTATTTTCAGTTACCCACACATTCAAAAATGTTGATACTTTTTTTCTTCTGTTTTTAATTCCTTTAAACAGAAAACTTTTATAACAATACTAATTTACTTTTTCATTGTATATGAAAACATGAATATAGAATAATACATTAAAAATAAAACCATTTAGTTATTGTTTAGAATAAAATTATAACGTGAGCTATTATATTGTAATTTAACAGACTAATAGTATTCGCTACATATATACAGGATGGCATATTTAGCTGCATAAAAAAAATGTTGATAACTTTTTAACTATTGGCAATATTTTGTTAAAACTTGGCGGCTAGATGCTGGACATGTTCGGCTTTTTTCATTTCTTATTTCTTTTATTTCATGACTTTATTTTTATTTTTTTTATTTTATTTTTTTATTTTATTTTTGCTTTTCATCACCACTCTAATTTTTGTTGTTCAATTTTGAAGTGCCTGTGTCAAAATACAGCTTTTCTGAGCATATATTGATCTTCAAGGGCATCTACATGATCTATAACAGCCCATTTGAGGCTGTCCATTGAGGAATTTTTCTAAAAGGAAATGTGTAATCAAATCGAATATGAAGGTTAAGAAAACTGGTCAAGTGTTAAAACAATCAAAAATTTGATTCAAAGATCATTTGGATTCGTTCGTTTGTTTGTTTGTGGGATTACGGCCGATTAGCAACGCGTGGGTTCTAGGCCGAAGGGTGGGGCGCCCTCCGTAGGGGTCTTTCTAAGGGGTCCTAACCCATGTTTACGCTAAGTTGAACCCGGGACCTTCACACTTCGCACGTCTACCATTTTCAGTGATATAACCACTGTGCCATGGTGAGGCTTCATTTGGATTCGAGAACGCTCATTCCTCGAGTGAGTAGTACAGAATTTTGCTATTCGTCTGCACCATGTTATAGCCATTGATAGTGAGGATATCGAACATGCCATAAAACAAATGAGAATATCCGTAGTTACTTTTAAATTTGCACTAATTTTTAACTCGGTAACTTTTGAAATATTTAAATTTTATTCATGTTGTCAACCTGTAAATACATAGTTTTGATTTTGTTTTTAAATTAAATGTTGCTTTTTAACGGCTGTAAATTTACAATGACAGTCAAAACTCGGGTACTTCATCGGGTCTGTATTTTCTATTTTTGTGCAAATCACCGTAAATTTTTTAAAAGATGAGAAATATTCAAATACGCTTGGCTCACAATTTTGCCTGATCGATTCTAATAAAATTATAAAAATTCCAATAAAATGAAAAAGTAACAAAGCTGAATTCTTTTAAAAATCAAATTCTATTCTGTGACTACATTTTCATCAGGAAAACTGTCTAACAGATATGCATTTAAAAAAAGCACTGCGTCAATAATATTCACAAAATAACAGTGAACTTTCAATGGCATAGAAATACTGTTCTATCCAAAGAGAGAGAAGAAATCCCAGCACTCTGGTAGCAATGTAAATGGACATATGTCCTAGCGTATTATAGATATCCCTTGTATTTTCAATAACCGAATGTTGATTTTTGAGATATTTTCGCAAAGGCGTATTGGTACTAAAAGCAAACTTTGTGGTACCAATTTTTTAAAAATATCTTGAAACTATTTTTAATTTTTAGCAATTTTACGAGGTATATTTCTATAACTGTACCGATAATCTTGCACTATATATCTCAATTGGAACTGAGAAAATCGTATTCTGATCAAAGTTATCTGAGAAAAAATAAACAGTTTTACTATCGCTAATACCAACTTTCAAAATATCTTCATGAAATTGCTTCTGGTTGAAAGATACAAAATGGACCGTTGACAGTCGTAAAAGAAATGCAATACTAAATACCATTTTAATATTTCAACCTGGCACTTTCAATTTTAAAATTTTCTGTGCGTTATTAAAGTATTGAGTTATTAATTTAAGTGATGGTTTATCACTTTTAAAATATTGAACTTGACTACAAAATAAGAATCCAGTCGGAATTCTGTACGTTCTTTGTAGTTTTCAAACTTCGTATATGCTAAACAAATAACTAGTAATTAATAATTAAACTTGTTAGATTTACTCTTCCGATAAATTCGAAACAATTGTTGGATGTTTAATGAACTCGCCCACTGGCGCGCTTCCAAAATAAACTTCAATGAATCTTTCAAAAAACAAACCTTTAAACTTTATTTTTTATCGAATCTAATTTTTGCGTGTGCGTGTGTGTGTGTGTGTGTGTGTGAGTGTATGCTCCAAAAATACGGAATTTTAATAAATTTCAATTTATTGGCTTCCGTTTTAAGTCCATCATGCACTTCTCGTTCCATTTATCACAGTCTTACCCTTACGTAACCTACAAAACCATATAGTTAGCAGTAAAACTTCAGAAGTTATGAAGCCTGAAGACAAACGATTTGAAGAGATAAAAGCTTCTTAATCTCGAATTTTCAAGCGCATCGCTCTTTTTATCTTCGCATTATTTGGAAATGATTTATGATCACGTGCATAAAAAAGTAGCTGTTGGCAAAGTGCGTAACTGCTTACTTTGTATCTATTGAAATCCCAAAGAATGTAGAGAAATCTTATGAAATGGATAATATCTTCTCGTATGGGCGATATTTAAAAGAGTTAAGTGCTTAAAATACAGGGTGTATATTAAAGAATGTCTCGACTTCCATGAGCTACAATTAATGAGGCTGTAAAATTTGCAACATTTTTAGGCGAAATAAATAAAAAAATAACATTTTTTCGAATTTATAAAATTATGTACACTAAAAACATTTTCGCTACTTTTACTTGTATTTTACTGGCGCATTGGTTACAAGTAACTGCGGCATAACGTAACTTGTAACTGAAATATTGCTGGTTGTAAGTAACTACAACACAATGTGAGGGTATGTTTCTCTTGACCACCTCCCAGAAAAAAGTCACTGACCAATGGCTTAGTGGATAAGGCACTGAACATGGCTAAAATGTGAAGGTCCAGCTCTGGCCTGCCGATCTGATTATCTGAAGTTTTGAACAATTTTCTCCAGGTATAACGTGATTACGCATTATAAACAGTTAAAAATTTCTCGGATCAGGGCATGCCCCTTTAAGTAGATACAGCTCGTGCAGCCTTACTTCAATCAACACAATCAATCAACTAGCCCCAAAAATGGCATGGAACGAAATATATATTACTATCCAGTTCTAACTCTATTTGAAGTCTGAAAAAAAATTAGAGTTCATGGTCTATGATTAATGCTATTCAGTCAAACAGTGCACAAAAAAGTGAGTCATGATCAGAAAACTCCCATATTCGGGATCCTCAAATATCATGTGCAATAAATGATATATTTTCAATTTCCCAAAAAATAAAAATTAAAATGGGCAATTTTCTGCAATATCGAACTAAGTCCATGACTTGGAATAATGTTACTATTTTTCGATTGAATATACTACTACTGCATCGGCGAATTTATACAGCAGTTAAATGTTTTTAATTATTTTGTTAATTATTTATATCTGGATCACTTTTGAAGGTTAAATCAGGTACAACATGTATTAATTTTTTAAAAATCAGATAATAAACTGCTCATGACAAGAAAAAGAAATTATATTGCTAGATTACATTTTTATAAATTTTTATTTGACCACCCCCCTCTACAAAAGATTTCCCAATGAATAAAATGTGTCCCATACACTTAGGAGGTGATGTACAAAGTTGCAGTGTTGTATCATAAAAAGTATCAGGGATATGAAGATATGCTGGCTTGAACCACTTGACAATCCCTCTCGAACGGAAAAAAAATCCCATAGGATGAACGCGCTTCCAGGGACACATAGAAATTACGAAAGAAAAGGGTTTATTGGACTCCGGCAATAAACATTTACATTCAAATTAATGTCTAGCCCTTGACCATCTTCATTTAAAGTTATCTCTGAGACTTATGATAAAGGGTCGAAATTTTGTTCATCACCTCATTAGTGAATGGGGCACATTTTACCAAATGGGATTCTTTTTTTTTTTTTTTTTTTTTTTTTTTGTACGGGATTCATTTACAAATTTAAAAAGTCAAACCTTTTTAAAACTAAGAAGAATATTTTCTTAACTTAGCCTTTTAACCACCATATTGTGAACATTTTTAAAATTTACATTGCCCGCTCATATGTAACAAGTAACGAATTAAAGCGTGTTACCACTTTCTTCGGACACCTCGAAGGCAATTTTTAAAATATATATACTACCAATCTTTTTCGTCCACACAACAGACCACAAATTCTTAAAACGTCTCTCAGTTCTCAACAAAAACAAAAAACAAAATTCCACGCTCATGGCTCATCCACACAGAAAGAAATGTAATCGTTTCCATTATTTAAAAATTAACGTCAATTATACATATTTGTTTTTAGAAGTAAATTTGGAATGAGCATCAAATCTTTTCCTTGTGTGATATGTTTTAACACGTTTGTTACCCTGAACTCGTTTCTGATTAAGTAGAAGCTAAAATCTGAATTCTGGAATACTTTTGCTAAGACGTCGATTTCGCGAAGTTTATTAACCTTGTCCGGTATTTTAGACACAAATATAAGATCGTCATTTAAATGTTAAGTCAAGGACAAAGAAAAAATGGCGATATTCAAATATTTCCCCTAGTCTTTAATTATGCACTCTCTCTGTGTCTATAATAACTATTTATCAACTTCCAAATGACTGTTTAAATTAGAATCATTGACAAATTCAGCTGTAAATTATGTGTTATAGAGCAAATTGCGGATACGTCAATCCAAATCAATGTTGATGACATCTGTCATTTAATTGGAAGCATCTATCAATTTTTATTAAACTGATCAACTAATTATTACCAATCAACTAATTATTTTTCTAAGTCCATGCATTGATTGCAACCAATTGTTTCAATTCAGTTGAAAACATAATGCCAAAATTTCGTAAAAAATGGTCTACAGAATCTAGACATTACCCCATATTTATTCAGAAGTCACGCAAAATCACATCTAAATGATGATAATTCGTCAATATTAGAAGAATTTTGTGATGAATGGAGAACACAAATGAAATCACAGTCACCAAACAGTCCAGACTCTCAGTATGTTAGACTTGGGCATTTTTAACTCAATAAAGTCGCTATAACATCAAGCTTGGCTCAATATATTGATGAATTAACAGAAGCAGAGAGCATAGCTTTTGATAATAGTTCTCCATAAAAACTGGATAATCCGTTTCTACCCCTTCAACAAGTTATGCAATGAAGAACAAAAGAAAGTGTGCAATGAATACAAAGCAGTGAAAAACAATGTCGCCAATAATTTTAAGATCACTCATATAAGGAAAACAAAGCTTTACAGTCAAGGAATCCTTCTACAAGTTACAAACATGCAATAACTAAATTGTTGTTACATCCAGAAATTATCTAAACACTTAAAATAAAATTAATGAGTAATATTTTAAAGTGCAGTGGTGTAACTTTTAGTACATTGTGCTGTCGTTCCACATGTTCGGGGTTCAATTTCAGGTTTAGGAAAGGGTAATTCAGCTTTTCATACCTTGAGTGTGTCGATAAAATGAGGACAAAACTTGATCAAGGACTAAATACTGGGGATTCGAGTCAAGCTGACAACCTACCTGAGGCTTATACCTCCGCACCCCAGAACAAATGTTCGCAAAGTCATGGTTGGGCAGCGCAAATTTTGGCCCCACGTGGGCTATTACGTCAATGTTTAGTTTAGTTAGTATTATTTCTAATTTATTGTTTAAAATAATCTAGATATTTCATAATAAATGTTGCGCTTCATATTTACATAGTTACATTTGCTACTATAATTGGATAAATAAAATTCATCAACTGTAATAATGTTACTATTAATATGGGACAGAGAGACAGTATTTATTTTTAATAATAGAATAAGATGCTATCCTGGAACAACTCTCAAACAAATGCTTCTTCCGTTATTTTTGCTCGAAACATCAAACGGTGTGCATTGAGTATTTTAGATAATAATGTTATAATCGGATACATTAACCATTAAAACTGAGCCATATTATTATAGGGGAAAATTAAAAGCATTACTATAAATATTTTACATTTTTTAACCCGGAAATATACGTACATTTTTGTGTTAAATTTAATGAGCATTGTATATGGTTTTTTTTTTAGAGTTTGCTGTGTGTTCAGCTCTATATTTCATGAGATTGAGTTCAAATAAACCAAATTTCTTAAAATTATGAAATTTTACAAGTTTTTTAAGTGTGGTGAACTGTCAAAACAGAGAAATTAGTAGCTATCCCATTCTTTAAATATATACATTGAATATAAAATTTAGAACGCATTCCACAATTTTTCAGTTTCTATTCTCATTTCTTATTTTTTATTGGTCCCTTATTAGTTAATTTCAATCTTCAAAAATCACCCCATTTATAATATTCTAAGTTCCTTTAAAAGCTCTACAACAGAAGGCATACTTTAAACAATTAAATGCACGTTCATAACACATTTTCCCATTTATCGTAGTTACTATGGAGAAGCATATGTAATCTGAATGCGTCTAGGAGCGCCATGTCCACGCTGTCACATGTAAATAGCCATTCATTCTGAAAATCACAGACTGTGACAGGATGAATTGCAAATGAACTCAAACTTGTAACAAACAGCGAGTGAGAAATAATTTGATTAGAGTGGTAAGCGAAAAATAACCAAGGATGCTTAGATTTTGTCCCAGCGACTCTACATGCAGAATTCCAGACATTTAAAACGCTTAGTGTAACTAATGAGATTAAATATAATAACTAATCGCATTAAAACGGAAGAACAATTACTCCTTTACAGTTTATTCGTCAGTTTCGCAAAACTTTCACATAATTTTCAAAGAAGTTTCTCTTTTATACCAACTGGAAACTATCCTATCAATCTTGTTTTGACTCTCATTTAAGTCATAAGATAAGAGCAACTGAGTTGCGCTTGTCCAGTTCTTCTCTTTTGCTGTTTAAATTGTAATATTTTAAAACATTATATCAGCATGCTCTTTATAACAGAATGATTTTAGAGAAAAGACTTAAGAGGAATAAAAAATGAAAGCTAAAAATTTCATCTTGAAACTATATCTTCCGAAAATTAAATTTCAAATGTTTACATAGCTGTTGTTACTTATTTATAACTATACATAGCTTAATTATTACATTGTTGTTTAGTGTTTTATGTTGAAACTGTTATTCTATTAAAAATAAACTTTGTACATTAGACTCTCGTTTAACTAAGACGGTCGAGAATTTCCTCTTTCCGGATAAGCAAATTATCCCGAATAACCGAATTTATTCAAAATTTTCTGAAAATGATTCGAAAAATTATACAAAATGTAAAATTTTTATACAATAGGGCATTAATAATTTAATTAATACAAAACAAAATGAATGAAAATATGAATTACGATGAATTAGAATATTATCTTCCTCACTTCTCCCCTCCATGACCAAGTGGATAGGACACTGAATATAGCAGATGCTTGAAGTGCGAAGGTCCGGGGTCCTGGCCTACCGCACGGCAGTCGATCTAACGGTCTGGAGTTTTGGGCGGTTTTCGCCAAATGTATCTTAAGTACACGTTAGAATCCTAGAAAAGTCCTCCGCCCAAGGTCCTCCTGTGCAGATAGCCTTCGTGTAAAATTTCTTTAAAGCACAATACGCAATTCTTCATCTGTTTAAGGATATTCTATGAAATTCCTTAACTTCGAGCCATAAGTTTCGTAAAATTTCACTTTCGAATCTCCGTTAATCCATTCTTACTCTGTAATTTTCAGAACTGGTCTCACTTTCAGAAATCTAAAATTTATCTCTGCAGTTCAGTACTGTCGTTGATTTCTGTGGGAATTTTTTAACCGTGGTGCTTAGTACCCATTTCTCTATGCATCATCAACATAATAAATTGGGACCGTCCAGCATAATCCAATCCCGGTTAATCGAGAGTTTATTGGATTACAAATTATAATCCTGTGAAAAAATAAAATTTCCGAAAAAAAGTTTGTTTTTTTTAGCTATGTCTCAGCTGGTGAATTTTTGCTTCTACGAACAGAAAACTTAAGGCGCCTTTTGTATTATAATTCTTCTGTATATTTTTCAAAAAGTTATTTATTTTTAGTTGATTTATGACCAGTACTTTCGCAACTTTAAAAACCTTAAGATTCTTTCGCTTTTGTTGTGTAAACAAAAATAAGTTTTTCCAACGCAACTTGCAAATTGTTAAAAAGAATCCTTCAATCTCCTCGTCTTCTTCCCTCGTTTGATCACCTGGTTTTATGTCCCCAGTCAGCTGTCACTCAGCAAACTCCTCGACAGTGGTTACACCAGAGGTTCCTAAACTTTTTTATACCATGAACCACAGTCCGAATTTTTCTGTTTTTCATGGAACCCCTTAAAAGGGATCATTCCAAAATTCGATAGGTACGGTAATATTTATATTCCGGAGTTAAAAAAGATTGAATTGTTTTGAAACGCTATCATAATATCATTTGTGTTTTGAAGACACATAAGAATGCTTTTTATACATATTACTTTGTCTCGATGTTAATTAGTGGTTTTTCTATGCCTTGAAAAAATAATTTGATTGCTGATCTTTTTTAACAGTTCATGGACCCCACGCATTTGGGGGGGGGGGGGGTTGTTGGTATGGACTCTTTGAAGTCTGGAGTGGACCAGTATGGGTTCCATATGGACTAGTTTTGGAATTTCTGAATTAGACATATAGACAAAATTGATTATCGTATAAGCATAAGATTTTCATATTTGAACGTATATGCCACTTACACCAGCAGAAAAACCAAAAGAGGGACCATAAATAAATACCAGGAGTCCCAAATAACTACTTCTTCGTACTATAATTTATCGAGAGAAGCTAGATTTTAAACACCAAACAAACGATATTAAATTTCATTCAGGTTGTTGGATAACTATAATGAATTTAATTTCGTAAACAAACCTTCATATTTCACTTTCCAGTAACGTATCATGCTTTGAAATGTTTAAAAATAATTTCATTTGACATTTTTAATTTTTAGGGGAGGAAAGCTAATTGTAATACAAATACAATGACAAAATCTTGAGGATACGCAATCAGTTGTTTCTCAAACGGCTTACCTCCATAGCCAGGTCAAAATATTTTATAGTAATCAATTCCTCTAAAAATACAGGTGACAGCAGAAGCCTCCATATTTCAGTACAGAGAAATTTCGCCTACACCTTGACGTAATCAACGCTATTTTTAACACTTCCAGGGGAAACTGCACTACATCACTACATGTACTAAATGAATGCAGCGCTAGGTAAAAATGTCAACCATTAGGCCCAAAAATAGCTGCTTGGGTTATCTCATATATCTAGGAGACATCATAGAAATGACTGAAAAAACACTAAAAATACTGGTGTTAAACGATAAAGTAATTAAAAAACTTTGTAAAAAACACACATAAGAAGTAAAAGGAAAGAGGATACGCGTTTCGTTCAAAAATTGTTTTGAACTTCTTCAGTCCAAGCCCTTCGACGTAAAGAACACAGGGAACTGAAAAGAGAAAAACAAGCAAGATGTTGCCACAAGGGGCAAAGAAAAGTCGAACAAAACCACGGAGAGGGGAGAAAAAAAATTAAAAAAGGGGGATAAAAAGGAAAGGAAAGAAGCACAAAAAATACAGAAATAAAAAAGGAATAAAGAAAAATAATAAAAAAGGGAACACACAAGTACAAACACACACACAAAAAAGAGAAAACAGAACAAACAAACAAAAAAACAAATAGCACACGTTTTTTTTTTTTTTTTTTTTTTAATAAAAACCACGAACAGGACAGCACAATGAATATATATATAAAGAATTTTTTTTTTTTAATAAAAACGAAAAAGAAAGACAGTAACACACGTACATACACATTAAAGAAACAGGGGGGGAAAAAAGGGGGGGTTGACGAAGAAAGTGAAAAGAACCATACAACAGCAACTTCCAAGCAGAATGAACGAAAGGAACGGAAGAACCATCGTTCAGAAGACGATCTAAGTGCTGGGTAATGGAAAAACCTTCCAAAAAATCCAGATGGGACAAAGACTGAGGAGTGCACAAAATCTTAGCCTTAGAAAACTGAAATCGATGATTGGAATTCCAACAATGTGAGGCAATAGAAGATTTGGAAAGTTGCGTGCTTACAGACATATCTCTCATGCTCTTTGAGCCTAAATTTGAGAGCTCTTCTGGTCTGACCAATATAGCCCAAATCACAAGATTCACAAGGAATATAATAAACACCCCAACGGTTCTCAGTAGGAATAGGATCTTTAAGGGAAGAAAATTTAAGTTTATTAATAGGTTTAAAAATGACTTTGAAACCGAAATTTTTGAGAAGTTTAGAAATTTTGTAGCATAAAGGTGAAAAGAAAGGTAGTACAATTAATTCGTTGTGAAAATTAATAGTATTAGTAGAAGTATTAGGCTTTTTAAATTTAGAAACAGCTTTATCAATAATAGAGGGGCTAAAACCACGAGAAACAGCTAAGGATTTTAAGTAACTAATTTCATTATTAAGAGAAGAAGAATCAGAGCAAATTTTGATAGCATGAAACACATAAGTGTAAAAAGCAGAATGTTTTTGCTGGTAAGGATGATTAGATAGGGCATGAGGAGGTAAAGATATAGAAAAGGGCTTGCGGAAAACAGAAGTAGAGAAACCGTCAGGATTCCTAGAAACAAGAACATCCAAAAAAGGTAAAGAATTGTTGCACTCCTCTTCTAGAGTAAATTGGATACACAGATCAACAGAATTAACGATCAAAAGTAAATTAGAAATATCACAATTGGAATCCACTAGAACGAAAGTATCGTCAACATATCTGACCCAGCACGGAAAATTAAAGACCTTGAAGAGCTTCTCTTCAAAATAATGCATATAAATATCACATAAGAGAGGTGAGAGAGAATTACCCATAGCAAGACCCTCGGTTTGTTTATAGAAAGAGCCATTAAAAATGAAAGCAGTTTGTTTAATACAAACGCTTACTAAAGCTATAAACTCTTTAATCTCAATAGAAGAATAATGCGTAAACGCTTTTCCAAACAGTCAATCGCACCTTGGATAGGAACATTAGTGAATAAAGATTTAACATCAAGAGAAAGCATTTTACAATTAGTAGGAGAAAGAAGTTTAACTTTGTTAACGAAATCATAAGAGTTTTTAACAGTGTGGGTATTACTAGCAGTCAAAGGTGAAAGAGTATGCGAGAGGAAACGTGCAAGGTTATAAGAAGCAGTACCAATGTTAGAAACAATGGGGCGAGAGGCAAGAGAAGGTTTATGAATTTTAGGAAGGGCATAGAAACGAGCACAGTTAACAATAGAAGGAATAACATAACGTTTAGTTTGAGCATTTAAGATTACAGAGGACTTCACAGTGTGTTTAATTTCAGAAAGGTGACTGTTAGTAGGATCAGAATTTAATTTAGTGTATGGACCAGTGGTTAGCATGTTATTAATACAATCAACATAAGAAGATTTATCAAGTAAAACAGTCTGGCCGCCTTTATCAGCTTTAGTAATGAGTAAATTAGGGTTAGAATTAAGTTCTTTGAGAGCAGTTTTTTGAGAACGAGAAAGGTTAGATTTGGCATGCATATTATTTGAAGAGATAGTATTAGCAATAAGATGTCGCAAAGTATCAAGATGGTTAGAAGAGAGTTTACTATTTTTAAAGGAGTTTTCCATAGGAGCAATAAGTTTGGAAACCGAAACGTTCCTAACACGAGAAAAATTCAAACCTAAACTAAGAGCATCTCTCTGAGAATCAGTTAAAACATGTGAAGACAAATTAACAACAGTGTCCTGAACAAAAGGACTAACAGAACCGAGGGAAGACCTAACCGGAAGAAGAGCTTGGAATTTCTTATCCAAAGTAGCTCTGTGAGAAATAGAACGTTGTTCAACATAAGCGAAATTCCGTTTTTCCCAGTTAGCAAACGCAGGGTAAGACTTACTCAAAAGCAATTGGAGATCATAAAGATCAGATTCAAGAATCGAAACTTTATAACGAACATCCTGAATAAAAGCCCGTAAAACCGCCCGCTTAGACTTATTCAGAGCCTTATCAACACGAGAAGAACCGTGAATATTGCACTTAATGTCAATGAACTTAGGAATGACATTACTGCGTTTGCATCGAACAAGAAAACCTAAATGATTCAAGAAACGAGAACGTTTCAATCGTAAACGGGAAAAACGGTTAAACAAAGATGAATCCATACAGAAAACACCAAAACAGAAAAGAAATAAGCAAGAAAAAGCACACGAAGAAGGAAGGAAGAAAAGAGAGAACAAAAGTGAGTGTTAATAGTCCAAATAAACAAAACAACTGAAAAACTTTTTAAACCTGTTAATAAACTTAAATTTTCTTCCCTTAAAGATCCTATTCCTACTGAGAACCGTTGGGGTGTTTATTATATTCCTTGTGAATCTTGTGATTTGGGCTATATTGGTCAGACCAGAAGAGCTCTCAAATTTAGGCTCAAAGAGCATGAGAGATATGTCTCTAAGCACGAACTTTCCAAATCTTCTATTGCCTCACATTGTTGGAATTCCAATCATCGATTTCAGTTTTCTAAGGCTAAGATTTTGTGCACTCCTCAGTCTTTGTCCCATCTGGATTTTTTGGAAGGTTTTTCCATTACCCAGCACTTAGATCGTCTTCTGAACGATGGTTCTTCCGTTCCTTTCGTTCATTCTGCTTGGAAGTTGCTGTTGTATGGTTCTTTTCACTTTCTTCGTCAACCCCCCCCCTTTTTTTCCCCCTGTTTCTTTAATGTGTATGTACGTGTGTTACTGTCTTTCTTTTTCGTTTTTATTAAAAAAAAAAAAAAATTCTTTATATATATATTCATTGTGCTGTCCTGTTCGTGGTTTTTATTAAAAAAAAAAAAAAAAAACGTGTGCTATTTGTTTTTTTGTTTGTTTGTTCTGTTTTCTCTTTTTTGTGTGTGTGTTTGTACTTGTGTGTTCCCTTTTTTATTATTTTTCTTTATTCCTTTTTTATTTCTGTATTTTTTGTGCTTCTTTCCTTTCCTTTTTATCCCCCTTTTTTAATTTTTTTTTCTCCCTCTCCGTGGTTTTGTTCGACTTTTCTTTGTCCCTTGTGGCAACATCTTGCTTGTTTTTCTCTTTTCAGTTCCCTGTGTTCTTTACGTCGAAGGGCTTGGACTGAAGAAGTTCAAAACAATTTTTGAACGAAACGCGTATCCTCTTTCCTTTTACTTCTTATGTGTGTTTTTTACAAAGTTTTTTAATTACTTTATCATAGAAATGAATCGGGACCTCACTGAAACAATGTATGGTAAAAAACATTTAAGCAATATCCACTGTATTACTTTTGCTTTGCTCGCTTTCTGAAATGACTTCACAAGCACTTTAAACAATTTACAAGAATAAACTGTTTTAAAATATAAGGATTGTTTGAACAAAGTAGAACACACTGCATTTTAATTGAAGAAATGCTAAAGTAATCGTTAAAATCTTATTTACATTTTGCGGCAATCCTGTAAAACAGTGAAATCCCTCGATAACGATATTTGGGGGTTCAAAATAATGCATTTATATCGCTGTAAATAGAATTATCGTTATACAGGGACTCAATATTGGAACGGAAAAAATTTTGTTCTTCATTTCCTACAGTCTGTGGCGTCAAGGGTTCTCTGCTTTCATCCAGCACCCTCTTCGCGCTCACGCAAACAATACTATTTCTGAATGGGACGAAAATAACGTGTATTTAGTGTTTCAGTAATTTTTACAACACTCCCCCCCCCCCGAAATTTTAGTCAAATGCCCTTGTTTACAATTCTAGAGACGCCATAGAATTTAAATTTTTATCGCATATTTAATATCTAAATAGATAAAACACCAGAAAGTTGTCTGTAAATGTATTACGAGAAATGCACTTTCTCTTAATGCATTTATTCATTATCATATTTGCACCAGAAATACGAAAACGAAACTTTGACAGAAGGTGTAACCTGAAAACATCTTCCAATGGTCCAACTACATTTTATCTAGACTTTCTTTGTGCAGAGTTTAATTAGCATGTATTAGTTGGATCTGGAACAAAATATCGTAATAGAAAGATTTATTGTGATGAATGGGATAGTATTTCCATCGTTGTAGGGAGAACTACCGTTGTAAATAATATTTTTGCACAGAAAACTGCTTTACATTAATCTGAAAGAAATTAAAGCCAGGACTGTGAAAAAAAAAACGTAATAGAGAGAATTATCGTTAAAGAGCATATCGTTGTAGAGATTCTACTGTATTTGAATATATTAAATTTAAGGCAGATAAATATTTAAAATAGATAGACTTACAAAAGCCATAAACATATTTCATATACTTTAGAGAATGCTGAAATGTGGTCTTTGAAGGTGTATTTCAAATATTTTGAGTGCATACCACTCAAATAAGATTGTTTGACTTATTGCAAGACTTATTTATGTTCTTTCCCGTATTCCGAGTAAAAGAACAAAATATTGCTGATCATTAATAAAATTCACCTAGATTTCAACTGAATTTTTCATAAAATAACTTTTTAAAGTTTTATGGAAAAATGTGAACAATAATTGCTAAGCGCTTTGTGTCTCTCAAGTTTCATGTTGAGGTTTTTCTGTTCTATGTAAAACCACAATGTCTTTGTTATTCTCTGTGTGTATTTTAAAGAACTGAAATAAATTCAAAACTTCCCTGGTAAAGTAGCAAAAAAGGACAACGAAAACTTTTCACTTTCCAATAAAAATTCAAATGCAAGTCAAATTGTAACAACTGTTGCAGCGAAAATACACTGAGACTCGTTGTAAATTTTTACATGTAAAAAGAAGTCAAAACCAAATGTATTCCTACTGACAAGAAATTTTACAATTGCTATGTTATCGACCAATTTCTCTTTTTGTATGAATATTTTTCAATTCAAGATCACAAAAGCATGGCAATTTTTTGACTGTTTAAGAAAAAAAATCAGACGATGTTAAACTCTTATTCTAGGGAAAAATATTTATTTAAATTCTCCAAAATTCTGAATTGACAAGATTGACCTATGGAAATTTTGTTTATCCTTCATTTAAAATCAGAATTTTATATTTAAATAACTAAAAGCAGGGTTTTAAATAAAGCTTTGCTGTAGGTCTTTCGAAAGCTTAACTTGAGGAACATTAGGATAATAAACAGCACATTCAAAAGTTATATGTTACATTGATTTACAACAATAAACTGAAATCCAAAACGTTCCCAACTGTTAGAAGAACAAATTAAAATTGCAATTTTATAAAAATGCGTAGATAACATTTGAATACTCACAGTCTTTAATAGAAAGATAGTTTAAAACATTATCGCATATTTTTTTTAATTTGTTTTTTTTTTAAATCACTAAATCAGATGTTTGATGCAAGATGTATTTCGAGTAACTAATTTTCGATAGTTAACCTTTATCCTATTTCTACAAAAAGTTTTTATTTATTAAACAGGGTAATATTTGGAACTGTTAAATTACTAACACAAGCATTTAAATGTCATTTGCATTTATTTATATAGCTGAGAGACAGATTTCGTAAAATGTGCAGTTCTCTTGCGTTTCTGAAAAACTGGCAGCAGGGATAGTGTTTTTCTTAAAATTACCCTCGGCATCGCCAAAATTGATTGTCTTGCAGCTTTTACATAACTTATTTTAAAATCCCCATTGCATAAAGTGTTTTTCTGAGATTATGAATGTAAAAACAAATTCGAATGAAATTTAACTCGAATTAATTTTTTTAAGTAGAATTTCGCTTAAAGCAGAATTTCCAGACTCTACTAATGAAATTTATATTCCGAATATAAAAGTTCTCAACATCTAAAGAACGTATAGGACTCTAGCCGTAAGAAAGTTTTTCCATTTTAGAGACATATAATGTGCCCGCTAATGTCCGTTGCCACCCAAATAATTTCTGAACGATAAGAGCTATAATCACAAACATAGCATCTAAGAATACTAAAGTATCCATGCACTACCCAAGAAAACTGCTTACAGCGCCATCTGGCGTCTAAATTGCGAGTTATCGATCTTGTTTCAAAAATGGTATAAGATACAGGAAAAAAGTCAATTACAAAGTTGTTCAGCTTCACCGACTTATCAAGAAAAGACGTCTTGAGCATCTGAAGTCGTAAAATACAAGCTGAAAAACGCATTACCGATGCTTTTGCTAGCGTGTCACCAGCCAGTTTTGCTCAACTTCCAGCGGGAATAGCAGACTTGCGTCCAGATATGCATTGCTACTGATGGAAAACACTTTTAGCATGAAGGATAAATGAGATTAATTTGAGGTAAGTGCAGTTTTGGAAAATTCGACTAAGCAAATGTGCATCTTATGCTTTCCATCCATAGCATTAATGTGCTTACTAATAAACAGCTCGTGCAAATTAAGGTGTTTTCTTACTAAGTCGATGATGCTCAACAACTTTGTAATTGAATACTTTCCCGTATTTTGGATCGTTTTCGAATTAAAAACGGTAACTCCGAATTTAGCCTCTAGGAGACGTTGTAAGCAGTTTCCTTTCCTAGCTCATGGTAACTTCACTATATCTAGTCACCGCTTTTATGACTGTAGCTCATTCAGAAATTATTTGGGTGACAACGGACTTTTGAGGGCACACTGAGCATTGCTCACTGTGTTTATGAATCCTTGAAATTACAGAAATAATCATGTTCATGAAAAACTTTTGTAAAATAGCTTAAAATAAAAGAATATCTCTTATTTTACATGATTATAAAGTGTATCATTTAAAAAAATAAAACAGTGTGTTATAGAATTATTATAGAGTATCTCATTTAAGAAAAATAAATATTTTTAATCGAGTATCTCATCTAAAAAAAGACTTTTAAGCATACAGTTTTTGTTAATTTTAAATTCACATCACTTAAATTGAAATCTTCATGTTTTATAACTTATATAAAGCTCCGAACCCCTAAAACAAACCGTTTATATAAAATATCCAGATGTTATTAAAATTTATACCTATAGTTCAGCTATCACAAAACTTTTAGAATAATTCGAAATAATAGCTCTTAATATTAGAAGTACTAAAACAATTTCTCATAAGATGTATTTTTTTTTTTTTTTTTTTGTAATCTTTTTATGCACTTAAATGTCTGGTAATTTTAGAAACGGACTGAACACATTTTATTGATCAATCCTCACACTCACTGATTAAACTGAGAAAAAAAAATGTTTAAAAGTGCAAAATAAATCTTTTAATGCAGGTTTTAAAAATATATCGTACGTTATGAAATGTCATTTCGTTGTAAAAATCAAATTACCAAAGCGTATTAGAATTTTAAAATGTAATGGAATTCCATTAGCTAATGCTATGTAAGGCTATTATAAATATTTTTTCAAGTACTAAAGTATCCAGTTGTGTGTCTACATCAGTTTCGTAGTAAGAGCATCCAGTCATAGTTACATTTTTATTGATCAAATTAGCAAATACCTAAGTTATTATCGCAAAATGCATAAAATTGTCGCATAATATTAGCAGTTCTATCAATGCGCATAAGCTGTTCAGTATTTTACGTTTTTTCTTCTTTAAATTAATATAATCTATAACAAAAGGCGCATACATATACTACAATATATCTTTTTGAAACAGTAACTGACGAAGACAATAAAGTACTCAAAATATATGCACATCAGCAGATAGTACTACACAAAGTACTCATAAACGCCGCCTATGATAAATCTACCAATAAATGCCTTTAAAGTATCTATTTTTCTCTTTTTAGTTCTACTAAAAATATAATTTTGAGAAACTGAGTTTAAGGCATGTGACTTTGTTTAAAATATGACTAACGGGTATTACAGAAATACTTAGAATAGCTTTCATATGTTTTCTAGGCCTTCAAAAAAAGCGACATTATACTGTCTTTTGTATTACTACCACAAGACACTCACACCTGTGGCCTCTGAAATTGACTGAAAACTAAACTGAGCTGAACTGACTGAAAATTAAAACAAACCGACTGCCACTTATGGCCTTCAGCTGTCTTATACCATAAAATAACTGTTTAAAAAGGTGACGAAATAATCTTGTCATAGTCCTATGAGGGCTGTGCTTATATTCGTATATTTTCATTTTTTTATATTTGCAAACATTATAACCCCTTTTTTAACTCTATATTGTTTACAACTTTTAGATAAGCATTAAAATACATTCATTATTTTGTAATGATGCACAGACATCTTTTCTTAAAAGATCTCCCGCTTCACATAATTTTGGTAATGTTTTAACCATAAAGCAACAGTAATATCGGTATCTTATGGCTTAATTTCAAACCTATAAATTATCTTAAATGTCTTTCGCATCCCTGAAACTTTTATGACAAGTTCAGGATGTCATCGACCTACCGCTGAGAAGGCGCAATTAGGAATCTTCGGGCGCCCTTCACTAATGATGTGATTCTAATGACTGGAGCGAAATTTCACGTTTTCCAGGATTTCAAACACAACAGGAGATAACCTCAACGATCTGAGGAAACTGGCGATAATTAATGATAATAAGCGCTGTGACATATTAGACCGAAAAATGGGCATATTTGCATTCGGCTCGAGGGGAAAAAAGATCCCTCATCAAAGCAAGGAGCAATGAGTAACGCTCTCTCTGATGACTTCCATTCGTTACACAAATGAGCCAAATGGAAAGGTAGTCTATGAGCGTGTAATTTAGTTTAATCTTTGCAATTATTTACGTTCTGTTCTGTTGCGGCTAATCATAAAGGAATGGAAAGGCGATGATAGGAAAACTGATGTTCTTGGGTCAAAGTAACTTTTTCTCGTATTTTGAGTTCCTTCGGGTAATTATGACAACTGAACTTTAAGAGATAATTTGGATGAATAGCGTCATTCCTATGTATTAGAGGTAAAGAATATAGAAGAATTTATTTCCATAAAGGCTCTGATCAGAAAGGGGGACAGAAAAAAAGCATTGGATCTATAAAAATCCATTTTCTATCGTTTATTTTTCACTTAAATTTTAACTAAAAAGTTATCTTTCAAAATTTTACTTTGTTTTTGATACTATTCTAATATTAAGTAAGGAAAATAACATTGAATATACAGAATTATTTAGTTATCGATTCCTCAACTCACAGCCGAAACTAGTGAAGTTAAAAATGGAAATATGTGCATATTATGACATGAGAGCACACTAAGTATTTCCCAATTTTAAACACCAAGAGATGCTGCGTTCTGCTGGAACATTCATTTTATGTGTTCTTTCAAATCTTTAAAGAAAAAATAAATAAACAATAACAGTAAAATTTTTTCCTTTAAAATGTAACAAACAATAATACCTAAAAATCAGTATCAAAATTTTGCAATCTGTGCCTTCAAAGAAGAATACATAATTAAGATTTGTTTTTCACAAATTTTTCTCACCTTCAAAGAAGTTACCATTTTGTATCAGATTTTTACATTAAAATGCAGCACACACGAACACATTCTTTAAGAAACATGAATTCAAAATTAATAAAAAAAGTAAAGTTATATATAAAAGTCTTTTGTTGATGAAGGTTGTTAAGACCATCTATAACGGAATCCTTCACGGTAAATAGTCATCACCGTTTGTGGAAAACCCGGTAGACTGATTGTATACTACTATTTAATAGTCCTTACGAAGACAAGACGTACGACAAATTGTTTTAAAGGTATAAACTGGTTCATTTGGCAATAAAAATACATTATAATGGCGGAATAATATCTACAATGTAGCTCAAGAAATATTTGAGGACGAGAAGGGGCTCAGAAGAAAAAAAAAAGACAAAACGCTCACAAAGGGGTCTGATTTATATCATCGTTTTGAGGAATAAAAACTTTATTCAAACTCTTCTCTTCCCATTTGGTTACATCTCTGTGCAGATAGATCACTTTATGCAGGAACGTCTTTTTTTTCCAGTCTGATTTTATATTTAAATCACCAAATTTATTTAGATTGTGAACAACGAAGAATTCACTTCTTCGGCTTAACAACTACCTTGAAGGACTTACGCTCACTGAAGCGTAAAGCTTTAGATTATTTAGTTTAGATTTGTTTTTTACTCGGGTGTTTGCAGTGATAAAAAATTTCTGATATTTTATTATTTAAATTTTGATAAATTTTCCAAAAATTCATATTAAGAAACTGAAATTCACGAGACTTTTTTTAACCTATCGGCTTTATGAAAAAATCATTTTTTGTACCACACAGATAGGTGCTTTTACCAATGCTTAGATATTTTGCAATTTAACGAGAAAAACAAATTCACAATAAGATTACCTTGAATTAAAAAGTTAAAACACGAGTATAAAATATTCAATTATTGTTTTTATTTTCATCATTTAATCGCTCTAAAATTAAAAATATTTCAAGAAAAAGTTCCCAGGAATTTATATTGTGTGTTACACTTTATCTAAACTTGTTTTAAAGCTTTCATGCTATCCCAATATTAACCATGAAACCAAAAATCATAGTCTTTTCTATAATCTTTCATAAACAATATTTGAATATCACTTACAAAATATATAATATCGCCTGAATACTTTTCCAATCATTAGAAAATCCCGTTCATAACACACTAAAAATTTTGTTCAGCTTTTCAGAGTTTCCTTGAATCATCTAAATGATCTCCTGTAATGATTTGAGGAAAAGTTTCTCATTTCAAAATTTTAAACATCATATCCTTGATGAACTAAATGAAAGACTTGTAATTAAAGACAATAAATGATCTAATGTTTATGCATCATACATCGGAGGGTACTTATCTGCGAAAAAAAAAAAATCCTTCACCAGATCGTGAACGAGTAGAGAATCTTTTGATAACTTTCATGTATCAGCCTAATGAACGTGGTTGAATGGAGATCTGAGAGCACGCAATTTCGGTTAATAGCCGCAATTATTTAATTATACCTTCCTTCATATAATTATACTCTTAATAAATTATACGTTTAAGAATAGTAAATACCTTGCCATTAAGGAATTGTTTCTGATTTTTAAATATCTTCCAAATCGTTAGCAAACAGTTTAAAATAATATGTAAATGTGTTTTTAAAATATGTTTCATGCTCTAAACCTGACTCCGTTATTAAACCCGCGATTACATACGTGGTAAAAACGAACGGAATTACTCGTGCAGGGTATCTCATACCCAAAGGTGTTCTTTTATGTTTTTTATACTTAAAATCGATACACGAGAGGTAAAAATGAAAAAAATAAACACAAAAAGAAAAAATTGTAACGATACATTTATATATACTAATCGAAACACAATTTAAAAGCATGCTTATATACACAGAACTAGAACCTCTCTCAGAATAATAGCAGAAGTACTCGCGCAGGGTATGACACACCCGGTGAGGCAATATTCGAAAACCTATTTGAAGAATTCGAGCACAAATTTTTAACCCTTGAAGGTTAGAACTTTAAAGATAGCTGCACCAGACCACATCCATTTTGAAAGAAAAAGGAGAGGAAGGCACATCGGAAACAAAAGGTTATCTCAGAAAAGTAACAGAAATACTCGCACAGGGTATGACACGCCCGAAGGGGCGATATCCGAAAACCTATATGAAGAATTTCAGAGCAAGTTTTATCCCTTCATGATCATGGAGTCAGCTGCACCAGGTCCCATCCATTTTCAAAAGGAAATTAGGAAGGCACATCTAAAACAAAAGGGTAGCTAGTATACTATACCCTGCGCGAATATTGCCGGGTTAATGAAATATAGAACCCGTGTTTATAACACTTTTAAGGTAATTTCTTAAACACACCAATTGTAACTTTCACTGCTTTGGAAATTACTTATGCATGGTTATAAAGTAGTCTAATGTAGAGTGTTCCGAAATTTTACTAATTAACCAAAAATAATGATAGTACACGACGAAAGCGAACCACTTTCAACTTTACTTTTCACATCCGTGCGATGATCAAAACCATTTTTGTAACACTCTCCATTTTAAAGCATTTTCGCTTAATTTGTTTTTGAAAAGACGGGTCAAGAGAATTCAGCAGTTAAATACAAGATTTATAAAGTAAAATTAGATCACAATGTAAAGAAAATAATTACTGCATTTTTGAATGCAAATATTTAAGAGATTCACTAAGTGACACGGAAATTTTGAATACACTTTGTAAGTAAGTGGTGGTATCATATTAAATTGATCAAAAGTGCTTTTTTTTAAATTACGTTAACGGAGAAAGTAATGCATGTTTTTTTTACATTAAATTAAAACAAATTTTTAAGTGTTCTCAATTACAAAACGTTTGTGCGATGAATTCAAATTTGTTACATTATACAAAAAAAATTTCATCGATACCTGTCTTTTCCTTTCAATAAAGACGAGTAAAATAAACGTAAGGAAGGCCTCCAACCATCTCTGGAAAAAGAATTTCAAAATATTCCGAAATCGATTTTTTATTACATTTAAAACAAAAATGCTATAGATATCTCTTTATTTTTCCTTTAGAACACTTTGGACCCCTACCACTTACTGAATGTTGGAAAATCGTCTTTCATCAAAAACCTTCGTTACAAACTAAAAGACAAATTTTGTATTGTTAATTTTATTAGTTTTGGCTAGCCAAAAAACTGGCATCCGAAAAAAAAACAGATTACTTTCCGGTTCTTCATGTATTTTGAAGTGCATACAGTTGATAGTATAAAATAATTATATGAAACTGTTGCAAATTATATCCTTAAGAATCATAATTTATAGCAAAATATTACGGATATAAAATATTAAATGTAAGCAATTTGAGTCAGAGCATTTTAAGTAAAAGTAACAACGGAAAAGTTTAAAAAAAAGGGGGGGGGGAGAGCGAGAGAAAATTTTGCATGATTGGAGTATTCTAGGAAATAAATGTTTTTAATTAATGTTTTAAGTTAAGATGTTTTCGAACTTTTTGGCTCGGGGAGTGTTTTTAAATTTTTGGAGGGTCACTCATATCCTTGTACATGTATGTACTCAGATTTAATAACACCGGTAACGCAATTCTACTAATGCCATCTACATGTATTTTTTCTTCTTCGTTATGGATTTTTTTAGTGATGGACGTCAGACGGAAAACAAGCGTCTCGCGTCTCGCAAAACAGCCTAAAAGCTTTGTCTCGTCTCGCAAAATCCCTATATCGTAATGTTCAAAATGTGTATTTCGTCTCGCAAAAAATCTGTAAATATCTGTCTCGTCTCGCACAAATTCGTCTCGCGTCCATCCCTAGATTTTTTTAAATTTCAAATATGGACTTTTGTCTGTAAGTCAAGTTCTGCAATAAAATACTGCCGCCATTCAATCAATTCACGTCCCTTTTGTCCATATTTTTTCCGTATCAGCATATTTAATTAGAAAGACATAAATACTAAACATTTAGGCATTGTTTCGTTAACTACCAAAAACTGTATCTATTAATCTAATGGTAACACGGGCAATCTTAAATTATTTATTTAGATTTTTTTTAATGGTAGTTTACGAGGAATTCAATCAAAAATAAATTATTCAATAGAAAATTAAGTATGAATTCCGCGAAGTTTTTTAAGTACAATTTACACGCAAACTAAGTTCCGCTAAACAAAAGAAAAATCTAATTAATGGAAAAGAAAAGGAAATCCCTAGCCGTGGTTTACTTTCCCGTAAACTGATAAGCTTGAAGTTAGGTAAAAGGGCGTGAAATAGCAAAATTTCGCTTTTTGTATAAAATGATAATTAGATAATTATTAATGACCCTGTCTCCTCTTCTGCTTAAAAAATAGCATTTTAATGTTCTTTATCCGATAAATATTACTTTAACTAGTTTTTCGTTTTTATTTTTTTAAGGTAAACAAATTTTGTAAGCGAGAAAAAAAGGAAGATTTTTAAGATACCTCTATACTGAATATCTTTTTCTTACTTATTATGTTTTTTTTTATATAGCTCCATAAGTTAGTGATTACCATTTAATTAAGGAGGGGGTTGTTTTTTTTAACAAATAACACGTTACTAAAATTAAATTATATAATTTTTAAGACATTAATCATAACGGTGGGCAGGGAATTGTACTTTATAAACTCTTTTCCAAGTGAAAGATTTTATATATATATATATATATATATATAATGTAATATAAAATTAAGCAACTTCTCAAAATTCAAATTTCTTTTAACTTCCTTCAAAATTCTATAGGGACGTAGCAGCTTCCGTTTTCAAACAGAGGATTTCTCTCCGGATCTAAATTTAATAAAAACGCAACTGACATATCCCCCTTCTTTTACAAGGTTCTCTGGCTTCATATCTCACAAGAATTTCCTGGGGCTGTGAGACCCGCGCATTTCAATAGCCAATAAATGAACCTTTTTTGGAACATGTGATTACTGTATGAGCCATGTGGCCCGCACTAATATAAGTTCAAACACTAATTTAAATCAACAGCTGCAGCTACGAGGACTTCGGTAGCCCCAGCGCCCCTCGGATTCCGTCTATTTTCGGCCAGACTACATATCCAAGGGCCGGTGTCCATTCATAGTATTTCATATATACACAGGCAGGGCGTTCCAGAAACACTAACCAAGACTTTTATTCTTTAGTAAAATACATATACATTAAATTAATGAGCTATAAAAAGTAAAAATATTTATTTATGCCTCTTTTATAAATTTTAAGATCTATAAATTAATAATTAGGTTTTAATTGCTTTTAACCAAATCACATGTTGCAAAATTAAATTAGAACCTGAACTGTACTTTAAAAAAAACTAATCATTGTGATAGGAGGGGAATTGCACTTTATAAATTCTTTTCTTAAGTTAATATATACCCAGGGTGTCCCAAAAACACTGAACTAGGCTTTTATTCCTTAAACCTTTAACGCGCAGTGTACCCGCTCTGGGAGCACCAAACGCTGACGTTTTGACTGTTGCCAGTCACGAAGAATAGATTTGATTTCTATAAAAATAGTTGCGGGTGACATAGCTCCACGAGAATCCTTTACTTTTTAGCACGTCATTTCCCGTCAAAAAATCGTCACGATAATTTTTAACAGCACTGACATCTGCTTAAAAATGGAAGAATGCGAGAACAGCTGGATAGATTGTCCAAGGCTGAAAAAAGAGCAGCCGTTGCCATCGCTCGACTTAACTACCAGCAAAATGGCGGACGATCGAAACGTTCATCGCGTGCCATCTTGCTGGTAGTTAAGTCGAGCGATGGCAACGGCTGCCCTTTTTTTCAGCATTGGGAAAGGGTTGCGCCTCAAAGGGTAAATATTGATTATATATATACAATAAATTTTAAATCTATTTATAAAAGGCACATGGTAAGTTATGGTATTGATTAAAATATGTTTGTTCAGGAGATTAAATCTAAATAAAAGCAAAATTTTTATTCGGCCCCAGTACAAAAAAGTTTCTGATCAGTAAAATGTGCCCCATACATTAATGAGGTGATGTACAAAGTTTCAGCCTTTCATCGTAAAAAAACTCAAGAGGTATGATTACAAAAGTTTGGAAGATGTATGACGTATTTATAGCGTCATTTTTTTCTTTCGTAATTTGCATACAATCCAGAAAACACGATCGCCCGACGTGATATTTCCCGTTCCAGAGCCATTGAAAAATTATTTACATCAGCATATACTTTTTAGGATTGCCGAAATTTTTGCATCACCTTATTAATGTGTGGGATACATTTTACCATTTACGAATTTTTTACGGAGACCGTATAAAAAATTTAATTTTGTTTTTATTTGAGATTTAATTTCCTAAAAATTTTAATCGATACCAAAATTCTGTACCTTTCTTTACGTAACTTTGTAAATCAACATTACGTAACATTCAATCATTGTATATGCCTATGTATCTTTATTTTATCTCTTATGAATTTAAACAGTTTGAGACACTTTGAGAGTGGTTATTTTATTTTAAAAAAGAAAAGAATGGACATGTAATTGGTTATTTCGATTGAAGATATAAAAAATGATTGATAAACATTCGATATATATTTAAATAGTGTATATATCTTTAAAAATTGATTATGTTTTACAAATTCACCCATTTGGATTTGTTTATTTCCCACCCTTTCAAAAGCAGTTTTGCTTCGGCCATTCACGACCATTCAAGAAAATTCAGTCTCCTTCCCCCTCCTTTCCGTTCATCAACTCTCCAATCGGAATCTTGTATTTACCTGAAATTTTAAAACATTAACTTTTAAAATTAAATAAATTGTTGTACATACTATAACTCCACCTACCATACTATAATTCCTCCTCCTGTTTTAACCCTTCTGTGCCCACTATGAGAAATCCCAAGCAATAAAAGTATCATTATTGAAATTGAAGTTGTATTAACAAAATACACTCAAAATCTGGTGTTTCAATTACATATAATTAAGTAACTTTGTATAAAATGCCCATAAGAGCAAAATAAAACTCTTGGGGACACTAAGCATAGAAGTCTTTTTTATCAATCTGCGCGTGGGCTTGGAAATTAGAGATTTATTTTCACCTCTTGAAATGTACATAGACTCTACTTTTACATATTATTCATAAGAAGGTAAAAAAAAAGAAATTTAAGCCACCCCCTCCTATATCAACCGTACAAATGTCGAACGCAGGCTAGACGTACTTCTCGTATACCACTGAAACTTGAGAGCGGCACTGAATTTATGCATCACAATGGAACAAAAGCAGTGTTTTTCCGTGTCACGAAAGCGTATTGAATTGTAATAATAGTGCATAAAGCGTTCCTGTTAGTGTATTACATCTGAAACGCTGTATAGATTTATTGCATATAAATATCTATTTATTTAAAGACATAGAACTACTTCGAAACCTAATGATGCATAAAAAAATTATATTTTCGAAAATATTATTTTTTCCTGAGAAATTATCCAACATTTACTAATACCTTAAATTGACTCATCAGCATTAAAATTTAATTTCCAAGCTGTCTATAAAAAAATTGGGATTTCTACGTTGAATGAAATGTTTAATTAAATTCTCAAAATATTTAATTTTGATAAGATCGTACTGCTACTTTTATCGTTAAAAAACCAATTAGTTCATGAAAAAAGTACCTGTGTTTTTTTTTCTCTGTAAAGATTACATTTGAATTAAGAAAAAGACGAGAAAAATCGCATAATCTCATCTTCGCTTTTACTGAGAGGACTATTTAAAAACTATTAATTAATGTGCATTAAAATTTTAATGCAACTATTTAATTCCATAATTAAGGACTTATTTTCAACTGTTGTTGGCAATATATAATGAAAAAGGGATACATATTATATCATATTAATAATTCGAGCGTAATTCATTCGCATTTTATTAAATTTATATTTTTCAACATTCTCCCAGAATCTTTTTTAAAATAACGGTAGTTTCGAATGCATGCGATGTTGAATGCATGCGACCAAACACAAGATTTTTATATAATACAGCTGTTTTTCGATCATATGATTTACATTGGAGCTCAGATGTATTTCCAGAACTTAATTAATTTCAAAATTTTAAGAAGGTTTCGAAAAATTTTTGAGAAGATTCTAGCTTACGAATGATTTTCTGCAAGATTCTTTTAAATGTATCTTTGTATCCTTTGTACAACTTTTTTTTTACAATATCTGTGTTGTGAGCAAAACAATTAAAATTTTCTGAAATACGCCAAAATTTACGATCCAGATGCAACAATTTTTAAAAATAGATGAATTTTTCATTAAAGAGTTTCCAGGGATTTTTATTGTTAATTTTTGTTTCAATAAAATGCATACTAACAATGAAAAATAGCCATAGTGCATCTTTATTCAGCATCGTATCTTTCCAAAATTATAAAACTTATTCTATTTCAGGTATGTCTTTCAATAATTATAAGAAGATTGTTGTGTTAAGGCAACGCTACAGGAGAGTTAATCTGACTAATGACAGGTGCCTTGGGAAGAGGGCTTTTTAAGAGGCTCTAACGCGTTTTCACGTAATATCTAGAGAAAGCCGTCCAAATTTCCAGACCATTATATCGACAGCTTCGTGATAGGCCAGAACCCCGGACCTTCACACTTCAGCCATCTATCAATTGTCAGTATCTTATCCACTCGGTCATTGGAAGGCAATTGTAATAATGATAAAACTTACTTCTTCATTTTAGATAAGTATATTTAAGTTTCAATACAAAATACCAATGCCTCTATGTATAATATAAGTAAAGTTGTATATTAACATGATCTAAAAATAAAAATAAACAAATGTTTTATCGAATATCGAAGTCTAATACTTGCTTCTTAAATTAAATTTTTATAAAAAAAATGTTTCTAAAAATACTTTTGTGTAAGTGTGTTATATTCCTGTGGTATGAAATTGAGTTGAAAAGACTAAGTACAAATCATATAGGGTCAGGTAGGGTAATTAGGACCAGCGGAATTTTAAAGAAATCTATGAATGATAAACTTTCGCAAAAATATTTGGCTTAAATATTATAATCTATTTTTTATGATGGTATCTTTCATCTATTTATCTTTCAATTAATGTTTAAGGTAGTAACATTTGAAAAACAGGCATCACACTATTAAATTTTCACTTAATAGATTTGACGGCTCGGTGTTTTAAGTTATTTGGCGTAAACATATTTTGTTTAATACAAGCTAATTCATTTTTAAATTTTGTTAATAATGTATCTAAGAGTTTCCGACTGTTGTTTTTCTAGCATATTTATATATATTTAAATCTATGGTCGTAATTTCCCTACAGTTTTTTAAAAAGTGGGATAATTACGACCATGCATAAGAATATAGTAGAAAAGGTTATTCTGACCTAGAAAAGCACATGCTTGTCTTATACAACTTTAAAAAAAATTAAGGAAAAAATAATTTAAACAACTTCATTTATACTTTATATTTAATGGAAAAATAACTTATAAAATGAAAATTTTGCGATTGATTAATTTTTTTAAATTTCGAATTCTTAAAACTTACTATCCTGACCTGTAAACAGAACCAGAAGTACATTTCAAGCGCATTAAAACTATGCCTGATAAGAATTTTTAATAAAAATAAATGAGACACGAGTGCACATTACTTAATACAATTTCTTTATAATTTTGGAAATTATAATCTTATTTCTCAATTTTTATGTAAGCATTAAGGTTTTATTTTTATGTAAACATTAGGTAAAACAATCTAGAGATCGTAATTCTCCCAATTTTTATAGTAATTACCCCCATTGCTCTTTTTTTCTGTTTTCTAATTTTGGGGGGTAATCGCGACCACAACCTTGCATTTTAAGCAAACGATTCTACGGAAAAAAAATTATTATACAGGGTGTTCCTAAATTATATGTCAAAAATGTAAAGGCAGATAGAGCGGATCTAGACGATTCAGACTCACATAGCAATGTGGAGTCAGAAATGTCGTCTTCATTTGCCTGGTAATAATCAATTTGGAAGAAGTTTTAAAGTAACAGTGAACTTTCCGACCATCCTTTGTCAAAAACAAACGCATTTTTTACAGAAAGCACTTCACTAAAATTAGTAGTTTACAAATTCTATTTCGTCAAGGGGATCAAGACGGTTCAGAATCACATAGCAATGTGGAGTCAGAAATGTCGTCTTCATTTGCCTGGTAATAATCTATTTGGAAGAAGTGTTAAAGTAACAGTGAACTTTCCGACCATCGTTTGTCAAAAACAAACGCATTTTTTCCAGAAAGCACTTCACTAAAACTAATAGTTTACGAATTCTATTTCGTTTCATTGATGAAAGTCTCCGAGAAAAGCTCATTGCTTAAAACTTGATTAAGAATTTAGACCAACAATTCTTCCAACGTGATTATTAACAGGTACATGAAAACGTCATTTCTGACTGACTCCACATTGCTATGTGATTCTGAACCATCTTGGTCTCCTCTACCTGCCTTTACATTTTTGACATATAATTTAGGACCACCCTGTATTTCTTTAAAGGTCAAAATTTTCCCCTAATAAGTAAAAACAATATTTTTCCTATAAATAAAAACGTAAAACATTTACAAAGTTGAAACTTAGAAAAATTGTTTGTAATTACCCCCACCTGACTCAAAAGCATATCACACTCAGCATATTAGCAATGTTTATTTACTCTTTCACATAATGAAACACATTTTCATCCACACTCAGGTACCTATGCAGTTCTAAACTTACAGGGTTTTCTGTGATAAACTTATATGTGCATAAAATATATTCTGATATAATATAACTTCTGTTAAAGTGCTAAAAATATTTTCACACGAATAATTTTTAAGTAACTGTAGAGAATATTTCTGAAAAACATTTACACAGATTTGTATTGATAAAATAATATTTCTTATCTATGTTTTATAATTCCTGCCTGTTGCTGGAAATATTTTTTTTCAATACGAATAATCTTTTTAATTGAAGTAAAAACATTTTTAATTCAACAATAAAAGTATTAAGAATATGGAGTGGAGTGAAATTTCTTTCAAGTTACTTTGACAGAAAATATTCAAAATTTAAAATACTTGAAGGTAACGCTTTCACTTGTGAGTTGTTCCAGACAGTGTGGAATGCTATTATATCGAAATAATCGTTATTTGCTTTGATTCAGTCCGATATATCTTTTAATATAGCTTATATATGTCTGTTTTCTATCCGAGAAAACTGTTCCTGTTTCGCAAAGAGTTTAGATAGATTGCTATCTCAATAGTGGATCCGATAGCTTTCTCTGCATTATGCAGAAGAAAAATAAAATGCTTGATTTAGCAAGGCAGTGGTAAAATGTATGAAAAATTCTGGCCGCAACATGTGTTTGCCTGAAAGAAAAAATTTTGGGGTGGGTCCTAAAAGGTGGGAAAAGGTAAAAGTTTTCAGAAAGAACTTGGTTAGTATTACATCCAACAAAAAAAGTCAAGATTTTGGGGCAGGGGGACCTGCCTCCCATGGTCTACCCCGTTGATACATCCCTGGTGTTTAAAATAATACATTCATACTCAAATAATCACACTGGCATTCAAACTTTAATAAAAAAGGCATAGTATTAATGCATTTGTATAAATATTTATACAAAATAAGTATTCTTTTGTAAGTGAAATATTCATATGGTATAACTGTCATACTGGTGGCAGCTGCAAAGATGAATTTGCTTTTAAGATTTAACCGTAACATATTGCATGTACGTGATTATTAATGTTTTCTTTCCACAAGAAGAGGTATATGAGACCGCGAAAATAACTATGGATGACCTTAACTGTTTACAGCTATCCAATTAATTCTTCTTGTGTGTTTACATTTTTTTTTTAGTTTTAAAGAGCTCGCTATCAAAAATACTACAATGTAAACACTATCTAAGACTTTCTTTAAAATTTAACATTTTAGTGCTTTATTAATCTATTAATCATTATCTAAAGAGAAAACTTTTGATTAATAAGTTTTGTTTACTCCCAAATGTGCAGCATCATTAAGGACATTTTACTTGTACAGTTTTATCGCAAAAATAAAAATTTCGAAATTAATTATCCTCGACTAAGTAACTTTATCAGAGAAATTAATTAAGAGCATTAATAAAAAATGGAAACTTCATTCCATTGTTCCATTATAAGCAGTACAAAAACATACCAGTTCTTCAATAGGTAAGTTAAACTTAATTATTTAATTAATGAAACAAAAAAAAACAACATTCATTGCTGTTAGCTGAAAAAAGGCACAATAAAGAGCAAATAAAAAAACTGCTGATAACAAAAAACTATTTACAAAACTTATATTTAATTTATATTTAATTAATGCAAAAACAAGTTAAACTCTTACTATGGAATAATCTTGTGTATTAACAGCAAACTCTAAATCTTATCACAGTAACAATAGAACTAAATAAGAAGAACCTGATCTCACTTTTAATTGACCTCCTTTAAAGTAATTTAACCTATGAATATCAGCGAACTAACACTCAAATTGAATGAAAAAAATGATAAGAATGCAAATTAACGAAGGAAAATAAGGCTGTTTCCCATTCACCTCTTTTCTTGCTTTAAGAATGATAAAATTTCGAACAAAATTAAACGGGGGAGAAAAAAAAGCCAAAAGTGAAGAGAAAAATTCAAACCAGCGCCAAAATGGTAATTGGAGGATTTATAATGAACCTTTTCATCCGGATATTTGTTTTTTTAATGTTCAGAGTTATTTCTTGTCGTACAAATTATTTAGTTTAATCATAATTTTCTTTTTCTATATAACTATAGGATCGCGAAAAAATTTTATGAAAATTAATTCTAGATATTTTTGTCTCGGTTGGTTTGTGTTATGAAAGTGATTTAGTTTATTTTAATTAGGTGTCATTCTTGAGAATATAAAGGAAGTAACAGAATATGAAAACTAAATATCCTAATGAAATACAATTTAAGTATTTATCTATAAATATGTAGTCTATGAGCCGTCTTCGTAGATTTTATGTACTGCTGTGATCTTTCTAATTCCATAAATGTCTCATGAAGCTAGAAACGTAAGTTGATATTTGGAATACATTTTTAAATTACAGAATTAAAAAAAATACCCTTAAACGAGATTATTTACCAGTACAGATAATCATTAATGTACGCTAGTAAATGTATATACCATGTTTGAAGTAAATAATCATATCTTGCAATACTAATATATGTTCTCACAATCTTATCTTCAACTTCTAATTTAAAACATGAAATAATGTTGGCAATAAATAAAATTTACTCTCCTGTCCGTAATCAACCACAAAACTTATCAACAACTAATAATACAGTAATGTTAATTCATCCTTCAGACTAAAGACTTCGCGAAGAATATTACATGAATATGATCATAAAGTCAGTCGCGGCTGCTTTTTAAACAACATCACACACATCACGTGTGTATTCAAACACTTTGTTGACTCCTAAGCTCATTTCCGTAAATAAACTTGTTTGGATTCGCAGAATTAAGCAGTGCACAATGAACCTTGGATAATTGCTTTAAATTTGCATAGAAAAATCATTTCTTGAAATTGCATGAGGGGCCGATGCAGATTTTCCTGAATTCTTTCTTTAATAGCAGGTTCATTAGAAAAATTAAGGCAAACAAGGCTTGCGCTGCCAAATCTACTGTTTAATTGCAATATCCATCGCCAATATCTGTTCGGTTTTGTTTAATGACTAGTAAAGCTAATGGTGAATGAAATGAATGCTTAAATATCTGATGAGATAAAAGGTTTAAGAATGAATAATATTTGAATATCGAAATTATTTCGATCGTTAAAGGAGTTAAACTTTAATGGCATGGCTATGCATAAAAAGATCTTTTGTTTAACAAAGCCCAGATAACATTTTCTTCTTTCGAATAAGAAATTTGTTTTAATCAGATATAAGCTCGATGGTGTAAATATTTTCCGAGATATATATTTTCTTTTTATATTTTGAAGCGTTCCTTTCTGACAATTTTCAAGCATGATGTGTGTTTACAGTTACCTTTTGTATCTTCCACGTCATTTTTAACCTTCATTTAGAATATAGCTGTGCTACGGACATGTGTTTTAGGTACCGTTTTAACCCATTCCCTACTAGTGTTGCGTTTCTGCATTATTAATTTCAACAAATTTCAGTACTAAAAAATGATAATTCATTCAAAGAAATTCCAAAAATTTCAAGCTCTTTTGAATAAAACTAGTAGAGGGACTTTTATGATACTCTGTATAATGAAACTTTAAAGCGGAGCACAAATAAAGAAAGCCGGTGGCAACACATTGCAGTGGAGCATATATAAAGGGTTTATGGGGAAATCTGAAAACATTGCAGTCGTTGACGTAATGCAGAAACGGAGCGATCAATCCAACGTTCAAATGGGCATGACCATTTTCTTTCCAGCCAAGGGCGGAAGCATTTCCGAAACTGCTGATTTTGTGAACTGTTCTCTTGCCGCCATGGTAAAATTATATAGTGTATGTCAAAATGGCTTTATCCAAAATCAGCGACGTGGCAAACGTGGCTATAGATGTGGCTATTGATGGCAGAGGTTAACGAAGATGCGTTCGGGCGAAAAAAGTGCGTTGAGGAACTGACCACCCAGATGAACCAAGGGGCTACGATCAATGTGTCCTCAAAGGTGGTTCAGCGAACGTTTCAGCATATGAACCTCCGCAGCAGAGGCCTGGTTAATGTGCCTATGCTGACTGCTGTTCATCAGTGAAGAAGGCTGGAATTTTCACGCTAGTACAGCAACTGGATGTCCACTGAGTACCGACAGGTGGCTTTTTCCGGTGAATCACGTTTTATTCTGATGGCGCATACGGCGTGATACGTCTGGAAGCAAACACCCTGCAACAACTGCCAGAAGGGTCCAAGCTACAGGAGGAAGGATAATGTTCTGGGAATGTTTTCATGGCATTCTCTGGGTGCACTCATCATTGTGGAAGGCACGATGTATTAACGCAAGTATGCATCTCTCCTTGAGGACTATGTCCACCTCTACATGCGAAATGTTTTTCCTCAGGATAATGGCATCTACCAGCAGGAGAACATCAAGGTGTTATACAGCTTGCAGTATACGTGCGTGGTTCGAAGAACACCAGGATGGGTTTATCGTACTCCCCTGGTCAGAAAATTCCCTTGATTTATGCCCAATCGAGAATCTGTGAGAGAACCTCGATCGGGTTGTTCGCGGCATGGATAATCAACCGCGTATTCTAACGCAGCGGGCTACGTCATTGGAATCAGGATGGCACAACATCCCATTGAATACGTTCAAGCTGACTCTCTTCCTGCACATCTCGCAGTGGTCCGCTCAGCGAAAGATCGATATTCTGACTTTTGACAAACTGAAAAAAAATGTTTTGTTGAATCAACAAAAGTATCCAACTGTAATTTTGTAAATCCAACGAAATAGCGCCAAGGAAATTTTTGTTAGATTAACAAAATAATTTTGTTAAAATTATTTGCTTATTTCAACAAAACACTTTGTCAATTCAACAAAACTATTTGTTTAAATGGCTGCTTTGGCAAATCAACCAAATTATTTGTTTGAGTTAACAATTTTTTTTTTGTTAACTGTTGTTGTGATGGCTCATTTAACAAAATTATTTTGGTGATTTTACTGTTATATTTTTTAATCTACAAACGGTCGATTAAAAGTTTCAGAGGTAGAACTAAATAGTTTATCTATTCATCAAAACTCACATTTTGTTTTAGTGTTTTTGCAAATCTAGAACTTTAATATTCATTTTTTTTCCTCATTCAAAAAACTTGGTAAGGCAATTCAAAATCGTTTTTGCGTTAATATGTGTACTATTAATATTGCGTTAATATGTGTATATTGCGTTAATATGTGTACTATTTCCTCAAATTTTACATTATAAGGAGATCTACTTTATTTGAGGTACTAATAATGATGGATTGAAGTTGGCAGAAAAAGAAATAAATATGATCGTCAGGCATTTTAAGTCTCTTAAACCATTCTTTTTTTTTCTTTTTTACTAGAATAAACAGACATAAAATCGGCAGTCGAAATCAGAACTTTATATAATCGCTTAACTAGCGGAACTTAAGCGCTTTGATAAACGTAATATAAAGCTTATAAACATTTTTATCGCCAGAATGCTTCATTTGGAAAATGAATGTTCCCCCCCTTTATTCTTTTAACAAGAATATGATCAAAGTGTTAACCAGAAGTGATTTTCTTCGGGAGTGGGTGGCACATAAAACCGATATTGATTTAAAAAGTGTGTGTTTCACTATAAAACTTAAACTACAAAAATATTTTCGAAATAAATACGGGAATTGTCCAGCTTAGTCTATTTTCAAAATTTTTTTCCCAAAAGATATCTTCATCGAGCCTATGCATTTTCTAACATTTTTACAAAGAGATTTTTTAAATCTTTATATATTTTTCGGCCCGTTATATTGATGAAAAGGGATTTTGATTGTTTTAACTTAGTCTAACAAAAACTGAGGGACTTTAAACTAAATCTGTAGAAAGTTCTAAAAGCACTAAAATAAAGATGAGATTTTTACAAACAGAAAAACTAACTAATCTTACCTCTGATATCTTCAAAAACTGAGAAAAAAGCACAATTTATTTTTCTGTTTGATACTATCCATTTTTAAACGTATTGGCAGACATTAGTCCAGATCCTTAGCTCTTAGCTCTTCCGTAAATAAGAATGTCTCCTTTGGCTGGGCGGGTCAAGTTCAATCTTTCACTGCGCATGTCGTTGACGTATGCGTAAATTGACTGTCGAGCAATTTCAAATTTCATTTGTTCGAGTTTTGTCAAAACTTTTATGTTAAATTCATAGGCATTTTGTTAAATCAATTTGGTTGAATCAAACCAACTTACGTTAAATCAACAAAACAAAGCTACCAGATTAAACCAAAGAAATTTTGTTAAATTCAAGAAAACACTTTTTAGCACACAAATGGTCGCATTATTGTGACTATGTATAAAACTTTTCTGTGTTCCCTGTTACAGTAACGAAATATTTAATCAAAAATGAGTAAACATGAACTGGCTTTGTGTTACTTAGGTCAAGTTTTACTTGAACTTAGCCCTTAATCTATTAAAATATCAACAATAAATAAGTTTAGCTTGTGAGTTTAATTCTAGACTTCATTTTTAATTAACACATATTTTTTATTAAAACTTTATAATCCGCACTTTAGTATGAAGAAGGTCAAACGGCGATGTAATAAGCGAAAACTTTGGTACGTAATAAGTAGTTTTTCTTCATATAAACGAGAGTTGAAAATATTCCCCTTCATTATAAATATCAATAAAGATCCCATGAGTTCTAAATATCTCAGCTATTTGAAAATTATGATTCAACTTTTGGAAAGTTCGCATTTCTCGGCTTCCTAAAAGTCCATTCCAGATTTTAATATGAAATTAAAAGAGCGTTTGGAGACATGTTCTACTCTTTCAATCACACTCCTTTCCTAGAAATAATAAAACTTATAAGTAAGGAAGGGCTTAAATTAATAATCACATTATAAATCAAACAAACTGGAGACGCAAAATGAACTTATGGAATTTAATATTTTGAGGTCTAACTCTGCTATAACATTTAAATAGGATTAAGTAAACGAAGAAAATATATTTATCTTCTCATAACGTATTCTTTGCTTTTCTTAATAAATTTATTAAAGTTCGAAAGAAACACTTTATTTTCCTAACTAAGCAATTATATGTCGATAGACGATAACTTTCTTAAAGTATAAGCCCACCTTCTGGGCACTTTTTTATGTAAAAATAAGGTCAATGAAAAATCTATGTTTTTAATTAAAATCGGCTGTGAAACTAAATATTTAAGTGCGAAAATTCAGATTAATTTTTGAAATATTGTCAAATACAAGCTAAATCTGCATCAATAAGACTATTCTTTGCTCTTGTGGATGAAGTCTACTAAAAAATCTAATTCAGTAAAGTGACGGGGTATACGGATAATTTTAGCTGAACTAAAATCAAAGTTGTGTTTAACGTCCCAACTCCCAGCAATGTTTCGTGATAGTAAATTTCTTGGTATCCTGCTTCCCACATCCAAAAAAAACATAACCTTATTAATGCAGATTTCGAAATTCCTACTTTATCTGACTGTTGGAAATCCCTCATTTTTCTCGCTATAATTTCACGTGACCTCATTTTCCTCTTACCTAGTCTCTTATTGGTGGTCACCTTTCCCTTCCCTATATATAAATCGGAGCAAATATCTCTTTCTTCCTTCTCACACTGATGACGGGATGTCAAACTTATTGAAACCGGACTGCGGACTGAACTATCATTGGTGTTTTCCTAAGGTTGTTTTTTATTCCTTAATTATTTTGCATCCAGCTAAGAATTTTATACATGATACACTATGGCTAGTAACCTATTGTAAATGCTGTACATAGTATGATTAGTTTATCAATGGAGCACTCCAAATGATTTCCAGTACACACTGCACAGTTTTTATTTAAAATCTATTTTAGAGATATTCATCTGTTTCAAACGTGCTCTAACAGAATGTTCTCTATTTAGAATGATATATCTAGCATTGATAGCTGTTTCTCGGAATAAAATAGAGTAATTAAAATGGTTTTAGGCTCTAATACACTGATGTAAAAAATATGCTATTTAGAGTGTTTTATCTGCTTAAACCAGTTCACTTTTCTAGACGAAAACTCGTGAAGGCATTGATTTCCCCTTCTGTTCCCGTCGTTGCTTCCATGTTTATTTATTGCATCTACCTCACTGTGATTCAGCAGCGTTTTGCGCGCAGGCCCGTGCCTGAAATCAACTAAAGGCTTTGAAGGAGAATAACTAATGCCTCCTCGGCAACGGTAAAAGCAACATTTATCTTTCTTGATTTAGATCAAAATTAATCCAGGTAAAAATCAATTTTAATTAAACGAAACGCCTACTTTCTCAAATAGTTTTGCATTTTCTCTACATTTTCGTGAATGTTATCTCAGACACAGACAAGAATTTATTCTCGGAGGAGTGAGTAACCAAACCGTTAATATTTACTCCGTTTCCTCCGTTGTTCAAATTGAGCAGTAATTTGTTGGCATATCCAAATTTGTTCTACGCCAGAGCACACAAAGTAAATTAAAACTCGACCACCGCCATCTCTTGAGCGAGAAGAAATTAAAATGTGAAAAGTGGGGAGACGGTATCTGAAGCGGACATGAAAATCCTTTTTTAAAGAGGAAGCGTGTAGTTTCGAAACTACTTGAAAAACGTGGCACTTATTCACTCTTTATCGGTTTTTCAAATGACTTAAAAATATTTTTGAAGTGTGAGGGCGGAAGTAATTTAGGAGAGCATGACAAATTTGCTCAGAAACTAATTTTTACTTTAGGACCTACCATCATCTTTTTTTATATATGATTCAGAAATTTAATAATGGCGAAAATCTTTTTTTAATGAAATTTGCTATGTATTTAGAAAAGAGTCGGTGAATGTATTATTATTTTTATTTTAATAATTTGCATCTGCAGCGAAACTATACCGGCTTGCTATGTTTTGTAAAATAGTGTGTTGACAAATCTTTAGTACAGGATGTGACGTAATTAAAGTCTCTCTGTTCAGAGTGGTGTAAAGCAAGAACTACTGGCCAGAATGCTATCAAATTTGCAGGTAATCTAAATGAGACCACGGAAAATTTGCATTTAAAAAAATTAGGTGAAGATGTCACTATCAGGTTGTGTTTCACAATATTATACTGAAAATAAAACCGACAAATAAGCATTATCAATAGCTGAAAATAATGAAGATATTGTGAAGCACACCTCTGAGCTGTTGAAGAATTTGCATATCAGCAACTACAGCAACGTAAAACGTCATATGATGGTAATTTTTGAACTCATTTTTTTTCCACCCAAATCTTTCTCCAATGGTCTCCATGATCTCAAGGCACCTACCATGGTCTCATGGTTCTTCCATGGTCTCAGATATCGCAGATATTTTTAATGCAATGCCAGTATTTACCAAGCTTTGAGAATGCATAAGAAATGTTTTCTATGGAAAGCAATTCAAGCAAATATTGATACTCAGATAAATGGCACCAGCACCAGTTTTTCAGCAGCACTAGTTTTTCGGACCTTACCACTGAAACAGGTCATGAACCATGACTGATATTAGCTGTACCACCCCTCAAATGTTTGTCTTATGCCATAGAGTCATTCTGGGTATGTAATATCAGGGGAAACAAACACAAAAATACTGCTTTCTTGAAGTCAGCAAACTTCGGTTGCTGCTATTTTAACTGAAAAGATATTTTGAATCTGCAAGACATTGCGTTGATTCAAAAAAAATAATTCGATCATCGTAAGAAATTATTTGATTTCGTAACGCGTTTCATCCTTCGTAAGGTACCGATTTTGTAACGCGTTGCATCGTAAGGATATGACGCCAACCAAATTTTTATTAAATCAACAATTTTTTGTATACTTGCATTTTTTTCAATTTCTAGATCGTTCTAACGTTTTACTTATTTAAAAAACAATTATTTAAAGTGTTAAACATTTTCGTTTCAATTTTTAAATAATTGTTTCTTAATATGCATTGTATTAAATATTTTTTTACATTTATTATGTTAGTTATCGATTAAAAATGAATGCATATTAAAAACTATGAACATGTTTTAACGTTAGCTCTGTGCTGCTGCTCCTTTCGAACAGTCAAACAGCGCCATCTATCGACACCTTCATGAAAGTCACGAAACAGTGATTTATTTTTTATTTATTAGCCTATGTATCAATTTAGGGTATAAGTTATCTCGATTCCTAATTTTATCCAAATCTGTCCAGCCGTTTCATCATGAAAGAGTAACAAGCATACAAACAAACTTTCGCATGGTAAAGCTCTTCGCCGAATTCATTTGCTCCGTCTTTATCTCTTCTATGCGACATCATTTTGATTATTAAATTGGGAAGGTCGAACTAATTGGTAATTTATTTTGGGAGGGGAAAGTATTCGGGAAATGCCAGAGAAGATAGAAGCTGAAAAAAATGTATTGTAATGAACGTAAATACAGAGTAAGCGAAATATTAAACTTCCGACACTCAAAGTTCCCTGGTAGCAGTTCTATTAGTCGGAAGAGAAAAATATTTGGACGACAGACACTTCGGATGGTGCGATTGAGACTTCCGAAGTCAAAAAATAATAATTTAAAAAAAAACCTTCAAAAATGTCCACTGGTTAGAGTCTTGCATGAAAAACAGCAAGTTTAACAACAAAAAGAGTAACTCAAAATGTACAGATAATTTCAACAGATATTCAATAGTTTTTGAGAATTTATTAACTAATTTGGGTCTCTTTTTTTAGCTGACTTCACCAAAACGCCGCTTAGTGGACATTTTTTGGACTAAACTTTTCATAAATCTATTTTAAGCGCACCTTCTGTAGTGTATGTCGTCCAAATATCTTCGGACTAGTAGTACGCCCACCAGGGCCCTTTGAGTCGTAGAAGTTTAATTTCACTAGCCGTGTATATAGTCGATATTTTTGAGTTAAATATCAAAGCATAGCTGAAGGAAAATCGATCATTACATTCTTCAAATTGTTAAGTTAATCGTTCCTCAAAAACAAAGAATGAAAACTCCAGACACATTAAGCTATACTCATTCAGTAAAATACTAGAACTGGCTTGTAATTCGCACAACGGCTAGCTATACATCAGTCTGGGATATGAGTTGATTTCACTAACAGTTAATCTTACACAGATGTACGTTAGTAACCGTTATTCATGAATATGCATTGCATTAATGTCTAATTGCGCATAGATGGGCTAGTAGATGTATAATATATAATCGTCATACAAATGACTAATGTATCTGACTGATGCGTCCAACAATGCGCAATGCACATACATAACAGATAATATGTATGGAACTTAATGATCATATAATGCAATGCTTTTACTTAAAGGGAAGCTCATGTTTTATTCACAAATAGAAAGTTTTCTTAGAATGGTATTTTGGCATTATAGATATATTCCGCTCGTTAACATTGTACTTTAAGAAATGGAAATATTTAATATATTTACTAGGCTTGTAATTACCTAATAATAGGTCTTAGCTCCGGGGGAAGGAAGGCAAAGTAATTATCTACAAATTCTCTGAAACTCGCGAAAGTGCATAAAAGTAATTTCAATATTTTAAACTCTAACGTTTCAAGTAAAACGCCCATTAGGACATAAATTAAAATACCACAGTGCGCGTTCTGACTTTGCATATGTGTTATTTTTCTAACTGCATATAAACTTAAGAAAAATTAATGCTGCATTTGTATCCATCTACCTAATGTATAGATGTAATTTTTCCAGTAAGGTTAAAAATTAATGATGATTTCAGTTTGTCTGTCTTTCCATCCGTTGATGATCTACCGGTTGTAAAATTGCATCAATTACTACGAAATTTTTATATGTTATTCCTAAGTACAGTACCACTTACCCTATTTAAAGTAGTGTCTGTAGCATTTATAGATCGTTTACAGAAGTACTCAAAAAAAAATGCCAATACATTACGATCTATGGGCAGTCATTCTTTAAAACGTAATTCAAAGATATTCGGGTATTGCTAACGAAACAAAATTCGTATAAAGTATTACGAGATAAAGCTGTCATTCGAAAAGTGTGCCTGTCATTCACGGTTATTCTACAGGAGCACTCAACGAATTCCAATATATAATACTATCAAAGGCAGTTTTACAGACATTCACCCATTTCATCAGACCAATACAGACATTCACCCTATTTCAAGCGCAATACCATCCTACTATGTAGTTAGCTAAAGGTCGTACGACGGTCGTGTGTCTTCCAAAAAAATTATGCCAAATGTCGTCAAGCTAGACGACTTTTGAAGATAAATCGCCAGATATGCCACGAAAATATTCTTTGAAAAATGAACCCAGCTAGGCGATATTTTCATTCTTTGGCGGGAAATTAAACAATACTAATATGATAATATCCAGCAATGATATGCCAGCAATAATATGATAATGTCCAGCAATAATATGATATATTCAGTAATAATATGATATATCCAGCAATAATATGATAATATCCAGCAATTTCCATGGTAATTTTGAAAATCCCTAACTCGCCCTCTAATTAACCGATTTACATGCAACAAAATTGCAATCTTTGATTTTCTAGCGTGTGGAACATTTTAGACTGCTAAACCTTAAAAGAACAAATTCCTCGCTCTCCGCTTCCGTGCGATACTGTTGTATTCGGTAAGAGCAATATGATACTTTTCACATCCTGCAAGAAGACTAAGATGTTTATGATTTTAGTTTGTCAGTTCATCCGTGTCCGTGCTCTAGCTGACGGAATTTACATAGGTCACTACGAAATTTATGTATGTTATTCGTATATATTATATATGTATAGTATCCATGTACTCAGTTGAAAAAGGTGTATGAAGCATTTATAGTTCTTTTACAGGAGCAACGGAAAGAATTTCAGTACAGTACGCTCTATGGTTCATCATTCTTTAAAGCATATTTTAAATTTATTCGGCTATTTCAGACAAAACGAAATTCATATATGTTACTAAGAATCACAAAGTAATGACCTCGATTGAAGATAGTGTATGTGACGTTCGTAGTTCTACAGGAGCATTCAAAAAACTTCAATGCATTACGGTCCAGGGCATTATAGAGACATTCATCCTTTTCAAGAACAATGCAGTATAGAAACGTTTATAGCTGTTTACTCTATAATTAAAAGATGAAAATTAATTTTTAAAGTTCTTTTACAGGCTCTCGCAAAATTAAATTAATAGTGATATTCAGCTTTCTTTGATTTAAGAGCTTAGTGATGTGTGAAGGTCCTAGGTCTCGGCTTACCCCATGGCTGTTGATCTAATGGTCTGGTGTCCTGGGCAATTTTCTACAGATGTAACGTGAATACGCACCTTAAAAAGGTCCTGTGATCAAGGAATTCGCCCTTAGATAAGTGACTGTCGTGTAGCTTATTCTTATCCACTAAATCAAAATCTCAACAGATTTAAGTAAGATATATCATAAAATTTGACATAAAAATATTGTTGTTCGGAAAGTGTTTTATAGAAGATGCGTTTCGCATGATTTATCTTTGTTTAAATTTACATAAATTTAATTCTTATAAAGTAAATTTTTCTGTGTGTTTGATGTTTTATATATTTGACTTTTTTAATTTCCATATAAACTTAATTGTTATGTTTGTGTGTAAATACGTATTAAAAATTTATTTGTTTATGCCTCAATTGTAACCCAAAATAATGTTTTGTGTGTGGATTTGTATATTTAGATTACTCTTTCACTTTAGGCAAAATTTGGACTCAGCCAACGATTATCATTCCATTACTTTATTTAAAAATTTGAAAGAGAATTAAAAATATCCTTGTGCGAAAATTTTTACAAATTACTAGTCTATGATATTTTGATGCACAGTAATTATGTCAAGGGAGATTTTAGCCACATTTACTTTTTAAAAAGAAAAAGTCAGGTGATTCTAAATATTCTCCATGGAAATCAGATTTTGCAAAAAGCTTCGGAAGCGCTACTTAACTCTTTCATATAGGATTACAAAAGACAATAAAGAATATAACTTATGAACAAAAGAAATTATTGTCGCATCTTTTAGAGAGTTAAAGAATTCTGCTCATGATGTAATAGAAATGTTTTTCATGCTGCAAAATAACTCAAAATGCACATATAAAATTAATTTTTGTTGTTGCTTTAGTCAATAAATAAAATTTTTGAATAGTAATTATGATAAATACTTATTAGACAAAAGGATTGAAAGATAATCATTTGATGAGAGAATCAGCTTCTTTTTTTTATTTTCTTTTACACCTAGTGATAGGGAATAATCAATGTACTTAAAATTACTATCTCTGATCATTATTTTGACTACAATGTTTTGCGTGCTTTGCTCATTTAACTCTACAGTGGTCGTCGTAAGCCTTAATAATGACCTTAATACAAAATCAATTCATAACCTTCAATAAGCTCATTAACATTGCTTGAATTATTTCTTAATTTCTCAGTTGGTAGTTAACTAACAAAACTGAGAGATAGAGAGTCAATTTTAGTCACAGAGAGAGAGAGAGAGAGAGATTTTTGGACAAAATTACAGTTAAAAATGATGATAGAATTACAATAAATGTTCTTAAATTACTGGAAGCTCAACTGCTGTTTCTGTCAGTTCAGTTTAGGCCTTAGCTCAATCTCAAATTTAGAATTCTCTGTCCAGAGGAGTAATTTAATTTAAAACTTTCAGTTATTTTTCTCATATTTCGATATTTTTAACTACTAATATGTATTTTGGTGACTAGTTTAGACGTTTTAGTTCTGGAAAAACAAAAGATATCATCGGTACGAAGTGATATTCAAAAAAATGGCATTCTTCATTTTTATTAGATGAAATGTCTTTCTGCGGATATTCATCACTATTTATGTATGGTTTAACTTAAAATAATCTTTTTTTTCTTTATTGTCGCATAAATAAAAGTATTATGACAAATAAAAAATGAATCATCAGAAGCGGTTTTCATTCAATATTTTACAATACCCTCTAAATGAAACAGATGTAATGAAGAATCAGATGCACTATAAATCAAATTCAATCAAATTAATATTTTCGACCATCATCGAATGACACGTTTTAATGTAAAAGATATTATTTGAATAATTCATTATATTTGAAATTATTTATAACATAAATATTATCACAAAGTGTGCGGCATTATCTAGTACGTCTATTGTTTGAAGCAAAAAAATAAACAAAAATTATATCAAATTTGTTCGTCGCTGAAGCAAAGAAGTTTCCTTTAAGGTGCATTCTTTCAACAAGGAAATTTTCTGTATGTGGTAATCCGCGCTTAATCACTATCATAAGAGCCTAGTAATTAGAAAGATCAACTTGTATCTTTGGACTAATACTAGTTAGTTTTGGCTGATAAAAGTGCAGGGGAAGTCGAGATTAATGGTCTTTATCCCAGTTAGACGCCATTTTGAACTTTTTTTAATCTAGCTCAAGAAGATAAATGCAAGGGAATTTTTATGCTCAAGATATTTTTTAATTGGTTCATGTTGAATATTTATCAAGAATATTGCATTATAAATTCTGTTTAGTCGCGATAATCTTGCACAGCCGTGGCTAATTATGAATTTTTGCTTATAAATTATTCAGCTATAAATCATCATGTGAAGCAAGGAAAGCTACTAATTCATCATATGAGTAGTATAGTAGAGCATTGATTTTCAAATTTAAAGAAAAGGGCGGATTTGGGGGGAGGGGGGAATGTTTTCAGTTTTGAGGCTGCAAATTTTTTTCGTAGATTTTATAGCTTTGTTAAAAAGTTTAACAATTCGAACAATAGATTTTCTTCTTACAAAGGATGATTGTTATAATTTATCAATTCACTGATTATATTACCACAAACGAGGCATTTGCTACTTACCTTTTTAAAGGGCCCTAAATGTTCACAGAAAATAGGTTTTTCGAATGATAGGATAGAGGGATATATTCTTTTAAATCTTATTGACATGAAATTCTCAAATATCCTTCAAGATTTGTTAAACGCTTGTCCTGATTTAATTTTTTCGTCTCTCTACAGAAAGTCTAGTTTTGTCGCAGATGCGACGATGGGACTGCACGGGTTAAATCTCGTTTCAAGAGAGTAGACTTATCTTTTTACTTCTTTATGTATGCCATTATAAAAAGGGCGTTCAATATTAATTTATCAAACATTATTTTTTCATACTTCTAAAAATTAGACGAATGAAGAAAATATCATTCAAGCATCTACCTAAAGAGATCCAATTTATTAAAACACCTTATCAGTATTCGTATGACTTTAAATAAAAAGACTGCAAAATGTGAATTAAATTTCAAAAAATTCAACGCCCACTAAACTATAGAATATCATACTGAGTGAATTGTGCTACTTTATCGTGCTCGAAATTTTATGTTTGTTATAATTCATAAGCACGGTTTCTCACACTGTGCTCCGTGGAGCACTAAACTGAATGCATCTACCACTCTGCGACAAAAAACAATTCTGTATTTAGCCTTCAATTCACTATTTTTAAATTTACACAAAGTGCTCCACCAAAAAAAAAAAAAAAAGGTTGAGAGACTGATCTATGGAATATGAGTCTTGTAGGCTGGTAAGCAACATATTTTTTAAACAAAAGACCTACATAATTTGCAGTAATTGTAAACATATATAGATTTGAAATCAAGTTATAAAAATAAATACACGTAGGAGAAAATAGGAATTAGTCAATATAAAAAATAAAATACAATAGTCATAAGTTTCTGTAGTAACGAAATTGTACAGTTTATGCATTTTTCTATTGCGGCATTCTTAAAGAGGACTTGACAATAATCAAATCGTAAAAATCGGTAGAAACATCATTTTTTTTCAACAAATGTTTGTTCAAAGTGTATTTTAATACATCTAGTATGACTCAGCAAAATTATGTAACTATCTTCATGTGAGGCATATCAATGTAAATGCATTAAAAGAGCTTTTAAATATTTTAACTGTACTGATAGCTGGGTCTCATTCCATATAAAATTAGCAATTTTTTTTAAATCATTGTGCAGCATAATTTTTTGATTTTCATGGGATGTTTTTAGGTAATATTTACCTATCTTCTGTATCCCAAAACAATTTTTTTAAATTTCTTTAAAAATTTTTGTCCTTGAGATATAGCCATTTGCTCCGGATGAGTAAAAGTCACCATTTTAGGATCATTTTCTAAAGGTTATAAAACTTTTATTTGAATTAACCGTATAAGAGCTTCTTACCATGTCATTTTAAGAATTTTATCACTTGTGATTGTGTGAAAAAGCACATTCTTCAATTTTCTGAAAGTTTAAGCAATTTTTTCAGGATGAAAGACAACCAGTAACAGCTAATTTTTCTTCTATATAGTATTGGTATGTAAGCGTGGCAGGAAAAAAACCCACCTCAAGATAAAGAACCACATGATTTCTACTTCTCATCACTGGAGATAAAGCTTTTATGCTACGGCGCTCCATGAAAACCAAAACTTCAGTCAGTCAGTCAGGAAAAAAAAAATTGGTTTGTTACTGAAAGTCCTTCGTTGTTTTTTTAGTGCCTAAAATGACAAAAATCATTAGTTTTTGAACGAATATTTGATGTCCAAAAAATTGTATTTAGACTTATCATAAATCTATTTAATTATGTGCATTTAAAAGTAAATTCTTTAAGCTCACCAATAATCTCAATGTGATCGTCCTGCTGATTAAATAAAAATTCCACAGCTTTTAGAAAAATGAGTCAAAATGGCAAGTTTTCTCATCCTCGGAGTAAACAAATGGCAATATCTCAAGAACAAATTGTTTTAAAGAAATAAAAAAAAGCTGTTTTGGGATACAGACGATAGGCACATATTACCTACAAAATTTCTTGAAAATAAAAAATGGGGAGGCATAACCCATTTGTTGATTTAACTTGGAATGACCCAGTTCTTAAATATCAGACCTTTAAATTGCGTTTCATCAGCGTTTTAACAATTTAAACTATTAAATTGTTAAAACGTTTAAATACAGGGTAGAAGGGGATACAGTGGGTCAATTTTTAGATTTTTAAATATAATTCTTAAAATTTTTTAAAAACAGGATATCAAACTAACGTATTATGTTTTCTGATCTACTAGTTATACTAATTAATTTTAGTTCAATTCTAAAACATTTTTTTGTACTATAAAAAACCATTTTTCTAAAGTAGTTTGTTGGCCCACTGTACCCCAAAAGGGTTACACTCTGTCAATGAATGGGGTGCAGTGGGTCAGCTAACGAGAAACACAATTTTAAAAAATTCTTTCTCTCGATAGTAATTTAAACTTTTTTATTGCCTGACAATATTTAGTTTTAAGTTGGATAGAGTAGCTGAAAGTCGATACGGTAAATGTTAATTTTATGGTTCTAAAATACACACGTACTAAATTTTTAGTAAAATTAAAGAAAAAGGTTTTAGTTAGATAACACCACTTTGACTCCTATTCAAAATTTTATTTTTGTAGTTTAGGCATTATATAAAAAACTGTTATTTTACAATAATTTTTGGACACTATATAACCGGAAATTAACAGCACAAGTCAACTTTGACACTGTTCTCTCAGTTTCTTGCAATACATTTTGTTTAGGCAAATTTTTCACAGTATCTTTACCGTGTGCTGAATAAATGTCTGGATCGACAAAGATAAGTGCATAACCTGGCTGAATCCCTTTCATGTAGACAATTTCCAATTCGTTTTCATTTTTGCCTACAACTTCAGTAACATACATCTATGTATATATAAATACGCTAAGCAAAACCTAAGTGTCCCTTTTGCAGAGCACTGCGCGAACGGATAACTGTGAAATTCGGCACAGTTAAAGTTTGTATGGAATTGTTTGTGCGAATGTTAAAATTTTTGTGTAGTATGCTAATGCACCGTAAAAAATTAGAGAAGTAATTCTGCACGCAGTATTTCGCGCCAAGTCGGACGATGGTTCCATTGTTGTGTCAATTTTGAAATAACAACACTTAGTTTCAGCAGTACTATAGGGTTATACTATTACAACAAAATTTACAAAAAGTAGAGTTATTCCCCAGTTTGGTGATACGCCAATGACTAAAATGTGCTTTACCAATGTGCTTGGCCAATTTTTTTTAGACGGCGATAAGTGCGCGAAGTGTTGTGAATTCCATGTTTGAAAGCAGTGGAAAAACCTTAAAGGAGAAAGATATATACTATTCGTTCGGGCAGGGCGGAATCCAAGAGACGCTTCGCAGAAACGCGCCAATTCCACTTATTGTCTGGAGAAAACGAATGCATAACTGCAGACCATTAGATTGACAGTTGAGCAGTAGGTACGAACGCTGTACGCTCGCACTTCTGCCTTCTACATTGTTCAGTGCATTATCCAATCAGCCATCGTGAGTCCCAAAAATTTTATAAATAAAAGAGTAGAAGAAGTTTTTAAATTTTGTAATTCAAATTTTAAATTTTCTATTAAATTAATGGTTGCTTTTCAGTTTTAAATTAACTTGTTTCATAATGCTCTTTAACGATACATTCGTGAGAAAATAAAAATCCTAAAAGTTAGTAAAAAGATGCCATTCACCTGAAAATGTCACAATAGATTGATAAGCAAATAAAAAATTCTTATTCAGAATTACACAAATTTCATTTAACCCAGTGTTAAAATATCAGTAGTTTTCATTTTTGAAGAAGTTGATTGATTGTTTGCTTTAAAAAATGAATAAAATATGTCAGAATTTTCTATCTCAATTTTGAAATCTTTTGAATGTCGTTTTTTACTTTAAAGTTGAATTTGAAAATTTAGGTTAAATTTCTGAAGTGCTAGATATGTACATATGTTTTGTTTTTATACACTTTTTGTTAACTAAATCTTTTCGATTGGCTTCATAGTTATACTAAAAATTCGTATTGAACTAATACTTATAAAAATGTTTTTTCCAAGCTTAAATATTATGCAGGTTAATGTTCGAAGAATAATTCATTAAATTTATACGCATGAAATATTGAAGAGAGAATCTTTTACTATGCAGTTTATCAATAATTTCTGAAATTCTTAAAAAAAAATTATGGAATTGATAACTTGTACTACGCATGATGAAAAATTAGAGTTTGTCCTCATGCGGCATACTTCACTTAATCTAAAACCTCTTAACTAACCCCATTCTTCATATTCAGTAAGGCGGAGAATTAGTACACTTATAACACGCTTCATTCATTGGTCAAAGTGTCTAAAATTTGTAAGTTATGCAACCCATAAATTAATTACTGGGTTTTAAAAGTGACAGAGCCCATGTGTCGTACTACTCCATGATTAGGGATGACCGCTTTTAAAGCCTCTTAAGCTTATTATATGATTAGCGTAACCATAGGATAAGCTTGAAATATGGAACTTCGTACAGCATCTTTACAACAAAGAGCGCTTATTTGAGATAACGTGGATATCTCGAGAAATTGTTTGGGAATATTCTCGTAACAGTTCAAAATTAAGCCTTTCAGAATTGATTAAATAATTTCTGTCACATATATTTTTTATGTAATAATAGGGATTACATTTGTAAATATATATATATATATATATATATGTATGTATGTATATATATATATATATATAATAGTAATTGTAAATAGATACATCCGTGAACCGAATAAGGAATTTATTTTATTAACAAGTAAATACAGCACATGATACTCACAACATAAAAAAGGAAATGAATAATAATAAGATGTAACAGTCACTCATACATATAGGTTTTCACGGGTTGCAGAATTATCCAATGAAATGTAAATATTTTATATGTTGGATCTGGAGGTAACCAACAGTAAACACGCATTTTAATAATATGTAGGGAACCTGTAAGTAAGCTAGTAAAGAACCTGTAAGTAAGCTATCAGGATTAACAGATAAACGTGTGATTGTTGGGGTTACAAGAAAGAGTGCGATTATCTTATATTTAACACCCGCCCTTAATCGCACATAAATAAACTTAGAAAATTTATTTGCATTCAATTTTTAGGTTGCATAAATACCCCAGTTTAGATGATTCAAAGTTGCATAAAGCTTTTGTTAACATATCAGCAATCTGAACTTCGGAAGGTATATACTCTATTTTAATATTATCATTTTTAACAGAATTTCGTAAGAACTTCAACTTTATGTCGCTATGTTTTAATCTACCAAAATTATTTTCACTATTTAAGCACTTTATATAAGACTGGTTATCCTCATACACGATAAGACTTTCGATATTGGTTAATTCCTTTGCAATACCTCTTATCCACAACATATCCTGAATACCTTTACTAAGAGCATTAATTTCTGCTTCTGTTGAGGAAAGCGAAACACATTTTGTTTATTGCAACACCACATTATAGAACAATTAGAAAACATAATTACATATCCCGATGTTGATTTTCTATCATTTGAATTTGAACCCCAGTCCGCATCGACATATAAGGATAATTCTGGATTATCAAAAGTACATTTTTTGTACTCAATTTTTAACTTTAAAGTTCCTTTTAAATATCTTAAGATTCTCTTTAAAGCGCACCATGCAATATCAGTGGGATGTTCTTAAAGTTGACTCAAACAGTTAACGGCATGGATAATGCGGGTCTAGATATACAGGGTTGTCCAAATTAAACTTCCCCAACTCAGACGCCTGTGCAGGATGTTGTATGGGTCATGATGTGATGAAATTTTGAAAACAGACACTTCAGATCACGCGCTCGTGATTTATTAAATATATGATATGTCTTATTTAGTATGTTTTGTGTTTTACTTGTTAGTTATATATATATATATATATATATATATATATATATATATATATATATATAATATATAATAGCTTACTTACGTAAAGTGAAATCCCAAGATAATCCAACGATAAAGTGAAGAAAATATAAAAAATAAAAAAGTAGATAGCACATGGTGCCAATTAACGAGCTTATTCCGGATAAGTGTTTAAATATAGCCTTTTAAGGCAATGAAAGAGTGGAAAAATTGAATATAAAGCGCCAAATTAGAACTGGTGTGCTTTTAAGCCTAATCACATGTAATCAGAAATAGTCCGAAAATGGAGTTAATATTGAAATGGTGTGCTCTATCATCAGGCGCCACCGCACACACATTTCAATTTAATCGAAAAAAACAATAATAGCTAGGTTTCTGCAAGTTAACCTGACCAAAATTAGGGTCCTTTTGTAACTTGGGGTCGCGACCGTAGCTATTAGAAAAAAACAACGAGGAAGTGGACCGACACGAAGATCAAAGCTCAGTAATGGAGGCAGTATTAGTGCATGTTGCCATCAGAGAAGGCTTAATGCAATCAATAGACAAGTAATGCCATGGAGTGTGAATAAAAAATGATATATTAATAATACTTTGGAAGTATGGAAAGGAAAAGAATAAATAAATAAAAAAAGGTAATAATTAAATGAATAAATAAAAAGAATAAAAATGGTAATAATTAAATGAATAAATAATAAAATAAATATTACACTAGTATATCTAGCCTATGTTTTACGTAGTACTAGCTGCAGTAGCTAAGAAGTACTTAGTTGAGGTTGTGGAAATGGAGAAAAACTGTAGCAATAATATTAACAATAATGATATTTATAATAATTATATATTCATTTATTATTGCTATTTATGCTAATATAATTGTAAAATATTTAGTTAAAACAGTACTCTGTTAGGCTTCATTGGTTACAGACTCACATGAAAAGGAAAAAGTACCAGTAATCAACCATTCTTAAGAATAGATTTTTTTTTTTTTTTTTTTTTTTTTTTTTTTTTTTTTTTTTTAAATATAGAAAGAACCATCAACCAACCCCATCCTCACCAACCAATATTCTGATTAGGACATACAGTTTTTTTGATTACATAGAGGATATAAAATAGAAGTTAGAAATTTACTGGGATAATTATATTTTATAGCAGTTTTATATAGGTCAGTTAAGTTATTAGCCTTAAAACTATTGGTACATAGAGACTCTATTCTATACTTATGATTAGAGATAATATTTCTAAACACAGAAGTGTGCATACATGAATTGAAATGAGTGAAGGTATTGACCTGAAAATTAAAGTCATTTCTTTTATTATATATATTAAAGGATAGACTCTTATCGTCATTGATTCTAATTTGTAAGTCTAAAAAATTAATTATTCTATTATTATTATGATTTTTTATTAGTTCTAGGGCTGAATGGTAGGCTATGGGTATAGTAGTCAGTATCATATAAGTATTGTCAGTAGCTATTGTTATTATGTCATCTATGTACCTATATATTATAAGAGAAGGATTATTGTAATTTTTTTCATAATTATATAAATATAGGTCTGCTAAGTAACTGGAATTGGAACCACCTTGTGGAATTCCTATAACTTGCTTATATAATTTATTATTATGTAGAATGTAGTTATTATATATTATGAACTTTAAAAGATTTTCGAAATACATAGTATCTATGTAAGAAGGCAGGGTTATATTATTATTACTATGTATAAATAGATTCAATATTATATTGTATAAGTCGTCTAGTGGTATACTATTGAATAAGTCTTTAAAATCATAAGTTGATATATTAATTACATCGTATAGAGCATTAATCTTATTTTTTAGTTCATAGCTATTACCTATAGATACAGAAGTAGTGTTAGATTTTATGTACAGATCATGCATAGAAGTAAGTATTTTTAGTAATATTTTGCTTGCTACATTATTATAAGTGTTACATCCTATAGTCAGTTCTGAATTTTAGTGGCGTTTTATGAAACTTTGGTATTAGCACTAAGTAGGGATATTTTAGATTGTCATGCTTGATTTTAAGTAACTTGTGGAAAGCTAAGATCTTTTTGTTAAATGTTATCTCAGAGATAGATGTTAGACTGAAATTTGGATTATTGTTAATGGATGAAGCTAAGAGATTGTGATATAACTGCTTACATATTATAGCGTAGTTATTGCTAGACTTATCAACATAAGTAATGATAAAGTTATTCTGTAGCTCTGTTATTTGATTGCTTAGTTTTATATTTTTAGTATATCTAAATTTACAAAGTAGTTGTTTTTAAGGTCAGCAATAATATTAAATTTCCATTCATTAAAGAAGGCGGAAGGTTTGCTGTTTTTTATTGAAGTGTTATATATATATACGTCTATATTATAAATAAAAGTATCTATTATATCATCTATACAGTATTTAGTGGGTAACCTAAACTTAGTACCTCTTTTCATGATCCGTTGAAGTTTAAGATCTTTGATAATAGAAAGATATCCGGTAACTATATGTCCAAAATCAGAATTAACATAAGAATTGTATTGACCACTGGTACAAAGACAGGGTACCTCATCATCGGTACAAAGTTCCTACAGAAAGAGTTATAATTAAATATCTTTCTACCCATAGGTATAGGGTATTTGAAAGATTTTTTTAGGCTGAGATGCGGTAAAGGGAAAGAGTCAGAGTGAGATGATAAAAGTTTATTGAAGTTAATCATATTGAAAACAGGATTGGAGAAATTAATTACAAAATTGGAATTTAGCTTAGTACTATTGCGATTGTGACCTAGTAAATTGTAATTTAGTGCATTGGCACGAGTAACTATTAAATCATAAAACAAGTGGGCAAAATGGTCAGAGAATGTAAAGGAAGTGAAAACTTTATAATACTTTGAGAGGTGTTTTTTCTTTAAAGAGAAAACGTAGGCTCGTATTTTTAGCCAATTATGGTCAACCTCAAATCTTTTATTTAAGGTATATAACTCAGACTGAATGTGCATTATTTGAGACAATATGTAGTAGAAGTAGCTTTATGCTTTCCTCGTTTATATCGACTTGTTCGTTTATATAAGGACAAATTTAAAAGGTTATAAATAGGAGTATACTTGGAGGGATCAGATTGTGTATTATAATAATGTAAGTGTTTATTATGTACTATTTGGTTAAGACCATAAGGATAACAGGTGTTATGACAATTGATTAATTGTGATTCGAGGAAAAGCCGCTCAGATGTATTTGTTTGTATTGCGAGAATTTCGATAGTAACATTTTCAAATCCGTGGGAGTGAAAGTGAGCATATTCTACATTGGTAAGGTGACTATTGGATAAATAGTTTTTTACGTTATTGCGATGCAGGTTAATGCGTATGTGTAACGGGTTGCGAGTCTGTCCAATATAAGCCATGTTACAGATAGTACATGAAATTTTATATATACAATTATATACTTTGCAAAAATTGTGATATTTAGTACTATTGTCTATTAGATTGATAGAAGCATAAGGGCAAGTTTTGCATTTTTTTGGAGCCACAATTAAAAAGAAAAGATTGCAATCACTACTGTAATTTTTGTAGGAAGAGTAACTGTTTTTCGATCCATTGTTCCCCTCTTCCTGAAAATTAGAACAAATGTACCGGGCATATGGACTTACATCATGTAATCCACTTTTGCCAGTCACTAAATTATTTTTGTCTAGAACCATTAAGGGTGATATTATACTATATCAGAGTAGAAAAGACACAATTATATCAAAAAGTACAGAATAGGGTACAGTCCAAAAATGTAAATAAGAGAAAAAAAATAATAAGAATTAATAAGAATATCTGGAATAAAGAGTAGAAAAGATCAAATAACGGTAACCAAAAGTAATTACTAACACTGGAAAATGTAAATTGAGAAAAAATCTAAATTAATCAAAATACTGTAACCAAATGTAATAACCAACATTAGGAAAGAAAAAAGAGAAAAATCTGGAATACGCAAAAAACACTGTAACCAACGGTATTACTACACATGAAAGAGAAAATAAATATATATATAAAAAATAATAATAATAATATTAAAAATTAAATAATAATAATTTAATAATAATCTGGTCTAAGATAGCGTGATATTTACAAGATGTAGTGATTGGCATACGAAGGGTTATTTTAAACTCAAGGATCCTACATAGCAAGGGGAAGAATTAGAAACTTTCCTTATATATCAATCCAAAATCAATGCTTACTATTTAGTATAGATGGCAGCACTATCCTAAAGGTATCAATAGTTTACTTGTATGAAGCAAGTGTAATAAATATTTTACAAAAATCTAAAAATGAAATTAAAAACTATAGATTAGAATTTTAATAAGTAAGGTGGATATCGGGGAGAGAAAACATATACGTAAAAGCCATTTGATAGGTGTAGTAAATTACTGAAATGCATAAATAGGAGAGATTTAAATCACATGAACTTAAAAGCGCAAGATGCAGCTATTTTAAGACATGTAGAGATTAGGATTAAAGAATATTACCTAATATTGGCGATATTTTTGGATTTATGCATTTAACAGTAGACAAGTATAATATAGAAAATATTCTGAAAGATTAGCGCATAATAATGCACATAAAAACAGAATAGTATATAATATATAATAGCTTACTTACGTAAAGTGAAATCCCAAGATAATCCAACGATAAAGTGAAGAAAATATAAAAAATAAAAAAGTAGATAGCACATGGTGCCAATTAACGAGCTTATTCCGGATAAGTGTTTAAATATAGCCTTTTAAGGCAATGAAAGAGTGGAAAAATTGAATATAAAGCGCCAAGCCAATAGATGGCGCTGCAGATCAACAAGACGTTCTACACATGTTCTATATGTGTGCCGGGGTCAAATAGGGCATATCAACAGCACGAGAAACAGTTGGCACACTGACAACACCATGTGACGATTGGCTACTGGCGTCCACGACCGCCAAAGCAACGCCTTGTACGCGTGCAGAATCCACAACATGTCGTCCTCTACCTGGTGAAATTCCCAGCTGTCCAGGTCTTTCGAACTTCTTCATCATGTCTCGTAAAGCGCGTGATGTCATTGGTCCTCGGCGTAAGATCTTCAACCGACGGAATGCTCTGATCGCAGCACAGGAGTTCTCGTCATTCTGGTAGGAAAGTTTCACTAACAGAGCTTTGTCTTTCAAAGTCGTCATTGTGCATCAGCGAGCTGGAAACAACTGCCTGTGCAGCGCCTGTCTTCCACTTTTGTAGGGCTCGTCTTTTGGATACCAAAAGCTTATTTGGATATATCCAGCTTTATTTCTGCAAATCACGTTCGTGCAATATGCAAATTATTAGTGTTACAGCGCTACGTATCGGAAACTTCTTATACTAATGTTTTTTTTTTTTAATTAATCACGAGCGCGTGATCTGAAGTGTCTGTTTTCAAAATTTCATCACATTATGACCCATACAACATCCTGCACAGGCCTCTGAGTTGGGGAAGTTTAATTTGGACAACCTTGTATATGCTAAATACAATAAAGACCCAACAAGTTCACGAAATGGCCCAATAAATGTATTACCTCTTTGAAAATCTTTCAGAGTTGATTTAGGCTCCATTGGTGTTGAACTAGGTTTAGAATCTAACATTTTATATTTATTTAACAATCTTAGAATGTAGGACTCTTGATCTAACAATAGACTATTTGTAGTAAACTCTAATCTAATACCAAGAAATTCAGAAGCCTTTTCTGATTTTGACATTTCAAACTGTTTGGATAAATTAATGACAATCTTAATTTCATTAATTTCAGATCCCGCTATTAGCAAATCATCTACATAGAGAATCATAATAACTTTCTCGAATTTACTTGCCTCATGAACATACATGGTTCGCATTTAAGTTGTTCAAAACCTAATTCCACTACAAAACTACTAAATTTCTTAAATCATTGACGCGGTGCTTGCTTCAAACCGTGTAGACTCTTTTTGAGTCTACACTTTTTACCATTTCCGTCATCATAACCTTTAGGCTGATACATATAAATAATTTCATCTAAATCGCCATTAAGGAAGGCCGTTTTAACATTCAGAGCAAAAACATGCAAATTATCGTTCAAAATCATTATGAGCACTAAACGTAAGGTTGGCATACTTATAACTGGAGAAAAAGTCTCGCTATAATCAAGTCCTTTTTGCATAAATCCACGCGCAACAAGACGAGCTTTATATTGTCCGTTTCTCTTTTTAGTTAGCACCCATTTACAGGAGATAGCTTGTTTTCCAAGTGGTAGTTTTTCAAGATCCCAGACTTTGTTGATCTTCATGCTTTCAGTTTCTTCATCCATTGCTTTCTTCCACAAACGCTGTTCATCAACAGAGAGAGATTTGATATCATCGTATGACAAAGTCTCTTGTTGACAGAATAAAGCTTCAGCTTCATATACCTCAGGATCTGGATATCGAATAGGTTGTTTCCTTAATCTGTTAGATTTTCACTATCGTACTTTCTTTCATCAATAATATCAGAATCCTTATTTGTATTTTCCTGAAATTGTGAATACTTGTGTCCTGTTCAGGACACAAGTAGTGTCCTGAACTTCTTGTTCAATTTCCTACTCAGGCAATTCTTGGCATTCTTCGACATATCTTTTCATTGTGTTTTCATTTCTTTCTTCATCAAATTAGACATTTCTTGATATCGTTATACGTTTAGTTCCAGGATCTAATAGTCGATATCCCATTGAAGAGTAGCCTATAAAGATCTTTCTTTTAGATTTATCTTCAAGCTTCATACGATGAACGGAAGGATCTAGCATTAAAGCTTTATATCCAAATAAATGTATATGCTTTAAATTAAGTACAGTGCCATATTTTAAATAGTACGATGTACAGTTATCAACTGCACTTCTCGGTGTTCGGTTTTTCAAATGAGCCGCTGTGAAAATTGCTTGGCCCCAAAACTTTTTCGATGAATTCGATTCGGCAATTAAAGCTCGCCCTTTATCCAACAGAATTCTATTTGCTCTCTCTGCAATTCCATTTAGTGAAGGTGTGTATAGAGAAGCTGGATCCATCACTACACTAATGTCTGTAGTAAAACTAATAAATTCACTATCAAAATATTCCATGGCGTTATCACATCTGATTTTCTTTACATTGGAATTGACTTTTAAGAAAGCTTTCAATTCATTGGATACATGACTTTTGTGTTTCATAAACGTATTTCTGTGAATCGTGAAAAATCATCAATAATACTGAAGAAGTAACGTTCTCAGGAAAATGTTGCTGGATCGATAGGTCCACAACAATCAGTATGAATAGTAATCATTCGCCGTTTCTCTTTTTCTCGGTCCTTTTCCAATTGGAGTTGCACTTTGTTTTGCTCTAACACAAACATCACAGAAAGAATAAAATTCTGGCAACCCTAAAACTTTCAATACTTGATCACATGCATGACCCAATCTGCGTTGCCAGAGTTGGCCATCTTTCTCTTTCGATTTGAGAACAGTTTTGGAAACTTGGAACAAAGTCACTTATGTATTGACCTTTCAAATCAAGCCCACCAAAACAACATTGTTTTCTTCCCTTTTCAATGAAGACTTTCTCGTTCTTGAAAATAACAGTATAATTTGCATTTTCTATTTTTCTAACGGAAATTAACAGTCTATTTAAATCTGTAACATAAAGAACATCATTCAGAGGGATTTCAATTCCATCAGACATTTTACCAGTAATATTTACAATGCCTTTAACTTCAAGAGTTGTTATTTTTGAAGCACAGCTTATAAACCCTGTAGAAGGCACTATAGACGTAAAATAATTCTTATTAGAACACATATGGGATGTTGCTCCAGAATCTATTCAAAATGCATTCCTTTTAGCATTTCCAACAACGAAAGAAACTACTGAAGCACACTTTTCCACATTTGATTAGTTATTAGCCTTACAGTTGCGCTTCAAATGATCTATTTTACCGCAACCGTAACAAGTAATTTTCTTTCTGCGGAATTTTTCAGTGTGACCTTTCTTTTTGCAATATTTTCAATAAAAATCGTTGTGATTTGTCGTCGACCTTGACGAGTTTGCCGCAATATTGCCAAATTTGGCGCCAAAAATTATTTTGTATTTTGCATAACTCTAAAACTTTTACCTTTATAATTTTGAAATTTTGTATTTAGAACTATTTTAGCATGTAACTGTGCATTTTTTTTTTTGATTGCAATCGACTGAGTATTTTATTTTCAGGGTCAGCCAAATGACTTAAAATACATTAAGGTGTATGGATACATTCAATTCATTGAAAGTCTGTGGTCAATGACTACTTTGGCTATCCCCAAAATCTCACAAACTATCTCAAGCTTGTCGGCTTTTGGTGAAATATCGCCAAATTAAGTGTCAGAAAGAAATCTTTCAAATACAACCCAGCTTGGCGATATCGGAAATATTTGGCTAGAAATCGCTAAACCTTACTATTACTGCAGTATTTTATCTCTGAAACAAAATAAGTTTAGGTGAAGTCGGCCGAAAATATTTTTGATTCAATAGACGTAAAAGAAAGTCGTGTTGTCCACATCAGATTTTTTTCCATTTGTGCAATGTTTATGGCGGCATATCAAAACTAAACAATATTTATTAACTCTTTCAGACCCTGCGCCCACAACAATTGAGGATACAAAAATTACTTTTTCTATCAAACAGGATGTCCTAATTAATTCAGATAAAGAAAAACCAATTTTCCTAGAAATTTTAATAATTAGGATATTTTAATTTCAAATTTAAGTTTTTTATTTCAATCTACTTTTTTATTACAAATTAAATCTCTATTATTACAAGGCAAATTATTCAGCTCAAAGAGAAATTAATCAGGTTTGAAAGGGTTTGTAAAGGTAATCGCATTTTTAAAGTAAACTTCCTTGAGCTTGCAAGTTTTCACCAATACCCATTCGCATCATTTACCTTAAATTTAAAACTACTCAAAACTTCGATACTCTGCGTGTAATCTCCGTCAATATTTCACCACTTATTACCGCAGACTAGAGGAGTAAACAGATTGAGTGAGATAGATTTTCTTTGAGATACACTTCTCGATTTTCAAGTTCTTACTAAACATTTTGGTACGAGGCATCAAATTTGCTTTTCACTCCAGAAGATTTAGATGCAATTTCAATAAAAATCGTGCTCCAGCTTACTCGCTTTCAAACTTTAATCTGATTGTATTAGCTGTTTCTCCAGGAGCATTAACTTCTGGATAAGTATGTCTATTATGGTGGAAAAGTAGCATTATTCTTTGAGCTGAAGGTGCTTCCCGTCTTGCGGTGTCAAATTAATGCTGGAAGTTCCGCATGGGTATACTGTAACATCCTCGTAAATGGACTGCATTATCCTTGATATTAAAAGCCTCCGATTTCTAAGCCTCAACTCTTATCATAATCTTTAATTTATTCCACGAAGGATCCACAAACACAGGACATTAAATCTTCCAGACAAAAGGTGAGTTCTGTGTAAACACATCTGAAAATGAAAGAAAATCTGAGATTTTGTGTATTATGACTTTGAGCCACTCTCGGAAGTCACACGATAAAGTATTAAATTTGTGAGGCTGCAACCAAATTAACAGATTTAAAAAAAAAATAATAATAAGGATTTTTTACTTTGACAACAAAAATACCGGGCGTGTTGGGAAATTTTAAAATTCGAATTATCTTGAAGATAATTATTGAAATGCTTTTCTAATCTGTCCGGCAGCAGCTCGGTCGATTAAACATGGTTCCCATTAGAGAACCAAGCTTGAAGCGATACCGGCTTGGCCAGCGTGTGGGTGGGTGAACGCCTTTCTCTACCGAGTCTGCTGTGGTCCGCGAACGTTTAAGGGAGCTGGTGCTCGTAAAATCTGTCGTTTCTCCAATGTCCCCCATGTTCAAACAGTGCCTCTCGGACTGCCAATCCAGGTGCTAGGCTTCTCATCTGGAAGTGGTTCAACATTAGGAGACCACTCATAGAAAGCAACCTTGGTGTGCCTACTAGGCTCTTCTGTAGTGAAATGACCGGCATCTCCGGCCCTCGTAGCGGTCAAGCCTACAAGAAGGGCGCTATACCGGCCATTAGAAAGAAAAGAATACTTTTCTAATCATAGTAAGTTACTATGTTTTATAGAACATTGAATAAAATACTTGTTATTTTTATTACAAAAAAGCAATAATATTGGATTGTGAGACTTTTATGATGTTGTGGAAAGGTGGTACTTTTGAAGTTATGACAAAAAGAAAAATTTCAAGAGTTTTATATTTCTTGTGTAAACAATTTATTTATTTCAATGATTATTAGTTTGAGGAAGTTGGTATCTGTAACATTTTTATCCTCTTTAGACTCGACATAAATATCATATATCAAATTTTAAAACATCTCATAAATGTTTTTTTAAGCATTACATTTAAAAATGACAAGTAAAGAACGTATTTCCAAATAATTTTTCGATTAAAAACATATTTCCCAATCTCTGTTTTAGTAGTAAAGATTTGTTACCAACCATAAACGAAGACTGTTAAGAAATGTTTAAAGGTAAAGACACGTTCCTTTCAGCTATGTGAATTTAAAAAAAAAAAAAATATTCACGAATTCAACTTAGAAACTTTCAATAATATTGAAATATTTTTTGTGTAACGGCAAACGAAAAGTAAAATCTGTGCTTCAATGTGCAGAACATACATATTCACGTAAGTTAAAATCATTTTATTCAATATTAAAGCATTCACGCATGTGTAAATCAGTTCAGTACTAGAAAAAATCTTAAAGGATAGTTTCACAGAGGAAAAGGCTGAGTTCCATATATATGGACTTCTGGAACAAAGAGGTTATACAGTCCAGTGGTTCTTGATTTTAATGTTGAAATATCAGTTGAAATAATGTTGAAAAATCTTCATACTCAAACGTATGTTGAAATAATGTTGAAAAATCTTCATACTCAAACGTATAATTTTTTAACAAGTGTCACAGTTCTACGCATAGTTCTTCGAGCATAAAGCTTTAGTTAACTGGACCCAACTCCCTCTAACAAAAACATTTGAACTGCGGTAGGGGAAAGGAGGACAAAGTGGGACAGAAGATATTTATCTTATGATTCGGGGGGGGGGGGTCACGAGGTTGTTTCACGTAGACTGCGGGTCGTCACCTATGAAAGGTTGCATAAGACATTTTAAAATTTTGTACATACAATTTTTGAACTTACGTTTCTGTAAAATTTAAAAGAAAAGCATATTTTTAGTATTTCATTTCATAGCAAAATACCCCACACATTTCTTTGTGAGACAATTTAATTTTTATATCCGTAGTAAATAATTTTTAGTTTTTTGTTAATGCATATTCTATTTTTCATTGTTGGATAATTTGGCATTCAAAAGTAATGTATGCATCAATCTTAGTAAATATATAAAGATTTTTGACAATGCCTGAAAAAATCAGAAAATCGCTCGAAGCAAGTTTAAAAACTATCACCCATCCAAGAATTTCCCCTCTTTATATTCTACCAATAGTCAATATAGTATCCGTTTGAAACAAAAAGAATAATAATGGAAGGATAATGTATTATAAAAGGCTTGTTTACATATTTTAATTTAGGACAAATACTATTTCATAGGAAAGTGAGATTTGCAGAGCTTAACCTTAGGTTATTAAGGTGTTGGAGAATTTTTCGTGCAGTCGCTAATACTTTTTCCCTTTAAAGATTAACAATATAACACTAGAAAAAGTTTTGCTACTTAGCATAAATACCTAGACTTTCTTAAGAATCTGATTAAACGCCACGCACAAATAAAATATTAATACCTCTAAATCCTTCAAGTTTCAACTTTACAAAAATTTTAATCATCCAATAATAATCCTAGTCAGGATCAATCATATTAAGTCAAATCTGTTACTCGGCTCCAGTATCAAGTCTATATTTGAAACTTTACTAAAGAAGATGAAATTTTCCTTTTTTGTTTGAACAGATCAAGAGGGACGTGATGTAATTTCGATAAAACCGAGTGCTAAGAGACTAAAATTCAGAATTATATTTAATCCAGCCTCATAAGCAGCTTCTTCTAAAGGATTACTTATTTCATAAATATATTAGATAAAGAAAAGCAATAATGCTTCAAGTTAAGATGTTTCGATGATCTAATATTTTGGAATTTTCGGCGAAATTGTTTTGGGGAAGTACAGACTTTGTATAAACTAATCATATTTCACTCAACGTAGTAAATATTAGGTGTACAAGAAAATAATGTAGCTTTTTTTTTACGTAAAATGCAAACAGATAAATTTTCAACAAGTATCGAATTACAAACAAGCTACACCTATGCATAGGATTCATATTTGTTATACTGAAAAAAAACATGTTTTTATTTTTTTTGTGGTTGATTCAACAATAATTTGGTTGGATCTATTTCGAAGAAATATTTTTGTTGAATCAACAAAATCTTTGTTAATTCAACGCAATATGTTGTTAATTTAACAAAACTTTTGTTAAAAACCAACAAAAATATTCGATTGAAATAGCGTGAACCAAATTTGGTTGAGTCAACAAAATTTTTTTGTATTCAACAAAACCTTTTTTTCCCGTGATATATTTTAACGGAGAATTTTATTGATTTTGTTTTCAAGAAAAATAGCCACCCTCCCCTTTTTTTCACGTCTACCCTCCTTGGAAGATTATATTCAAAATGTTCTGAAATCAAATTTTAGGTATTTAGGTGAGTGTTGTATTTTACAGCAAGAATTTTATAGATATCCCTTATCTTCTTTGAGATGACACATGTTCGGAAAGAAATGCCGATTCATTTAGAGACAGTTTTCATTCAACGTGAAATGTACACCACTTCCGAGAAGAGAGTTTTGTTAGAAGGGAAGTGGCAACTCTGCTTTTCACCCAGAATCCCTCTCGAGAGGTTTCGGTTCTGGTTTGCATTCGAAAAGCAGATTGGCACTGATTATTAAGCAGTTGTAATGCATATCTTTTTTGTTATTCAATTCGGCGGTGATAACTTAAACTTATTCGAAATCTATTCATTTCCAAATAAATATAATTTTCATTCATTGCATCTATTCATTTCCAAAAGGTGCTAATGTTATTCTTTAGTTATTTGTGTAATTCGTGCGGCCAGTTATCTGTTTAAATTTGCAGGCTGGAAGCGTATTGGATTGGGGTACGTACCGTTCGAAATTCTTTATTCAATTTAAGTAAATATTATTTGCAATTTTTTCTTCGAAAGCAATTCCTTTCAGTCGCCCTCCCTTTATGTTGGCAATATTTGTCAACAACACAGGATATGTGAACAGAACACTTTGGCCTCCTGTCCTCCATGATTTACGAATTCTGGAAAAGGCTCTCCAGTCTAGCAACTGCGCTAAAAGCTCACATACGTGCCAAATTTCGAATGATTAGCTTTAGTATTTTTGACTAGGCAATATTCTGACTTGTGAAATAATGATGTTATATTCCGGTACACCTAATACTTATATCAACTTTAACATTTTTAAAAATATATATTGAATTACAACATGAGAATTTTAAGACCGTTTTCTTTCAAAAACTTAGATGCTATGTAAGTGAAACGTATTTATTTATTTTTTGGGTATCCAACCAAAATGTACTTTTGAAAGTTACGAAAGGGGGGGGTTTCCAGCATTTATTTTTTAATGTGTATGTGCTTGATCTTAATCAATTTTCAATGATTTAAATCTATTAAAAGAAACCGCTGAAAGAAATAGAGCAGTTGTTTAGTAAAGAAAAAGGATATTTTTAGCAAATATCAAAGCGAGATAATAATTTAACGCGAAACTGGGCTTAAGAACTGAGGTAGTACATATAGGATGAGGCAATTAAATAGGAGAAAATTTCGAGACGAAAAGAGAAGGGACATTTTTAATTCAAAAGTAATGTATGATCACAATTACACAGATTTCTATTCTATAGAAAAAGTAATAATAAGAATTTCTGAAAGATTGTATTAATTTCTCAGTTTACATAAAAGCTACAATATAGGTAAAAAATTGAATCCTGGGAATTCCCCTTTTCATTTCAAACTATATTCAGAATTTGACTCGATGCATAAAATTGTGTTTTCACAAAATCTTCCTGTTCGTCAGGAGTTGTTATAGGCGTTTTTCTTTCCTATTTAACACTTTTTTTATTTTCTTTAATTTTTCTACCTTTATGTTTTCTTTTATTCAACTCTTTTTCTGGTTTATCAATTAGGATGCATTATTTCAACCTTATCCTTTTTTATTTCTCTAAGTTATTTACTTAGGCTTTTGCAAATGGTCAAATTGATTCCGGTATGGAGCAAGTACTGATAGCACTTCTTTTAAGATCATCAGCATTTTCTGGCTGAGCATTAGTTTCAGTACAATGGCCAGAAGTACGTAAAATATCTACTGGTTTTTGGTCAGCCACTGTATAGCAAGGAAATCATTTTCATGAAAAGCATTTTGAAGAAGGGCCAAATTCCTGGTTTAGAAAAACCTGATTTTATGTTTCGACTAGTAAAAGCTTGATATTATTCTGTAGTAGAGTTCGGGGATTTCATAACTTGGAATTCATTTGCCTGCTTTAGTTATTAAACTGTCATTAAATGCAATTTTCAGAGCTGCTTTGAAAGGACCATAAACACATGTAGCGGCTCTAACTTATGTGAACAATGGGAAGGAAAGGGTAATAATACTATTCCATTTTCACGACAGAATAATATTATTTCTAGGTTACCATGGTACTCATGATTATAAATAAGTAACCAAACAATTTTTTTTCTTCTTGCTATGAGGAAATTTTTGGGAATGTTCTATAGTGTCCAGAAAATTACTTGCGTATACCATCTTATTGGGTGTAACAGGCTTAAACTTTGGAAAGGTGCTCCTTTTAAAAACAGTTATTTACAACGCTTTCTAGTAAAACATAAACAGGAGGGATAGTATTCATGGAGGGTCTCATGTAAACTGTTCACATCTGCTCCAGATGTATTGTTCACAAGTGCCGCATCATCTTCCTTAGGCCGAACTTATGAAAATAAAAAAAAATTTAATTGTGTAAAAAAATAATAAAATTGTCATAAAGTTACCTAAATGTTCATATATTATTCTGCAATAATTAACTTTATCTTAGTTAAATTAAACTATATTTTCATTTGAAGAACTCAGTTATAAAATTACATACAACACTTACTAAACCAAAGAAATTGTCTTTATAGAAAAACGAAATTGCTCATTACTTTAAAAATTTTGTAGAGAAATAGGACTCATAATATCGTGTACTGAGAAGTTTTAGAGATATTTTATTTTAAATTATATTAGTATAAAACACTATGTTCATATGTGCCTCCTGCTCACATGTGCCCCCTCTCTCCAACCTTTAATAAAATTTGGCTGCTTTCGAAAAAAATATAAACCATATTTTATTAGAATCTATGAATAAAACATTTACCCTGTGATTTTTAATGCATTTTTTAAAAGTATATAGCATTATTGTTATTATTACGATATACAACGATTTCATTCCATTTTCCTTAGCCACAAATCTAGGTGGCCCACTTTTGGTATGCCCCCTACTGGTGCATGAAAATTTTTCTATGCCGATTTCTGGTGGGTGGGCGGAAAAAAGCGCCCGGAAAAAAGCGCACAATATTGAAGGGGTTTATTTTTTGGATGTGTGTGTGGGGGGTGGGGGCGCTTGAAATAAAAAATTTAAGGAAAGAGTGGGCATCTGAAAGATCGCCTTTTGGTGACGTGATTTCTTTTTAAGTATTTGATTTTTTTGTATCATTTTTACACTAACATGCTTCATACTCTGAATGCCCAACCCAATAGAAACCCCTACAATCGACTACTGGGTTGTCAAGGAGTTTTTCAAGGTCATGTTCACGTTTTTCCGAGAAGCACAAACAAAGAAATAGCCCCGGGAGAAGAGGGTAGACAGTGTGAAGGTGTATACTCTCTTTCTTCGTCGCGCGTTGATGAATGACGGATAACACATCCGGTCACTAAAACTCGGGGTTAAAACGGGGGTTGCGAGGGTGAAGGGGTTCTTCTTCCGAAATATCCGAATACATCTACAGAATGAATGAAATCATTTTTATCAAAACAAATAGAGGAAAATCTATGGTAGTGCTGAAATGATTGGGGGGGGACGTATCTCCCTATGCCCCCCCCCAATTTCGTACCAAAATCAGTTAAACAATAATTTGTTTAAAAATTTAAAACAAACAGCGTAACAATCTGTGAGTGGGGGAGGGACGATCCCTCCTCCGAACTTCGTTTCAAAATCTTTTTTTTTTTTTTTTTAACATTTGTTTAACGGGGCATTTTAACTGTTTCATTTAAAATACGAAAAGGAACTCCAGTCTGTGTCTTGACAAAATATTTTTTTTTTAAGTTCACTGTCAAGGTTGCTTAGTTTAAACAGGGTTATTTTTCAAGCGCTTGGTTTAAACAATTTTTCTCATTCCCAATCTGCTGTAATGGTTTAAAATTATTTCTAAATATTAGGGTTTCTTTAAAATATTTATTTATTTATTTATGTTTTATTTTTCAATGGAATACAAGATATTTTAAGCAAAAAAAAAGTTTTATTTGGTGAACAAAAGTTCATAACATTTTCCCTTTTCTCACAGTTTTACATCAAGTTATAATAACTGTTTTAGTAGATATTTTTTTTCTTCTTGCTGCATTTTTTTCATATATGAAGTTCAATATTCGATAATTTATCCATTTAATTTTCTATATATCGTCATTCTTGCTTATTTCAACAAGTTTTTTTTTTTTTTTAAGTATCTTAAAAGTTTAATGAGTTTTGTAAAGTAGAGAAAGAGCTTTAGAAGATATAAATTTAATTTATAAAGCTCAAAAAAAATTATTTTAATATTTTGACCTTTTGCATCATAGTATAAATACTTTTTACTAATTTCATGACAATTTGGTAAACTGCTGAAGTGTATATCTGTAGGGTTCCTGCCTACCACGCGGCTGTTTTCTCCAGACGTGTCAGAATCCCTCAAAAAGTCCTCCGCCTAAGGCATACCCTAATTAAGCAGACATCTTTAGTGTAGATCTGCCTTAACCACAAAATAAAAATAACTTTGTTGATAATTTACACTGGAAGTAAAAATTTTAATATTTGTAATATTAAATAAAAATCATAATCACTTTCAATCCCTATTATAGAGGGCCCCTAAAAAACACTGAACTAGGATTTTCTTCTTTATATATTGACCTTATACATATAGAATTAATTATAAAGTTATTTTATTGCGTCGAATTAAAATTTTCAGGAGATTAAATATAAAAAAATACAAACTTTTAATTTTTATAACGCCCTCTTACAAAAATTCCTAATAACTAAAATATGCCTGTATATGAGGTGATGTAGAAAGCTTCAGTTTTTCTCATAAAAAGGCTTGCATATATATTGAATCAAAGTTGGTGAGGGGGAATAAGCTTTGCAATACTAATAAATGTAAAAATATAATTATTAAAACTATTCCAACAAAACTAATTAAAAATTAATTTTAATTACGTTATATATAGCCGACATTTTACATTTTAAGAAATGAGTTTTAAATAATATTTAGCCAGTTTCTTTTAAGAAGGGTTTTTTTTTAGAATTTAGAAATGAAAATTCGTTTAAAAACATTATACTTACACTAACATTTGATTTAAAAAGTTTTTTTAAGGAAGTTTTTTAAATTGACTTATTAATACCATAATTTAATTCTGAAAAAAAAGCATGTCAAAAATAAAAATATTTATATGTAAATGTACTATATACTTATAAATCATTCATTCTAAGAATTATTATTTAAAACCAAAGAGCTAACAAGATAAATTACCATGAATCAGAATAAACTCTTGCTCTTATAAAACGAAAACCAGTTGTAATAAGCCATAGCTTATTACAACTGGTATCACATTCAGTCTGATTACAAATCAGACTGAATGTGATAACATATTACAGAGAACGTACATGTTAAATCTGTGGAGTCTTAGATTCTTAGGGTTGCCTGTTAGGTGAGAGAAGGTACTTCAATTTTTCGAAACTGCTGTAATTTGTTACTAAATCACTAGTTCTGGACTTTGTCTTAAGAATACAAACAAATTGAACAATCAATTTATTAAAAAAACGCCGAAATTAGTATTATTGTTATTATTACTCCTTTTTTATTTTCTATTTATTTTTTAATCTGGAACAAGGAGTTTCTGTAGAGTCTGTATGGTCTTTTGTAGAGTGTGGGAGAGTCATACTGTATACTTACAAATCAGGCCACTGTTCTTGGAAATGTTGTCTGAATGGCAATTTTCAATAGAGATAAATACAAAATGCACTAATGTACTCCTGTTTACGCCCTTTGGACAACCACTTGTTTCTCACCTTTTTTTTTAATTCAGCCCCCCCCCCCCCGCCTCTTCTCTTCACAAAATACAAACCCATTTAATATTGTGCGCTTTTTTCCGTGATTCTTTCTGGTGCATAGAAGATAATAAATTTTTTAAGTATTCAAAATTCACAGATTTCGTCTTTCGACAAAAATTCTTATGATCGTCCTTCGACAAAAAAAAAGGAAGCAATAGGTTATAGGTTCATCTTAAAGTTTTGAAACGCAGTAGGAAAAAAAAAAGAAGCAGTAGATTATATGTTCATTTTAAAGGTTTGAAACGCTGCTTCCTTTTTTTAATTGATTTTCTTTTCTCTGTATGAGCCAAGCTTGAAAACATTAGAATTTTTGTCGAAGGACGAAATCTGTGAATTTTGAATTCTTAAAAAATGGTCAACACATGAGGCTAATGGATTATAAATTGTTTCATAACTGCACCACACTGTCATTTAAAATTGTATACTGAATGTTTATATAACCCATTGTGGCTAATTTCACCAAATTTTGTGGACATAGTTTCATACTAACGGCATTCATTTCGAATTACCAAAAAAACAGAAAAAAAAACCTATCAGAGTTGCCTTAAAGAAAAAACCGGCACTAATTTATCGTATGAATTTGCATATTCAAATGCTAACTGTAAAATATGTAAAATTTCAGTCACCTGACGTCAAAGGCTTGGCATCGGGATAGGGGAGGTCGGTTGTGAGGAGGTAGAGACATGTGCCTTCTAAACTTTGCTGCGAAATCTTTTGATTTGAAACATTTGTTTCCTAGATATAATAAGGGGGTTCGAAATGTTAGGTACACATGTTGCGTTCCAATGTCGTTGTTGATGATTTCTTTTCGCAAATTTCCGTTAAAGAAATCGTACTTAGCTCATAAAAGTCGGCTTCGAAAATTTTACCGTAAATGCTCAGTTTCGCCTTGGTTATTTCGAGAGCTAAAAGTTTGAGAGGAAGAAATCGGTTCGAATAACAATTACTAATTTGGCAAATATGATTTTACATTTGAAAAATACCGGATCATTAGAGATGTTACTGGATCGAGGATACTTAAATAATAGTTCAGTAATGGATATTAACACTAAATGTGAGTGGCTTAGCCAGGATTTCATTTCTTGTGTGTGGGGTGCTGTATATCAAATTGTTAGCTAAATTTCAATAGTGAACTAAATATCAAGTTTTAAGCTAAGTAAAAGGTCAGATTTCGGCAGGGAGGACACAGATCCCTCAGCTCGCCCCGGATACGCGCCCTGTAAGCATATGCAGGGTTCCTAAAAAGGTGGTAACGGACTTTAATTCTTTATCTATTACAGATAAAAGGGCAGTGTAAATCGAAAAATTGTTCAAAATAAGGTCGGAAATAAGACTCCATTAACAAAAGATTCCTCTCAATAATTTTCAAAAAGTTACACATTTTAAATTTGTGTATGACCCCCGTAAAAAAGCATTCCAAGTTAGTAAAATGTGCCCTATACGCTGATGAGATGATGTACCAAATTTGAAGCTGTCATCATAAAAAATCACACAGATATCTTTAAAGAAATATGATTGGGGACTATAAAGGATTTTGAATGTAAACGTTAATTGCTCGAGTAGAAAAAAAAAAAAAAAGATTTTCTTTCGCAATTTCTGTACGACCCCTGAAATGCGATCTATCGAGGTGATTTTTTTCCCTTCCGAGAGCCACAGAAAAGTGGTTTAAGTCAGTGTTATACGCATTTTCATATATGTGACACTTTCTAAGGTATAAATATCAAATTTTTTTGACACCTCAAGAGTGTATGGGGCACATTTTACTACTAAGGAAGCCGTATACGAATTTAAAAAAAGTAACTTTTTGAAAATTAACGAGAGGAATTTTTCTTGATGGAGTCTTATTTCTGACCTTATTTTGAACATTTTTTCAGTTTACATTGTCCACTTATCTCAATAGATAAAGAATCAAAGCCCGTTACCACCTTTTAGGGGCACCCCATGCTCTATACAGCAGTGCTCATAGAATAGCAGACCCAGTTCAGCCCAATATTTACCTCCTTTAGCGGGTATTTTGGAGACAAAATAGTTTTTAATTGGCACACTGATATCTGTAGAATTTTTGCACTTCCGATGTCTAGTTTTTCATCCAAGGCATTAGACGATTTATTGGTTTTATTAGTTAGTATTTATTGGTATTAATACTCTGAATCCAAGCACTTTATCTCTAATTACAACTAACCTGTCTACTTAATATTTTACTCACAGTTCACTGCATGAAAAATAGGAAATCATAACTAATATAATACTAATTGTCAGCTACTAAAATGATGTATGCTTTTGAAATATTCAACAAAATAAGTATGCAATTATCGGTGTTCAAAAGAAAATTTAGAATCAAACTCTATGGAGGGAAAGTGTATAATTAGCTTAACAGATTATGTTATGTCGTGCAGTAGTGAAAATAGAAAAAGTAATAATATTAAAAATAGTTAGGTGTACTGCTGATTTTAATTCAGTAAAGGAGTTTTTGCCCGTTACATATCAAAGACTCTCTTTTTAAACATTTATATTTAAATCAAATTTTTTGAGAAACATTTTTAAGATGAGTTTCTTTATATAATTTAGTTATAACTTTTAAATTACTTTTCTCTTAAAATTTTAATTTGTGATTTCCTCGTATTGAAAAGTTTTATTAAACTGTGTAGATAATATAAATTTTATTTGGTAGAGGAAAAAAAACAAGAAAAAGGTCACTAGATCACTATTTTACAATCATTAAGCATTTTAAAAGTTCGAAGCAACAGCTTGTATATTAAACTAGCTGAAGTACCCGTCGTTGACGGGTAAATACTGAATGCAAATTTCTAAAAGCAAGAACTTTCGTCAGCATTGTTGGAGTACACACAATGGATGTAGTATGTAGCCAAAGTAAAGAAAGCGCAATTATAATTTTTATGTATTGCTAAAATATTACAGGTTAGAGAGTAACTAAGTAATATCATTTCATTCGCTTTAGTCGTAATCATGGGATGCGCAAACGAATATTTACACATATTCAAATAATTTTCGCAAAATCTCAAAATCTAATCAACATTTTTGAAAAATCGGAAGCCTAGAATTTAAGTTGAGTGACAACCTATCATTTCACCCAATTTTGTTTATTTCCCTGCTGTCTTTATTTCGTGATGCTGGAACAAACATTTTAGCATTTTTAAACGATTTTCACAAAATCTCAAAATGTAATAAAAATATTTTAAAAATTCAACACCTATAAATTAAGATTAGCAACTACCTATCATATCACCAAATTTCGTATTAGTCGTTATTACGCGATGCTTGAAAAAATATAACCGCATTTTGGGAGAATTTTCACAAAATCTCAAAATCTAATAAAAAGTTTAAAAGATTGGACACCTATACTTTATGTTGAACAACAACCTATCATGTGACCAAATTTCATATCATTCGCTTTTGTCGTTATTACGTAATGTGTGAACAAAAATTCACTCAGTTTGAAACGATTTTCGCAAAATCCCAAAATCTGATCGGTTTTTTTTTAGATGCTTATAGTTTAAGGTGACCACCTATCATTTCACCAAATACCATTTTTTCACCTTTGCAGTTATTACGTGATGTGCGAACACAATACGCAGTGTGAAACAATTTTCGCAAAATCTCAAAATCCAATCAAGATTTTTTAAAAATTCGACGCCTATGTTTTAAGTTGAGTGACCACCTATCATGATACCCAATTTCATATCATTCGCTTCAGCCGTTTTTACGTGATGCTTAAACAAAAAAAGCGTCACGGACAGAATGACAGAATGACAGAAGGACAGAATGACAGACAGACAAACTTTTTTTTGAGGGTCGCATCGGATTCCCGGGTGCTTGAAACGGATAGAAAAATCAAAATTTTTGAATTCCGAGAAATGTACAGACAAAAGTCTAATTTTATTTATATAGATTTACCACAGCAAATGAGCTTCAAGAAGTATATTTTCAAAAAGAAAGCTTATAAAGCATAATGCTGGAAATTAATTGCATTTTTTTTTTAAGAGAGTGATTAAAAAGTAGAAAAGTTTCACGAAAGCTTGATTATTATTATTTTGTTAACGTTAATCAGATTTCAAGTCTTCCCTCTGGCTACATTTTCGCTATAACGTACACCATTTTTTCATAAAGAAAGTTTGTTCTTTCTTTGGACTCTTGATACTATACGCATTCTGCTTCTAAAATAAAGACTTTTTCCTGTTTACCATGGGCATTTTACCAGGATTCTTTTTTATTGGATGATCTTTATATTTTAGAAACTTAACGACATTATTCTACGGGCGGTACTTTCCCAATTTCTTTGTACAAAATCGATTACCCCCCACCCACCCCACTCTTCCTAAATCGTTCGACCTTATCTCCTAGAACAACACAACTCCCGTCCTCTTTTTTTTTTTTTTTTTTTCGTGAGTTGTTGCCGACTGCAGTATAAACCCCGTTTTATCTTTCGGTAGCCAGGGAGCATCATCCTCAGCGTTGTTAAAATGTCATTTGGAGGAAAGGGAGCCCGGGATAAGTTTCCGAGACGGACGAGATTTATCGCGATGTATGATCGGCTACCGGCACTGACCTGTCTTTCGGACATCTAGATAAATGGAAATTGTCCACTTACATTGCCGGTCGTTTTGTAGTGATCGGGACATAATTCACACTGATGGCAACAAATGACTCTTTTGCTAGGGATAATCGTTCAGCGAAGAGCGTTTTTGGAGTTTCGTACAGAGTGCGGAATGTCTCCTTAAAATCCGCCGTTTGTTTGGGACGAACATGTATATGTTTCAGTCTGAAATTACGTGTACGTACTTTCAAAATTACAGAGACTTTACTTGGTTCAGTATGTTAATTTAAATGTTATTATTTTCTTACCCAGAGGCTAAGATTTTTGATGATGTAGTTAACCCTTTCAGACTAGGCGTCCACAATTGACGACGCAAATTTTGAAAGAATATTATTCAATAAATACTCGTGATGTTAAGTTGAAAACGGGAGTTTCAACATTTTACGAGACAAGCATACATTTTACGGGAATTTAATAATCAGGATTTATTTATTTTAGTACAAACTCTATTATTTAAAAAATGTGCATACATTCGAGAGAAATTATTTAATCTGGAAAAAGGGTTAATCTGCTAGTTTTTCACATGTTTTATATTTAATTGCAGCTATTCGAGTTCATAAACATAGGAGCTGCATACTTTTATGTTTATTTTTATATTAATGTTATATATAAAATGCATATATATTTATATAATAGCAGAGAATTTATATCTGTTAATTTTCAATTTGTAGTGTGAACACGTTAATTATTATCGTACCTATGCAATGTCTAATAACGCTTGAAATATCTATGGAGAGCACAACAGCACATAACTCAAATTCAACAGATGATATATTCTATATTTACCTTACTGAAATATCTATTGTATCTTTAAAATAAATAAAGTATGTCTTTGATGGTAAAGCACGCCTGGCAGCATTTCCAGTTAGTCCTTGAATCACACATAACTCACATTAAAATATGATTTCAAATACCTTGATTATCAATCGCTTTATGAAATTCGGCGATACTGTATCTAGTTAAAACATTACTTTCTGGAACTCTTGCTGTATATGTTATTAAACATATCGTTAGTATATATTTAGAAAGATATAGTCTTAGCTTACGCATGATGTGGTATAATGTTATTGCCCTGTAAGACGCATGATTTCAGTGCGAAATACAATGAGGTCATTTTCGATTCTAATGTAGGATCCCGCTTAAGAGGGTTTGAACGTCAGATACACTAATCTCTTTATGCTGTAGATTAGTGTAAAACAAGCTGTGATATATAGACATTCGAAAGCTCCTAAGACCGCTATGTACACAGTTATGGTTGAATCGTATAATTTAAAAAAATATTTACACCAAAAAACTGAATGGTTCTCTAATAGAGAGTGCGAGAATGTTCAAGCACGTATAGTTCCCAAAGAGAGTATTGTTCAGAAGAAATTAATTATAGAGAGAGTCATTTGTCTTGTCTACATTGTCTTGATAAAATTAAAATTTTTTATCCCCTTTATTTTACTCTGTTTCTGGATCACTAAAAATAAATACACAAATATATGTATAACTAATAAGTAAAACATAAAGTATATACTGCAAATATGACATACCCCCCATGAAAAAATATATAACAGCAGATGCAAGAATTAATCTGAACGTTATTGCAGATAATGGTTGGAAATCAAATAAATATTGGAATGTATATAGTCAAAATAACCAGCTGTATTTAACGAAATATTCAAAGCGAAGAATGATAAATCATAGATGCTGATTGAAAAGAAGTAACTGAAAGTAGTAACTAGGAATTTACATAACTATAAATGCGCTTTTGCAGCAAAATATAGCTATATATACATAGAAAAGTGTTATAGAGTTAAAATTGGACCAGAAATTAAAGTATTTTTAATTATTTATTTTTCTAATACTTACAAAATATGTATTATCCATATTCCGAATGTTGTGATATTTTTTCTTTTGCATCTGCATATGTTAATTTGTTAATGAAATATTTCTATTCCAGTAATATCCGGTCCAGTAATACCCGGAACCAAAGGCGGATCCAGGGGGAGGGCGCAGGGGGCCTCGCGCCCCCTCCGAGAAAAATATAGCACTAGATAAATGGGGCTTTCACCAATATTGAGGGTTTTTTACACTAGATAAAATGAGTATTCACGATTTGCGGCCCCTCCGAAAAAAGTTTCTGGATCCGCCCTTGCCCGGAACCTTGACTATTGCTGTGTTTTTAGGTCAGAAATTATAGCTATTTGTAAGGCTCTTTATTATGTCCTTACTACCGAAAGCATTACTACTAAAAGCAATACTTAAACCGCAGTATTTAAGCAGTACTAAGCAGGTCTGTATCTGTTGTGCAGTGGCAAGGCTATCCAATCGGCCTTGGGATGTTTCAGAAGTGATCATTTAAAATGCACGAAATTTCAGAATGCTCCTTTTCCCTCCCACCTAGTCCTGCTCACCTTCTTGCATGTTTAGCCACCTCCTGGAGGCAGCTGTTGGTTCAGCAGGGCAGGTTTTTGATGCTTTCATATGACCGGGTCTTTTGGACTTGGTGTAGGCTTTCCTACGCCAGGGGGATGGGTAACAACAACTTAATTTCTTCCTAATACATCTTTGTTCAGGAAAAAATTTGATTTCAGCGGAAAAATATTTTGTTTCCTTAAGACTACGCTTATAACTGGATTCACTGTAAGCCAACGGTGGTGAATTCAGAGGAGTAGCTAGGAGGTTTAGGGCGAGATTCAACTGAAACACAATTCGAACGTTTTCCGCGTCGAACAGGGGAAACTTGGAAATATATCAATGTTTCTTATTCAACTGAAACAAAACAATCGTGTTTTGATCACGTGACAGCGCGATAGGTTTGTTCATTGGAAGCATTCTGGGGACTGAACTGGGAACTGGGGACTGAAAAACGTTCGATTCGAACTCGATCGCACGCGTTTCACTTGAATCTCGCCCTTAGTCTGTCCTCCTAAAAGATTATTTTGTTGTATTGCATAGTTCGCTTAGGTCAAATAAGTTTTTTTAATTAGCCTATCCCTTGCAAAAATTACCTGTATCTGCTTTTGTATATGTAGAAGAAAGTCAAAAGGTTTTTGTTAACTTCTAACAACAGTATATCTCCAGAAGCAACTGACAAAAATTTCAGAAAGAAGGAAATTGATATTATGAACAGACTTTCAATTTAAATGCATTCGTATACGCATTTTAAAGTAAATTTTTAAAAAATATTACTTAAAAGTATATTATATTCTTAAATGTGTTTCATCTGTCATCATTCTATATTATTTTTGAAATCACAAATAGGTTGTTTTAGGTGCTATTTGCAGCATACTTTGCGCACACATTTTTCCCTCCAAATAGTTGCTCGCTTTTACATGTAATAATAGATGAAGTGATAAATCTTCTGACAGTATATTTAACATATCATCAAGTACAGTGCCCATTATGTGAAATAATACACATCTTTACTTAATAAAGCCTAACATACATAATAGGCTTTTTGAATTATTTAATATTCAATGTGATAAAAGGTAAAACGTTAATGAAACAAAAGTACTTTATACTGAAGTGATCACTCATGAGGCTATATCCGGTGCCACACTGGCGACAATCGATGTCCTTCTGTTGCCATTTTTCCAGTCACAAATAAATGCGGATATTATTCTTGCAGAACCGACATATTTTGGATCCTGCAGGAAGTGAAATCGTTTCTATTTAATGCCATCGAGTTATGAAAGCCTAGAATGATGAATTGATCTTTACAATTTCTTCTGCTTTTTAAAGATAGGATAGATGAACTCTGTCCGGTATTAATTTTCTTCAATTGTGTAAAAGATGCAATTTTTCTGATAAAGAATGAGATCGGAAATCTATGAATGATATCAGAGCATCGTCTGTACCTTAAATGTATCTGCAGTTTTTGGAGATGCTCTTTTAACTACATGTTGAACAAAATGAATGGTGAATGGCTATAAGAAGTACAAAGTTTGGTCGACATTTGTTGATCGCAATTGCGTTACTATTTGCGTTTGCATTTGCGTTGCGTTTAATGGCGAGCACTTGATGTTTATAGGGGTTGACCACTACTAATCTTCTTCCAAAGTGATATTTAATAGGTGCATGAAGACGAAGTTTCCGACCCCGCATTGCTATCTGATTCTGAACCGTCTCTGTACCACCTACACCCCCTGCAAGTTTGTCAGTCTAGTAGCGAATCACCCTGTATATATTACATTAAAAACTGACTTAAAAAAGAAAAAAAGTTACACCAAGAAGCAAAAAGACAAAAACAGGTATTTAGTTTATTTTCAAGAGAAAAATCAAAAATGTTTTTAAAATTATATGATAAAAATATCATTCAATATCATTCAGATGTAGGATAAAATTTTTAGAATGTACAAATAAATAAATGTTGAATACATATACACATATTTGCTGAATACTAGTTCTTAGGAATTAAAAAAGTATGGTTTTTTTTTTACAAAATTATTTCAAAAGTTTTCATTTAAAAAAAGTGAAGTTCTCAGATTTTTTTATTAAAGTATAAAATACCGTGGTTTTCATGTTCGAAAATTAGATTTTTTTTGTCAAGTTATTTATTTAGTTCGTAAAAGTGGCTGTTTTATAATCACTGTCTATTATGCATGAAATTTTAACCGTTAATTAGACCTGGCGGAACTTGGAGGAATCTTCCCTCCCCCCAAGCAGAACTGATTTTCTTCGTAGCGTGACATCTTTATGGAATAGTTAATTAATCCTGTAGGAGACACGGCTTATGTAACCGGATTAAGAAAATTTCTCTCAGGTCTGTAAAAGCGTGATTTTATCGCAGCTGCTTAAAGGACTCCCTTAATTGCTTTGATCAGAAAGCAAATTTCATTTCAAGAAGCAACATGATTACACATGTGTGTATATATATGTTACAGTGAAAACCCGAAATCAGTCAAAACCCGAATTAACTAGTGAAAACGCGTTCTGACTGAGTGCATCAGAGAAAACCCGAATTAACTAGGCAAAACGCGTTCTGACTGACAGCGCTAGGCAAAACCCGAATTAACTAGGGAAAACCCGTTTTATTGGAGTAGCGGTAGCACGTTTTCGAGGGGGCCCCCTACAGCGATGGCCGGACCCACTGATTTTTTTCGGGTCTCGCAAAAGGCCAGCTTTAGCATATTTTCAAGGGAGGCCCCTTAAGTGATATCCGGACGCAGTAATAGGGAGTTTGTGCATACCGTTTCTTCCTACGCTAACGCTAACGCTATCCGCTATACGGAGTATTTTGACCAACTATGTTTCGCATTTTATGCGTGCGCATGCGCTTTATTGTCCAATGTCATTTAACGTTAGCGTTACCGTGAGTGAAACCGGGCCTGCACAAACTCCCTAATGTTTTTTGGGTCTCGCAAAGGACCAGCGTTAGCATATTTTCCAGGGGGACCCCTACAGCGGAACCGGACCCACTGATGTTCGTTTGTGTCTCGCAAAGGGACAGCATTAGCATATTTTCGAGGGGCCCCCTAAAGCGACGGCCGGACCCATTGATGTTTTTTTGGGTCTCTTAAAGGGCCAGCGTTAGCATATTTTCGAGGGGGGCCCTTGAAGTGATGGCCGGACACACTGATATTTTTTGGGTCTCGCAGAGGGCCAGCGTTAGCACATTTTCCAGGGGGCCCCTACATCGGTGGCCGGACCCACTGATGATTTTTTGGGTCTCGCAAGGGGACAGCGTTAGCATATTTTCGAGGGGCCCCCTAAAGTGATGACCGGACCCAATGATGTTTCTTTGGGTCTCGCAGGGGGCCAGCGTTAGCATATTTTCCAGGGGGCCCCTACAATGGAGGCCGGACCCACTGATGTTTTTTGGGGTCTCGCAAAGGGCCAGCGTAAGCATATTTTCGAGGGGGCCCCTTGAAGTGATAGCCGGACCCACTGATATTTTTTGGGTCTCGCAGAGGGCCAGCGTTAGCATATTTTCGAGGGGGGCCCCTACAGCGGTGGCCGGACACAGTGAGGACTTTTGGGTCTCGCAAAGGGCCAGCAATAGCATATTTTCGAAGGGAGAGCAAGATCCAATTTTTAGTGGATAAAGCATTAACATTCCTGAATTCACATGGGAAAACATGGAGTCCGGCCACCACTGTAGGAGGGCCCCCTTTCGAAAATATGCTAACACTGGCTCTTTGCGAGACCCGAAAAAAATCAGTGGGTCTAGCCATCGCTTTAGGGGGCCCCCTGGAAAATAAGCCTCCGCTGTAGGGGCCCCTCGAAAACGTGCTACCGCTACTCGAATAAAACGGATTTTCCCTAGTTAATTCGGGTTTTGCCTAGCGCTGTCAGTCAGAACGCGTTTTGCCTAGTTAATTCGGGTTTTCCCTAACGCACGCAGTCAGAACGCGTTTTCCCTAGTTAATTCGGGTTTTGACTGATTTCGGGTTTTCACTGTAACATATATATATATATTCATAGGAAGGAGGAATAAAAGTCCAGGTCAGTGTTTTGGGTACTCTATTTATATATATATAAATGCGGGGAGAACCCAAAACACTGACTTATTCCTTAAATATTGATACATATTAAATATTGATGATCACAGACATATACAATAAATTACAAAAGTTATGTAAAATAATAATCCTCCTTAAATATTAATGCATATTAAATATTGACGATCACAGACATATACAATAAATTACAAAGTTATGTAAAAAAGGTACAGAATTTTATGATACTAAATAAAATTCTCGGGGTATTTAACCTGACGAGATCGCCTCCGCGCACTCTAATGTCGGCAATTGAAGGCCGGGCAAGTGGATACATTTTGCTTGATTGGAAAACGCCTCACTCTATCACGCAGATTTCACGGGATCAAAGCCGGCTCCCGCCACACATGTTCTCCCTTAATTGATGACCCAGACAACGAACACACATTCTTCTCGCCCTCAGCGACAGATGGCGCCAGCACCCACCTCATCCATCTCTCGCAGGAGCTGGCTTTGGATATCGATAGGCTGTGTCATCTAGCCTACATGGACCACTTTGATGATGTCCGAGAAAAAATGATCGTGCAGCATTTTATTGAAGCGGTCCGTGATTCGAAAATTCAAATAGCACTCGTGTTGGAGGATTATCAAGATTTAAAGTCTGCTCTCGTGTTCTCCCTGAAGCTAGAGGCAGCTCAGCGGGCCACAAGGAAGGACCGACATGCCGTTAGAGCGGTGACGATCCAAGAGCGAGCTGATACTGACACAGAGAGATTAAAGAAAAGAATGACGAGACTTGAAAATCTGGTGGAACGAAAATTAAGATCAGGAGAAATGAGAGATAGCCCAAAGAAAGTAAAATACTGGAAGGGTGGCGTCGATGGACATGTACAAAAATTGATAACAACCAATGTTAATTATGTTTATTACTTATTAGAGAGTAATTGTTTATGATGTTTACTATTTATTAGTGTGTATTTTCTTATTAATTATTTGCTTAAATTATGTTGTTAAGATCTTATTAAGGTTATACACTGGGTTATACACTGTAAAGGTTATACACTTTAAATATTTGTGTGCGGCCTCCTAACTGGGGATTGTACTGCCCGGGACGTGCAGTACTTGTGAAGTGGGCAATTTTACGAATTTTCGGGAAACACGCTGTTCTGGGGTTTAAAATAGTTTTAAATTAGTAGTCTACGCGTCAAATTGTTGAGTTTTCCTTTTTGTTGCATCAATAGCTGTTAACTAGAACTCGTGATATAGAATTTTATATTTCTTCATTGGTTTCTATAGCATTTTCTAGAAATATCGAGAAATATTGATCTTAGGTTTTCGCTAACCTCACTTTTAGGGACTTGTTTTTGGCGCCAAATTTGCCGATATTTCACCAGAAAGTCGCCAAGTTGGGGAAATTTCGGACTTTTGGCGCGATTTTCCCAATGTGGCCTTTTTTATTGTAGTAAAGTTTGTTTTACTGCATTTACATCTTATAAAGCCTAATATTACTCTATTTTGTTCCATAACGTAATCAAAAGTCCATCTTTATGTGAAATCTTCGCGAGATACATTCTTCTAGAAGCTCCTTCCCTACTAGCAATTTTGCTCGGTCCATCATCGGCTGGCTACGTGGCCGGTGGTCGCCCGAGCAAAATTGCTAGTAAGGTTGTAGCTTCTGCGTCAACTATAAATACAGGAATGTCCGATCCCCAGTTCAGTGTATGTTATATCGAGCTTCCGATGAGTACTGCTATGCTCTGTGAATGGTGCTATAGTTTGTTTGCTTTTTGAAGCCTTGTTTTAAAGTGCTGTGTGTAAATTCTTTATTGCTGAGTCTTGAGGGATTGTTTACGATTTCCCTCGTATATTTCCGCCGAAATTTTGCCTGTGGATGTGTTTTATTTTGTGTGAGAAATACAGCGTCTGTGAAACCTTCTGTACTAAACGGACTGTTAAAAGCACATTACTGTCTGATTGCCTTGTGAATTTTGTACAGCTAATTGTTGGACGAAGTTCTAGAAGCAATAAAGTTCGCTTTCCATCCTCACAAGTGGATTCTATACTAGAACTTTCTACACTATCTTTAGAATGACAAACAAAGGAATTAGCAGAGTATTCTACAACAAAATGTATATATACCTATATGTATGTATATACAGGACGTATCACAATTCTCTCCCGGGTTTGGAAGACTTAGAATTAAATATAGTATATTACCACTACAGCAACAAAGTTCACTTTGTTGGAGAAAGAAATGTTACAAGTTTCATTTCTCAAAAGACCTTTTGTGACAACGATTTATTCATGCAATGTTTTCTGGGATGAGAGCGGGAGGAGGGCAGTTAGTTTGTCGAATCATCAAAATCACGAAAAAAGGATGCATTATAGGAGAGGGAGGAGGGGCGACCGCCTCAATTGAGGAAAAAGAAATTAATGTAAAAGATCCCATTTTACTTCCATAAAATAGGTGTATATGTCAATCTTCTAACTAACCCCCACCGACTAACTAACCCGCTCCCACCGACAAACTAACTGCCCCCCATTCCCACCCGTATAAAATTGCATTAATCCGTCACTGTCACGAAAGGTTCACATACTGGACTTTCGAGAAATAAAGCCTGTAACATTTCTTTCTCTAATAAAGTCAACTTTGTTGCTGTATTGGTAATATATATTTTTTATAAGCCTTTCAGACTCGGAAGAGAATTGTGATACACCCTGTATATATATATATATACATAGATATTTTTTTTATTGTGTATTCTCTATCTGATCTACTAGTTTGATTAGTAGTACTCTGATCTACTAGTTTGATTAGTAAAGTAAGGATTTTGCGTTTACACTAGAAAATTATGGCCGAAGTACAGATTTTTGACACCCTTTCAAATGAGCTAGAGGGTTGTATTTACTTAATTGAAAGTGAGATTTCCTTCAGTGCGATCGCTTCGTGTCAGTCTCAGTGTGGTCGCTTTTAAATACTTAATATGATATAGTGAAAGCACAAGGCAAACTTTACCGGGCAGTTTACCAGTCTTTGACGGAAGTACATTTATTTTTCGTACATTCGTTTTAAACAACTCTCTTATTCGAAATAGTTTGTTTCTTTTTTCTTTTTTTTTTTTTTTTTTTTGTAAGGCATGAATATGCAGATTTTGTATTTACAAAAATCGAAGACAATTCAAAAATGATGTGGTTCAAAAGTATTTCCATCTAACTTGGAGACGGTAGTTTTTATTCATCTTTAATCAGTGGCGTTTCCTCTTAGGGGTCAGAAGAACTTGACTCCACCTTGTAATTCAAAACATTTTTTTTTTTCATTATAAACATACTTATTTTAATCATATGCTTTTATTTTGAAAATACACGAATTTTGTTCTTAATGTCCAAGTAAATGTTCCAGTAGTGGGCTACTTAAGGATGCTGCCTCAATTATCGTTTTAACTATATAGAAGTTTGATTAATCTATATATTTTTATGGTTGTTAAAACTCATATCTAAAATATCAAAATAAATGTGATATAATTTTAAAAAATTAAATAAACTAGTAAAATTTACAAAGAACTAATTAATTGTCTTCGCTCAAACTATTTTTAACAGCAAAACAGACTTCTCTCTGGCTTTTTCAGAGAAAGAAAAATCTGAAACAAAATGTCAACACAAAATTATCTTGTTTCATCTCTGATAGCTCTATGCCTTGGTTGATTACCTTCCTTCGTGTTTCACGATAATGTAACGCTGGTGCTTCTGAAAATTTTGAGATGTCTTATTAAATCTTTAATGTTTACCCTGGTACGATATTGGATATCGTTGATCTATCGTGGGGGCACTCTTCCTCGTAAAATATAGCTTGCTTACATAATAGATGAAGCTCGCGCTGTTTCTAGCCTAAATTTCCTCGTTCACTCCATTTAACTCAAACACGTCTTTTCAATACGCTATGTCGAGCCCTGGTCTGGTCTGATGAGGCATAAGAGAATGGAAGATATTTCTCCTGGTTTTCAACGTATGTCACCCCATTAAGGAAAGAATCACTGCAGAAATCGTTCTCTTTTGTTCATTTAACCGGAAACATTGTAACTCGAAAGATAAATTCCTTCCCAAAAATACTTTAGGAGTAATAAAATGGTGATAATAAATAAATCGTTAGATAATCTGAATGGTGTTTAACTTAGTTTCAAATAATTGGAAGTCCAGTTACAATAGCGCATTGTTGTAGCCACTTTAATTCCTAATAGAGGATGGTTATAATTAAAGTTCCATTTTGAAACGGCCAGTAAAAGAAAACTGCTGGACAAAATGTTATCAAACATTTTAATCGTGTAAAGGAGGTCATGGGAATTCATTATCCGTGAAAAAAAAAAGTTTAAAAACACACCACCAGGGGGGAGATGGCACTGTATGTAATATTGGTAAACGAAATAAGACATAAAGACATCGGTTTAAAATGCTAGCAATCTTTTCTAAAACGAAACTGGGTGTGGGGTTATCTCAAAAGCACTTTTTATAGTGATAATCTAAAATATTTGTCGGAACTGAAAGGTGCGATACACCGACATGTCCATAACATTCCTCCTGATATGCCAACAGCTGCTGTTAAGAATGCCGTAATACAATTCAAATTGCTTTTGGACAGTGGTGGATGCCACATCGATCATTCTTGGTAACGTGTTTCAAAAACGGTCACGAATATTTTAAACCCATGCCTTCATGTCTTATTTCGTTTACCAATACTGCATATAGCGCCATTTTCCTCCTGGTGGTGAATTTTTGACCTTATTTTTTTCCCCAAATCAATAATAATTGCCCGGTAGGTAATAAATTCCCATGACCCCCTTTACACGATTACCAAGTTTGATAATATTTGGTCCAGATTTTTTTTTCTTTTTCTGACCGTTTTAAAGTGAATCTTTAATTATAACCACCTTGTATTTAAATGTGGTTAGAAAAAATACACTAACTGAACAATGATGTGTATTTCAAAAAGAGTCTAAAAATAGGGGACTTGTCAGTTTCTAATGACACGAATAAGTCTGAAATCACGCCCAAACATTCTTTTAAAGTTGTATGGGGAAGAACAGTCCGGTTCTTCCCCATGACATTTTTTAAAAATATCAGGTGATTATCATTGTATTTCTGATGACAGTTCTATAATATTAGGTGTATCGGAAAGTATAATGTCTACATAAAATTCAAGCAAATAAATTTTCAATAAATATAAAACTACAAACAAGCTGTGTCTAAGTACAGGACTCGTAGTTGTTAAATTTTTATAGATAATATTTTTTTTTCTTTCAAGAAAAGTGGTCATCCTCCACCTTTTTTTCCCATTTACCCTCCTTGGAGGATTATATTCGAAATGTTCTGAAATCGATTTTTAGGTATTCGTAAGGGTTGTATTCTACAGCAAGAATTTTATGGATATCTCTTTATTTCTTTGAGATCACGCAGGATATGTGAAAAGAGCGTTTTGGTCCCCTATCCTCCATAAGTTACGAATGTTCAAGTGCATCCATGAAAGCACAAATGTTGTTGCAATACACTAAATCATTTTTATGGAAAAGAACTCTTGAAACTCTTCCTGACGATTGTGAAAGAAACACACTTTAGTGCCTTGTATGAGATTCCAATCTTTCGGTCTAGATCCCAAAAGTACGGCTTGAATTTTGGATAGTTTCAAGTCACGAACAAGGTCGTTTAATTTGCCTTCAGTTAAAATATGAAGTATGCAGGAGGTTGTACTTGTTTCAAAACTAGGATCATTTACTTCATCATCTTGAACATTGGTATCGTCCTCATATTTCAATTCATCTTCTATACTTAGATCTGTTTGGTGATGTGGTACAGGTAAGTCCTCAGTGTGAGGTACTGGCCGCATAGCAGATGCTAAATTTAGACACTTCACTGTATGCTTGGAGTTACTACTTATATCCTTTGTGATGCAAAAATAAAGTCCGAGTAATGATCATGAAGTTCAAGCCTCACGATAGGTAAGGCAAATTTCACGTGCCTAGAACCCCGAGCCCAATTAGTCAGACACCTCACACATGTTGAACAGCAGACATGAGGGGCTCTGTTTTTGTCTTAATCCCTTACTTTACAGCTCATAATACTTTTTAAGTAGGGGAGTCAAACATCGCCGCTGGTTTTTAAATGTCAAATCCTCACACACATAACAAAAGTTATCTGGATGATTAATGCAATTTCTTGGCATATTAACTAACTTATGAAACACAGATAGAACAATGCAACCTTTCTACGTACGTGCACGGTGAATGCCTGTGCAATGCTATCGCGTTTATAAAGCGACACTGATTAAGATGCAGCAGACAGCTATCTCCATTCTATTAATTTCCTGTTTGATAAACACATGCACTTGGCGCTGGGATACAGCTGATCATATATTTTTAATTAATTTGTGTTTCGCCAATATTACTTACATAGCTTTTATACAGCCTTTAATTACCTACTGTTGCGAACCACTTATAACGGCAAACAGTCAAGTTTTTCAGAAGTTGGAAGCTCTACAAAATCAATCATTGGGGCTCATAATTGGGACCGTTAAATCGACTTCGATTCATACTATGCTACTATTATCAAGCAAAAAATCTATTAAAGCTATTATTAAAGAAAAGGCCCTACTTCTGTATGAGAAATTAATTAGAGTGGGCAACGCGTTTTGGATGAATTACATAGTTGGTACTAGAAATTTGAAAACCCAAAACTAGTTCATCCAGTCTATTAGCGCTATCTGAAATGAATATGAGTTACCTGATAATGTTCAGGAAATTGAAGCCACCAAATCCTTTGGAAATGGTACAGACAGATGAATTTGAATATTGGGGTTACTTTGTACAAAAAGGATAGCTATGCACGTGTGTTAAAATGTTGTGCCCTCGAAACAATTCACATGAAGTACCCGGTTCCTGAGTGGCTGCATGTCTGTACTGATGGCTCCTTTTTTGATGATCATATGACTGCAGGGTCGGGATTTTTTTCGACCCTATTTTCCTCTTATGCCTCTGCGGGGAAATGCAGAACAGCTTTCGACGGAGAGGTGGAGGGCATCAGGATTGCTTTAAAGCAGCTATTGGCCCTTGAAGATAAATGTACAAGAGTGGTTTTGTACTCCGATCCCCAAGCAGCAATCCAGGCTATTGGCTCAACTAGTCCTTCTTCATGGGACGAAATCAGTCCATCATGGGACTATGTGCGAAAGTTGGTTTTAAAGAAGAAGCATGTGGCGCTTCAGTGGATTCGTGGTCATTGTGGAATAAACGGGAACGAACAGGCTGATTTCCTTGCAAGAAGGGGTTCGAGATTGCTTCAGTCAAAATGCTTAACAATATCTTATCACTCTATTAAGCTGTATATTAAACAAATTATGTCTAAAAATTTTTAAATGCAACTACTTAACCGTCTGTAGTCAAAACAGTGGAAAATTTATGATCTCCTGGCCATTCCCAATGGCCCGCGTCTTGAAGCTGTCGCACAGTTCCGTCTTTCGACTGGTCACGGCTGTCTTGGAGAGCATCTCCAACATTTAGGGATTTTGGACAATCCAAACTGCCCTCTTTGTAGTACTGACGAGCCAATTAATCGAGACCATCTTCATCGTTGCATGTCACTTCATGGCGACTCCCAGACGGCATTGTATTGAAAAGCGAGAGAACTTTTGGCGCAATGACTCCGGTCAATTTTTATATCATCTGTCATCTTTGTATTTTATTTGTCATCTATTTGATTTTTCTTAACGTTTTACTTATTTCCCTTGCATTGCCTTTGCCATTGGAAATTTTAAAAAAGTGTTTCGACCACTGCTTCTGTATTCAATCATGAATAACAGTTATTTCGTTTGAATAATAGCCATGAAACTTATTCATTTGCCTCATCAGTGCTCCGTCTACTGGAATATTGCACAATCGCTTAAACTAGTCTCATCATAACATCACCCTTTTAAATAGTTCATTTTAATTTACGTTTTACCGAGACTGTAGGCTCCTGCATAAAATGGTGCAGTCTGTGTGCCCATACTATGAACAAATTAATGCATCACATAAAGCATTTAAAATATCATTTTATATGTATTAGTTATACCAGAGTAAATCTCTAAAAATTCCTTGAAGCAATAATTAAAAAATGTAATTGTACAAAAAGTGTGGATGATAGAAAAATTCTGATTGCAGATTTGAAATCAGCGTAAAAAATTACCACAGAAACACAAGTTTCATGAGCCAAAAATAACTGTTTTGAACAGTATTTTTAGTCTGACTAGCTGACCTCGAATATTCCTGCATGATCCATGATCACATGTAATCAGTGCAGATACATGATGGGATTCATAAATAGTTATTGTCTTTTTCACTTGCATAAACTTACTAGTGCTGCTCTAATTGCATGCATTCTTTATGCGAAAAAAACTGCTCCTCTATGCTTCTTCATAGTCAGTAATGACACAACACTGATGGCTTGACACTGCGACATGATGGCACACACATGGCCAACACATGATGGCATGACACATGAACGCAAAAAAAAGTCATTTTATTGTATACTTAAATGGCTGCTAGTGGTTTTTCTACAGTTCCCACCATTACTTAACTCGATCATAAAGGTTTTGTTAGTTCTTTTTGTGTTTATGGAAAAAAATTTCTTCACACTATTTTATAGGACTATTTTAATTTTCCAGGGAGAAAGACTTTGTGCAACATTTTACAGGATTTGTTATAAAGCTATTTTATTTGATTATATGATATTACTATTACTATTCTTTTTTACTTATTGTTAAGCCTTCGCATTTTCATGGGTGTACACTCTAATATTGCGGCGAATATATACATGTGAATACATAATACTGAGGAGCATTTTACACGAACAACTGCAGTAATATGATTAATAGAACAATTGAAATTTTCAAATTATTACGCATTGTATTCGGCTAGAATATCTTACACATTGTTTCAACATCTTGAAAATAAAATACAAAAACCTATCAAGCAGTTTTATCATTTTTATGAAAAACATGTTTATTTTCACGCCCTTACATTTTTATTTTCTGCCTGAAGTTATTTTAACGGAAATGAATTGTATGAATGTCAATAATGAATAAATTTCGGTTAATATTTAAATTAGCACATATTTGGTATACCGTTTTTACCCACGTATACGTCGATCCAGCGTATAAATCGACCCCCCACTTTCCTGATAAAAAATTTGAATTTTTTTAAATCCAGCGTATAAGTCAATCCACCACTTTCCCGATCAAGAAACTTTAATTTTTTTAAATACATTTATTCAAAATCATCTGTAAAAAAATAAAATTAATAAATATACTTAATAATAAACTTACTAAATATACATTTATAAAGATAATAACAATACAAAAGTAGTATACAAAATTAAACTGTTAATAATGAATAATAATAATAATATGACACTACTGATAGTATGATTTGGCAAAATACTACTATACAAAGTTAAACTGATTCAACATCCGATTCAATAGTGGACTCATCAAACAATTAAAAAATTTCCTCCGTCATCATCGACTCATCATGTACACGTATTGGGTTGGGATTCCTTAGAAAGACCTCCACAGGGGGCACCCTACCCTTCGGCCTAGAGTCCACGCGTAGCTAATTGCCCGTAATCCAACAAGAACAACAACATGATACACCTTTTCACTCTTTGTATCGCTACATTCTTCCTGGCATGAAAATCAACCCGAAAAGACGTAATTGTGTTATGGAATACAGGAAGAGAACATTTGTCTTATAAAAGGGCATTTTTGACTTCTGATTAAAAAAAAAAATATTTAAAAATTAAGGACCCTCGTATAAGTCGACCTCTCCCAACTTTAAAGCCTTTTTTTTGTCCGAAATTTCTCGACTTATACGCGGGTAAATATAGTACTTATTATTTAACGTATTTTCCTTGCCATGCATTGAAAGTACTTTTATTCATTATGTTTATTGATGCATATTTTACATCTGCTTGCGTATAGCTCAAATATATCCATACATCACCTTTTCGCGAAACTTCCTCTAATATTGGTTATATGAAGCATTTGACAAAATAAATATAGACTCTATTTCGTATACTCCCCAAAAAAACCAATTTAATCAGAGATGAAAAATGTTGACATTTTCAGGCACATCAAAAATGCCAAGTAGGAGGATTGAAATTCTAAAACTTTGAAAGACCTGTTTGATTTCCTACTTCTGGTAAAGAAAATGCTTTTTTTTTTTTTCATCTCTGTCATGAAAATACATTTCAACGTAGAGAGAATTCTGCAGAATTTGATACAATTTGCCGAAGGAGATATAGCTTCTGTAATGAAAATGACACTTAACCCTTTAACGCGACGTGTTCCCGCTCTGGGAACACCAAACTCTGACGTTTTGACTGCTGCCAGTCATGAAGAATAGATTTGATTTCTATAAAAATAGTTGCGGGTGACATAGCTCCACGAGAATCCTTTGCTTTTTAGCACGTCATTTCCCGTCAAAAAAATTGTCACGGTTATTTTTAACAGCACTGGCATCTGCTGAAAAATGGAAGAATGCGAGAACAGCTGGATACATTGACCAATGCTGAAAAAAGGGCAGCCGTTGCCATCGCTCGACTTAACTACCAGGAAGATGGCGGACGATCGAAACGTTCATGAATTTTTTGCGCATCATATAAGAAAATAAAAATGTAATTAAATCAAATGCTGCCATTTTATATGTAGATTGTTTTCCATATAAAAACACATTTTCCAGATATACTCTCTTCAATTAAATATTCATTACTAGCATCATCCTCTGTATTTTTAAATGACCTCTTGATGTAAATTCATAGCATTCTTCTAAAATAAAACGATAACTTCGCAAATAAAATGTTCTCATTACTGATAATTTGACTTTAATATTTTTAATTTGAGTATTTTGTTTTACTAGTCTTTAACCTATATTTTTAAATGTACAGTGAACTTATTACTCTTCATTGTAGAGAAGAGAAGGGTATTATGAAATGCCATCTACATTTCTAAATATAACTTTACTGGTGTTTTAATTAATCCTATAATTTATCATGAGTACATACTATAAATAATTGTAATGAACTGTCACTTGTAAAAATACTATTTATATTTTGTTATTATAAAAATATTATTAAAATATTTTTCAAATGACGGTTAATCTAAAGTAGTCGGGTAAAATGGAATAAGTAGTTTAGGCCATCGAAAAACAATTAGACTTCATAATAAATAGTTATTTTATCTATAAAACCATATTTTTAAGGTTATATGCAAGAGATTTCTGCTTCGAGTATATTTACAGAAGTCACAGACATAATTTATTTTTCTGTTTCGGTACAGCCAAGGTGCGCACATAGAGAAGAACTGAAGCATTAAATTTCTAAATTTTCCCTCGTTGATTTTCGGAGAATTTTTCGTTACAGAATAATATTCATCGTCTTTGTTTACCCGGTCATTTAGTTGATGGCATAAAATCCATTACAAATGATACAACAAAATGGAATAATTCATTCATGCTAATACAAGAGTGATCTCTAGAAGGTACGGTCATAGCAGGTCGGACTAAGTTTAATTTTTTAACAGTTAGTCTTTGATTGTCCGTTTTCCATTCTTTGTTTGAAGCTTCTGGTTCTTTCTGTTTGTCCTCTTCTGTTTGTCCTCATTGCATGCTAGTTCCCAGGAAATACCAAGTATCCCATAAAACTGGACATGCTATCTTGGAAAAAGAACCTTTAAACTGATTGATAAAACATTGTTAGCGAAAAAGCGACCTCACTATAACAAACTACGATTTTTTTTTTTTACTTTATATTATGATTAACATCAGTTTTCAAATTACTAGTGCACTAATGAAAGTCAAAATATTTGAAAACTTAACAGAAAAAACTCTTGAAAACCACAATACACCCTTAAGAATCTTTCTTGAGTAGTTAGCATTACCACGTGACAGTAATACCAGGCAGAGCCGAAACCTCGGTATTCCATATTTCCCGATTATTTCCATAATGTCTCCCTTTCCTCATACCTTTACCATAATGAGGATTCTATTAATTACAAACGAAATTCCGTATTTTTTGAAAGTCTCTAACCCGTCGACGAAGGTTTTACTTCAAATGAATATTATATATTTTAATTTCTGAAGTCTGCTGCAGAGCATAACTGATTGTTGTTAGCTCTATTTTCTATAAATAGGTAAAGTTGTAGGTAAGAATCTTCAAGAAGCAAACTTCAACTCTTGATGATGGGCATATCCCTTGATCATCAACAGAAGCATTAGCCTTGCTTCAATACGTTTTCTCTATGTGTCCTAGACATACTCGATTGGACTGTTCACTCCATACGCTTGCCGTATTCTCATTGTTTTAAACGAGATCCTTACAAGTGAAACTACACATCTAGCGTTTTCATGCCTTTAAAGAAAATAAATGCCTCCAACGCCTGCAGTTTAGGATAAATATGAGATGAAGGAAGATCTCTTCTGCATTCCTTTTGAATGTCGATGTGCCATTTCAAATATTATGCAGTTCGGTGTATTCATTCCTACTCATACAATGAATTCACCTTATCTTTAAAGTTTTATTTGTGCGTATAAAACATATAGAATAAACTGAATGACTTATGGCTGTATTAACTGTCATAAACAAAAGTTTCAAGTTTATGAAGGAACCCATGAGCTCAACGTTTGTGTATCAGTGCATCTTCTTCTTGCAACTAGTTAACATTTTGATTTATTTTCGCTAAATATGAAAAGTATTTCTAAGACTTATTCATGCATACATTCATGACATACCCAACACAGATAGTACTCTCGATCTACTGTATAGCTGTTTAATATTGACTTTTACGAGTGTTGTATCTACATCTTGTACGAAAGAAGTTTTGACACCATCTTCATGAAAGTAGCCCTAACGCCCCCCGTTGTTTCGAATTTCAGAATCACGCAACATACACTGGTCTAAGAAATTAAGAGAATTTTCAGACTTGGTAGATTATCTCTAGAACTCTTGAACCGATTTTAATGAAATTTGATATGCACATACTTCATACAATACAAAACAAATAACCATCCAATAATTGTAATACACAAGCATGATCGTGCGTAACACACGTTGGAGTCGGAATGTATGAAACAGCGGTTGCAGAATACACAAAAAAATGAGTTAAAAGGGGGTATGGTCGCTCTTACAGATATACAGGTCTCTCAGCGTGATTTCATATTTGAAATAAGGCAGTTTATCATTTCCTGTGGCAATTGGTCCCACTCGTTCAGCAACGATGTTTTTATTCCCTGGGTGGATCTCAGAGGGGGGTTGCGAGTTGCAATTGCCCTCCCCAGACGTCTCAGACATGCTCTATAGGGTTAAAGTCTGGATATCTGGCAGGCCAATCAATCAATTCGACGAATATCCTCACTCTCTAGAAATTCACTGACCAGAGGAGCTATCTGAGGCCTCACGTCATAGTCCATTAAAATGAACTCAGGGCCAACTGCACCCCTCATAAGGCGAACATAGGGCTCCAAGACCTCATCCCTGTACCTCACACAAGTCACAGTGCCTCCCTCAAGGACATGGAGAGGTGTTCGGCCATCCAACATGATGCCTGCCCAGACCATTAAACCTCCTGCGTCATAATGGTCGATCTCGCAGACATTGGAGGGTAAGTCGCTGGTCCCTGGTTCTCTCCATATGAACGTACGGCGAGAATCGGTGTTTAGGCTCGAGTGAAGAGAACGGCCCCCTTTGATCCATACTCCAATCACTATGCTCTCTGCACCATGCTAAACGGATTCTCCTGCTCGTAGAAGTGAGCGGGACGCAAACAGCAGGTCTTCTTGCAAACCCTCTCTTCTGAAGTCTTTTGGAAACAGTCACCCTTGATACACGGGTGCCTCTGGCTGCATACAAGTTACGAGAGAACTGAGAAGCTGCAGCATCCCTGTTACGCTTCGCTATAATGGACAACTGGCGATATTCTCTGGGCGTCGTGGCTCTTGGACGACATTGTCCAGGCTTTCTTTCAATGGATCCGGTATCCTGGAACTGTTTCCAAAAGTTACACACGACGCTGGACGTTAAATTGAACTCTCTAAATATCTGGACTTGAGATTGACCTGCTTTTAGCCTCCCCGCAATTCTCTACCTCATTCCATCCTCTAAACGTTGGTGGTTACTCATTTTTACTGGTACAATTTTAAATTAACCGATTGCTGCAAAATAACACCAAGAAATCGCCGAGGTGTGTTAGCGAACAAAATGCGTCTTAATTTACGCGCGTTTATAAAGCCTGATTCTCTACTGACTCCGCCTACAAACACGTGTCAACTTGCGTATTTGAAGTACAAGATTTGCATTTTTGTCTAAAAACAATAGTTTCACATTCAGTTCAGTTCTTTTCGTGAAATTCGATAAAATATGCAAATTCCCTTAATTTATTTCAGTGTAGAAACGGAGCACTGTGTTCTGTTGATAAATTGAGCATCATCATTTTTAATTCATTTATTCATAGTTGGACTTTCTTTAAAGAAAGATAGCAAAAAATCCGCCAATACTATTTATTCACAAACAAAGACAAAATTTTCATTTTAAAAACAAAAGTGTTGTCCTAATTTTCCATCTTAATTGTAAGTCTTGCAGTGTAATTTTCTGATCCCTTTCTAAAATACCAAAATACTCTATTTCTTTCATATTTTTATAAAGAAAAATGCGTGTAGGCAAATGTCAAAAAAACCATTTTACTAATAATATTTTCCTCCAAAAGAAAGTTGATCTGCCATGAAAGGTGTGTTCACATTTTACATACCTATCAAATATTCAGAAAAGAAAACATGGAAAACACCTATTCTCACGAATAGCTTTATAGTTTTTTGTCTGGCGATTTTTAATACATTTTTTTCTCTTTACTCGCGAAAATTTTTCTTGGGATAAAATACGATTATTTCTGAAATATGTTCGAAGAAAATGGACATTGTGATAAGAAAAGTTTGAACTTAAGAAATTTCTACTTTGGTTCGCCTATTTTTACAGAGAACAAAAGATTTAAGTCTCCTTTGACTTCAAGTTTTACAAAATATAGTATATTAAAACGTAGAAGTTCTAAAAATTTCTCATGCACTTTTTATTTCCTTTAAATTTCCCGATTTAAAAAAAAAATCTGTACGAAATATTTTGCACAAGAAATTATTTGTACAGCAGCATAGCAAAATAAACAGGACATATAAATCACATTCGTAAATTATGATACATTTTTCCTTACAAATTACATTTTTCAACATGAACTACTGCACAGTAAATAAATAAAATAAATGAAACATTGGGAGTGTTCTTATATGATATAACACAAAAAATATTAATTAATTAATACATATAAGTATGTGTAGGGCCGTGCAGTCTTTCAGCTTTTTTATTACGGTTGTGGACGGAGCCTTAAATTGAGAATTTTGAATTGGTAGTTTGATTTTTTGAGAATTTGTTATTTTATATGTGTATAAATTGAAAAAGCATTCAGTCACATTTCTGTATCATAGTTTTTATGCGTAAACATCTTCACTTACGATCGTTAACATTACGATCACATATTACGATCGTTCGCCATATTGTCCCACTGGGGTTATACCGCCATGGTGGTCGAGTGTTCCCTAAGATATATCTTCAAAGCCAACCGATGACAATTTTGAATTACCATTGAAAATGTACCGTTGAAAAAGTTATCTTCAATCTCAACTGTCACAGATAATCAAATCTAGGAAAATTCTCAATGAGAAAGCCAGTCGGACATGAACCCCAATGAAGAAATGTTATGAAGAATTTGAAACTAAAAAGAAAGAAAGGCAGTAAAAAAGAAGTTATCAGATAAAAAGAGAGCGCGTAAGGTTTTGTGAGCCTCGGGCTCTCTTCATATCTCCAGAAATGTGTCGGAATTGCCCGTTAACAGGGTAATCCGCTACTGAGTTATGTTTTTAAACAATACCAATTTAAGTTTCGTTAGCGTATTTATGACATGCATATACAAGTGTAAAGCAAAATAATCCCCTTATTTAAAATATTAAGTCATTTTACAGTATAGAGAAATAAACTTTTCCTTAAGGTGGTGCGATTCCCTCGGTCTCTTTTATATACCTTTGCCTAAAGAATGCAACCCCGCACTGTTTTTCGTATCGTGGAATTGCGTCTATTGTTGCGTCCACTACTATCCCCCCCCCCAAATAAAATATTTTCTATGTATAGAATTAGATGCAGTAGATGGATGTCTTGCAATACCTAGGGAATGCAATCCCGTACTGTTTTTTGTTTCGTGGGATTTCGAGATTCATCCCGCAATCCCGCACGATTGGCATTTCATTCAAATAAAAATTTATTTTGATAGAGAAAAGTAGGTAAAGTAAGATTGTAAGCACTATCAAGTTTAATACAGTAATCTTATTTGATAATTAATACAAAACCTTACATAAATATGAAAATTAGTCATGATAGAGTCTTCCAGCGGAATCGGGATTTCATTCCCTACCTTTGTCAATAAGGCACGACTTATGACCCATAGCAATAGCATATGAGGGATATTCCGAAAGTAAATTTCGTAATTGTTGAAAGAGAAGATGGTACACCACATGAAACAAACAATGGTATGAGAATCCATACTCGTTGTTGGTTCAATGACGGAAGGAGTGTCAATGTAAGCGAAATGACGCATGCGCAGAACGCCGAAGAAGAGGGAGTAGCAGTAGACCGGCGCGCCTTAGGTTAATCATTGATTAACCTCGGGAACGCCTTGATTAATAGTCAAGTGCAAATTACGATGGCAGACAGGTCTGCCATTCGACGAAAAGGACTAGGGCTCTTGAGTGAAGGTGTACTCTTGGACAACTACGTAAAACCGCAGACATAAAAGCTGACACAAGATAAGGTTTGTCGCTTCGGATGGCACAGTTTGTATCACCCAGCCTACAACCTGGATCTTGCGCCATTGGTCTTTCACCTGTTCCCTGCATTGAAAGCCGTGCATTTTGGGGGAGTAACTTCCAAAACATTTCTGAGGGGGAGCAAACTGCAAGAAAATTCCTTTCATCACAAGGCACCGAGTTTTACCACAGTGGTTTCTCCAAACTGATTGTACGCTACAACAAATGTCTCAATGTCGATGGCGACTAGAGAAAGTTAGTGCAAGGTGTACAGTTTATGATGCATTATAGTGCATTTTGTTATGGCACGGAACATTCCGTGTGAAGAAAAAATGACGAAACTTACTTTTGGAATGTGTGTCGTATATAGATTTCTTAGCAATTGATGCCTACTGAGAGCAGCTAGAGTATGAACAGTTAAGCAGTTTGAAACCATAAATATTTTTTTCAATTTTTTTGAAATGTGTAAAAAAAAATTGAGGGGAAGAAATTCATTCGGAGAAGTGATGAAGTACGATTAAAAATATTATTCTAAATTGACATTGAAGGTATGAACTTGCAGATATTGAAACATTTTTAGGCGATATAGGAAATGTCGTTTTGGAAGATATTATTTGTTTTAAGACATTAATATGAAATTTTGTATATCAGTGTTTCTTCTGATAGACACTGAGGAAGGAAATTGTGAGAAAAAATGTCTTTTTAACTGCGTTCTAGAAATGGATACAACCAATCAGACTGTCCCGGGAAGTAAATGTAAACGGTGCCCCCCTTCCAGGTTTTTTCTGAACGAAAATACACACGATGCTTGCATGGCACATCAGAAAATTTTCCGGCTATCCAGGCCTGCTACGTTCTGTAGGTGTGATTTTGAGGAGGTTATGTAGGCAGGATAAGTTGGAGATCATGTCATCAAAAGCACTGACATTGTAGAAGTCAGTTTTGTTTATCGGGAAAACTAAAGGGAAATGTGATTTGTTGCAATGAATTTAATTACTTAGCAATACTATGACCACAAGCCTGTTTTTAAAGAAATGCGTTACTTTAAATTCCACAAGCACCATAAAGGTCTCCGAGCGCATGGCTCACGAAAAGCTTTCCGACATCACGGGGTTTTGAATGCTTCCTCTGCGGTCTAGCGTATGCGCACGCACTCAAAAAATTTTGTGATATGGTGGAATGTCTTGGCATATGACTTTCGAAGGGAATGCGGCCCACATCGCCATTCTGTTTTTAAAAATACACACAACCAGACCAAACGACCAAATCAAATTTAAAATTAAATTCCAATTGAAATTTTCTAGACTATAAAATAATTGTCTTAAACAATTTTAAGTACTAACTAGTACTTAAGGACGATAAATGTTATTCATCGCATTTAGTGACGCTATAAATTTTATTTCATAGTTTGTTTTAAAAGATTTAAAATGTCAATTTTGACTTAATATAACCAGTACTTACGCCATGGATAAATAATTTTTTTGAAAACGTTTTAGTGATTGAGTTTGTCGTAATTCATTTTTTGTTTCATTAACGTCACATAAGATTGAGCGCTGGTTAACTAAATGCAGTTTAAGCCATAATGTGGTTAAGAAGAAAGGAAGTTTTCTGACATCTGAAAGCACATAGAAATGTAAGAAGGATCCAGAAAGGTACAACTTCTTTCATTTAAACACCATAAGGATGTGTTTGTCTGATTTCCCTAAGCTCTTTACTTAAACGATGTGTTCATGTTTTCCTTATCTTCTTATTCACAAGGGAAAACCGTCCAAAATGGGGAGGTTCATCCATATGCAGTGGACTCGGAGAAACAAATGAATATTCAGTAATGGAAATGTGCGCTTATTTAGCATTATGTATCTTGTCTGTGCTATGAAATATATTGTTACCAGGTAGAAGTTACCGTGAGTTTAATTCTATAGGCTTTTACTTAAATTTAAAAGGGGGTTTTCCTCCCCACATGCCTGTTTTAAATTCGGGGTAAACCCCTTGACCGTGTTCTATAATCAAGCCTCCTGGATGACGTGAGGTATTGCAACAAAATCCAAATGAAAGTTACAACCTAAATTTTATGTGCTAGAACTAGATGATCAGAAGACAGAATTTCAGAATTAATTTAAAATGTGAAACTGCTGCAAAGGAATTAATACTACTTTGCTTATTTAGGCAATTTTTGCACATTTCATGCTAAGAAGTACACAAAATACGCATGCTTTTGGAATTAATTGAGTGTAATAAAAGTAATTCGTTTTGTCTCAGAAATTTTTTAGTTTTGAAATGTAATCTCATAACGTGAGTAAAAAAAAAAAAATCCTACATTAAATTCAAGAAAAATGCGTGCATGCTACTTACTTTAACTGTTTCGTAAATATTTAACATTAAAAATGAAGTACATTATTTTTTGTATATTTTAGGAAATCAGTATAGCGCATATTTAATCTGTTGATCAAAAATTGTTTTTTAAAAAAATTTAAGTTTGTAAATTTTGAAAGTTCATTTTGGTAAGTGTATTTAAAGAAGATGTGTATAGGCAGCTTCCTTATTACTTGAAGTTTTCCAGTCGGTGAATGATTCTGAATGGATTATTTAATTCAGTTTTGCAAGAGATTTGCAATTTGAAGCAGATTTCGACATTTTTCCCACAACTGCATTAACACAGCTATTAACCATGTAAAAGAACTGCGTATTGATGCTCCAGAGTATTCATTATAATATATATATATATATATATATATATATATACATAGATTATAATGATAATGAAATATTATAATAAGCATGACACAATAAGCATAAGTTAAACTTTATTTAAAATTTACTTTAACTCTACTTTTGGTTTAACAAAGTGCTTTTTTTTTTAAATTACACTGACGTCACTGGCAGTTACTTGGAGTAAGGATATTCATCATCTTTCTAAAAAATTTGTTCACAAAATATAAATTCTAAAAAAAAAATTCACACTACACTTATTTTACATGCCTATTAAATTCTCGTGTACTCATTCAGCTAGCTCAGCATTCCAGAAAAATTACGTTTAAAGCAGTTAACAATGTTGAAATGAATGTCCTACGAAGTTTTTTTAATTCAATTCTTAAGAAATTCTACTGTAATTTCAGTTAACCTCTACGCAAGAACATTACATATATAACATAATAATTGCGAGACAGGTAAAATTTCATAACTATGCCTTAGATAAATTTCTTCATTTAAAATTTTAAACAGAAACTACTGCAATTGACTTAAAGCTACATGAACAGCCCGTTAATGTGTATGTTCGTCAATAGTTATGCGGCCATTTTTTTAACATTCTGTGGGGTTTTTTTTTTCCCTTTTCTGATTCAATTTACATTTGAAAGATGCGGCGTATTCAACATGAACGTGAATAACATTTCTCTGATTTTTTCGGAGTTAAAAAGAAAAAAGGGGGGGGGGAGGACTAGCGAAGCTGAATCTTAAACGGCTCCAATCAAATATTCCACGACAGAAAAGAGAATGCGGTGTTCGAATTTTTCAACCCTTGGGGGGCTCCCGTCAGCCTGTTGACGCTGTTTTCTCTACGCTCAGGGTCGCGTTACGTACGAGAAAATTCTATGGAAATTGAAAAGAGTTGAAATTTCGTGCTTTCTCTTAGCGTAAAAAGTTTTGGAACACTGCTGAGCCAGGAGAACTCGAGATTAATAAAGGCGAACAGCGTTCTCTTGTACGCTGTCAGAGGAGTACCCCTTTCTATTTCTTTATTCTTATTATTAACTTTTGAGCCCAATCACGTTCACATTCTATTCCCTCGTTGAATTCCGAGAAAATAGTATTTATTCTAAAGAATTTTTTTCTTTCGTGAAACTGAAAGGAAATTTTTTTGTTCGCGTCTTAATTAAGAATAGAGCTTGGATTTATATATCTTATAAAACTATGTATTTATCTAATGTTTGATGCAAAGTAAGTGTAAAATAATTTCAATTTTGTATCATTTTATGATTATTTATGAATTAATTAAAAGATCCTTTTGTGTTTTTTGAAGAAGCTTTGTTCCAATAGTTCATTATTTTTCATTTATTTTATTAGCAGTTTATGAGAATTTTTCACTGTGTTATTGTTCTAGTAACTGAAATTTCTATTTTATTTACAGTTTTTTTAGGAAAAATAAACTTCACTGAAACATAACACCCCATTAAGAGCTGTATATGCAACTGTAAAAAGCAGCGGGGCAGTAGTTTTCGAGTTTCCTATGTCTTTAGCAATTTATCCCTTTATCAGTCTCATTTACATGCCACTTATCAAAATTCGTTCGTGAACAAACAGATGCGCATGTATACAGAGTAATTAAGATCATAAACTTTTTCAACACATTAAATAATATATATATATATATATATTATATATATATATATATATGCGTGAATTTCTCATTGCCTATTTTGTTGGTTATTATTATTATCTTATATGTTTTTGAAATATTTCTGTTTAAATGTAATTACTGTAATAAAATATCATTGAATTAGCAAATTTTGTTCATAAAACCATATTTTGTACTTTTGGGGGGAATACAAATAGCTTAACATCGACATAATATAATAGATTTTTATTATGTAACTAAAAACATACATGATTGCAAGATAGCATTCAAAGGTTGACTGGACTGAATGACTATTCTATTATTTAAAAAAATGTTACTTATAAATGTAACTGGTAATTTTACAATAGCAAATGATTAAATTATGTGTGTGATAATCATTCCTCCATTCCTCCTCGAGTTAAAAGAAATATACAGTCATCTATAGATTTAGGTAGAAATCTTTGCAAATAAAACTCTTTTGAAAGAGGAAATAATCAGAGTTTATTATTTAGAAGTATCTTCAGCTTGCAGAATGGCTCACGCGGCAGTTATTTCCGATTTTTCAAAGCCATCCAATCTTTTCGCATTCACTATTTTTCAACCTCTTTAAATCTGTAAATCTTACATATGCAAGTACCAAAAGTGGTTCGTTAACTAATGGTTTTAGAATGTAGTTCTTTTATGAATTCACAAATGCATCGCATAATTAAAAAGAGTACACAAATTTTGAAGCAAATGCTGAAAATTTAACAGTAAAATTTGTTTCGCTACAATGCTTATGCAAAAACGCTACGCTCGGTTATTATGGTTTCTAATCAGTTTGAAAATAAGAGAATTTCGAAGATAAATCTATATACAAATACTATAGAGATTTAAAACAAAGCTAGCAAGGTCACAGCTGAATAATACCTAATGTTTATTTTTCTGCAAGTTAGGATAACTTCTGCGTGAGTGTAACTTAAGAGAACAATCATCCTTTTCCATATAGTTTCAGTATAAGACGAATGATCCAGCATTTTCAGTCTGATGTACATCCACAAATAAATCTCAGAAGGGCTATCGGACACAATAAATCTTTTGAACTGTTTCGGAACAAAAGGGCTGCAAGGGAGATAAGATAGAGCTCTAAAACTATAAAACTGCCCGAAGGTTAAAAGTGGAAAACATAAAAACCGAAAGGGAATAGAGATTGGGAGAAATATGATCTCTTTTGATTGTTTTCAACCAAGACTATAATATATTACATATACACACTAAAAAAATAAAGATACTCTGTCACGATTTCTCCTCGGGTTATACTGACCCTATGTTGCGTCAAACAATTCGATCTTAAAATCTCTGAGCTAAGTTATCGTGTATTACAAGAAATATAGCTAAAATAAATTATGCCTAACTTTTAATTATAAAAAATAACAGATAATAGAATTATGTCCAAATGCTATTGCATAATAAATACACTCATGGGGGGAAAAAAATCCCAACACCAGAAATTACTATTGTAATGTAATGAAATTTGGCAATACATTTTTCAAGGTAACATATTTAATTGATTAAAGTCTCAAGATCACATGTAAGCGAGAGAAGAGCCATTTGAAATGTGGAATGCGGGTACTTTAATAACCTGTGTTACCGCCAGAATTTTGAATGCAAGATCGCAACATGCATGCATTGTATCGTACAGGTACATACGTCAGTTTGTTAAACGAAGTTATATGCCTGCTGCACTCAGTTGGTCAAATCAATAACGATTAATGCTGGTTGTGGAAGATGCGGAGTTGTCGTCCAATGATGTCCCATGCATGCTCTATTGGAGAAAGACCCGCGATCTTGCTGGCCAAATCAACATGTTGGATTACAACAGCGGCATGAGGATGAACGTTATCCTGTTAGAAGACAACCCTTCAATGCTGTTCATGAATGTCAGAAAACAGGTTGAAATACTAGACTGACGTACAAATTTGCAGTCAGGGTGCGTAGGATAGCAAAGAGAGTGATCCCGCTGTCGTTGGAAACAGCTCTTCAGACCATAACTTCTAGTGCAGTTCCAGTCTGTCAAGGACGTAGACAAGCTGGTTGCAGGCACTCACTTGGTGTCCTTCTAAACAACACACGGCCATCACTGACACAAAGACAGAACTAGATTTCATCAGTAAGCACAACACATCTCCACTCCACTCTGTCCTCCAATGAGCTCTAGCTTCACACCAGTGACGTCGCAAACATCAGTAGTTTGCAATCTGTGAAATGCACGTTATATGACATCTGGCATGGAGCTTTCTTTGAAGTACTCAAACAGTAACAGCTAGTTGTATCGCTCTGATGCCAGCTGCAGTTTGAACTTCTGCTGCAGACACAGTACGATGCGCAACCGTACGCCGAATACTGCGGTCTTCCCTCTCAGCAGTGTCTATTGGCTGACCAGTCATCTGCCACAGTGGATACATTCTTGTTAAGTTTGTCTTCAATATCGCGGACAAATATCGCGGATTCTCTTAGTCCCATTACACGTCCTCGTTCAACCTTAGTAAGTTGTTGGCAGTGTCCTCTTCGTCTTCTTAAAAGCATTTCTGACTAGCATCAATTCATTGCGTCGAATCTCAACGATAAATAACGCTGGTGAATTTTACACCGTGTATCTGACACAAACACGAAGTACATCTTCATAGTATCGCTACTAGTGCTATGCTTATACACCTAGCGTGAAATTAAAATAAAGGTCATGTTTCAGATGTGTAAGCACACCTGCCAAATTTCGTTTATCTAGCGTAATTCCTTCTTGGTTCTGAAAAAAAAAAAATTAGAGCAGAACATAAATATCTGAATTGTGTCTTTGCAACGACGGGAGCGAACAAACGGATTGTGTAATATAAATGTGACCATTTCTCTTTAATTGTCTCTTTTAATCATTCAGCCTCAAGTGTTTGAAGGTTGTTTTGTTGAGCCTGAATAAGAGCTATAATCAGTCAAGAGCTGTGCCCACCGAATTTTGTAATCATGCTTCCATAAATCTCAATAATTTTATTTTGTTCCAAGCATATTAACACGTCTAAAATGCACTTTAACCAATATTGCCCATGGTCCATAATCTATTAAAATTCTTTTGCTTGTTTCCAAAAAAATAGTTATGCGACATATGAAACATACTTTAGTACATATTAATAGTTCTATAAACTTTTGTGGCAATCAATGCATATAATCATAATGAAGACATACAGACAGTTGTTTTAGAACGATGTGTACATGATTCAGAGGCTCCTCAAAAAATTTCTGTTAAATTCTTCCGTAATTTACGTAACAAATTCTTAATGCAACAATCTATAGCCGTAAAACAAGTGTTTACATATAAAAAGCAACTACGCGTTGTCATAAGAAAATATAAACATATCCTCCTACAGGTAAAATTCGAAAGTTTTTTTTTTCTTTCTTTAATAAAATATTACCTACGTGTACTAATTTCTTTACTTATTTTCTTGAAAAAGAAAAGTTTAAACTGGAGAAACAATGGGTAATAGGAACTATTTCTAGCTTTTAGCTGGAAATGTCAATTGATATGTTAATTACCATGTCAAACATTCTATTTCCCTTTTCCCCCTTTTGAGTTTAAAGTCGGGCACACAAACACTTTCTTCAGAGAAAAGAGAAAGCTATCCACATAGTTCTCAAAGATTTTTCGTCAAAAAATATCTTCCCTGGTTTAATGAACTTACCAAAGCAAAAATGTGCCTTTTGCTTTAAAATCAAGGCAAATGTTAGTTATTGCTACAAAAGCAAAGAAAATAGTCTCATTTTTAGTTTTAAAACTTTCAATTAAAATATAAATAAATAAAGGCATTGTAATTGTTTTTTGTTCAAAGTCTGTCGAAAGAAAGTGCTTTACACCTTAAATGTGTAAGAGCTTTCCTTACTCAATTTTAATACGAAAAATAAAAGATAATAAATATCTAAGTACACTGAGAAAATATATTTCTTACATATTTTCATTGAAAAGAACCTTTTTTCATTCCAACGCATGAACACTTTAAGATGAAATTTTTCCATCAAACGTAGTTTTTCTTTTGTAAAACGTATAATTAAAATAACATCCACATAACCAAAAAATTAGCTAAAATACTAAGAAAACAATTTTTTGGTTTCCAAAAGCTAAAACACAGCATTCATTTACGAATTAAAATTTTCATCGACTTTTAATATTTTTTCTCTCAGTGAGGTTTCTTCACCTTATTAACTAAAGAAAAATCGCGCGAATTCCAGTGCAATCAGTGAATTCAAAATTTCTCACACATTCTTTTAAAATAAACTTTTTATTTTTCAAGAAATTCCTTTTGTAGTTTTAGATCTTCTTTGTTGTTCAAGAAATGATAAATACAAAACATTACTGAAATGCAAAGTTATTAAATTTAATAACTTGATATTTGTAATTATAAAAGCAGTAGACCACAAACAAAATTGAGTTAAAATAGTTTCTGACTAAATTCATTATGAGTTTTACTTTAAACAGCAGTAGACTGCTTTATTTCTGATACTCGAAAATTTGTTGTGTTACGATTTTTTTTCTATAAAACTTTTGACCCTGATGCAATAAATTATTTCTTTGTAACACATTTCTGTACCTGAATTGCTTTCGTTGGGTGTGATGTGGTAAAATCGGTAGTTCCAAATGACGGTCCTAATAAACTCTTATGAGTATAAATGGTACCTGCAAAAAGTCTGGAAATGTAGGCTAAAAAGAGAAATTATTTATAAATAAATTATTCATATTTTTGATCAGAAGTGAAATACTTACTCATTTTACCCCACATTACCTTAAAATCATCTAATGTCGGAAAACAATGTTTACCTAGAACCTAAGTCTAACATACCTAACAAAATTTTTAAATTTGAATAATTTGTAAATCTATATAGCAAATAATAAAACATTTTTGGAGGAGAGGCTTTTTTAAAGCACTGGCCTCCAAAAGTTAAGGAACAAGGGTTTTTTTTTTCGCCTAATTTGAAAATGAATGAATGTAGAAACACCAAATTCGGATGACATGTGCAAAAGATATTTATGGATTGACTGCAACATAGAAGTTTTTGAAGAAATGTGACAGAAAAAATGCAAAAATGATTTTCATCAAACCAAAGCAATCTCCCTGGAAAAGTCTATTATTGGAAAAAATAATATATCCAGTTTTGTGTGATAAAAGTCATAAAAACATAACAAAAATGAGTTTTAATAAGGAATATGCCCACATCCAGCTTGAATGCATTAGCGGCATCGACTTTCCATACTGTCAATTATGTTGTCGATTACCGAAATGGGAGGAGAGGACCAAACACGGAGTAAGCTATGTTACAGCTCTCGTAAAGACCTTGGAGGTGGACTTAAAGCGGCAACCTGTCTGCCAAGATAGTCCAAAAGATCCTGTATCGGATTCAGGTCTGGAGATTGAGCTGGCCATTCCATTCGCTCTTAACCAAGACCCTCAAGATATTCCTAAACAACTACAGCTCGTTGAGATCGTGCATTATCATCCATCAGAATGAAATCATTGCCAACTGCACCGGCAGATGGGTGGCCATATGGGTCAAGGATCTCATCCCAATATCTCGCAATAGTCACAGTTCTTCCCTGGAACACATGGACTCGTCTGTAAAGAGTGCAGAAGCCCATCACTGCCTGGTCCAGTAAACGTGTTCTCTTGCCGAAGATAAGTGGGCCCTTCTCTGTTGTCCGTTGAAGGGGACACACACAACTGGCGTAGAGACCTGCATTGTGAAGACGCCTTCGCACGGTACTAGCCTATATTCTTCTCCCTGATGTTACAAAGTTTTCTGCAACAAGTTTCGGCGCAGAATAGCTTCTTCTGTTCTGTCCGAAAGAGCTATAAAAAGGTCTTCTGCAGGTGTTGTAGTTCGTGGTCGGCCTGAAACATGTCCTCTGGACACAGAAGCTTCGGTTTGATATTGATTCCGAAGACGGTGGACCACACTGCGAAACACACTGAGACGCCTAGCAGCATCAGCCCGTGACAGCCACATTTCCATCCATCCGACGGCGCCACCTTAACGAATCGGACAAACGGCTTCTTTCAGACATTGGGGGAACCTACTGCCTATTGTCAATGAATCTGTTAACAAAAGTTTAAAATCAACAAAAGTAACACGCGTAATTACGAAAGCCTGACACTTGCATACTTTTTCTCTCACTCATATAAGCCTGTTCCTTTCTATAAAAAAATGTTATAGCTATCATTGTTGCATAAATTGGCATAAAGTTCATTTGTATCATTTGGGAGTTTGTGCATACCGTTTCTGCCTACGTTAACGCTTACGATATCCGCTATACGGAACCTTTTGGCCAACCATTCAGATTGTATACCCGCGCATGCGCTGTATTATTGTCCAGTGGCATTTAACGTTAGCGTTACCGTGATTTAAACTGGTATGCGCAAACTCCCTATTTATATAAACTAGAAATTTTATTGTCAGTGTCATTTTTTTTATGGTGAGCTTCGAAAAACATGTTGTTCTTTAACTTTCGGAAGCCAGTGTATATTACTCATTTTACCACCACTGCCAGCCGTTTTATCTAAATTTTATGGGGAAATGACAGCTCTAAATCATGTTAAATATTTTTGCCTTTAAAACTAATATAACTAAAATCATTTCTTTTCAGCTGTGAAGATGAATGCATTGCATAATGTAACTCACAAACATGTTGAATATTTCGAGTAACAGAAAAGAGATCATAAATACAAAATTTCTGTTTTTATACGGTATGTTTTTCGTATGATTGTTTGTTTGTTTGCCCTCTCATGCTTTTGTGTGCTTTATTAAAAGTATCTCTGGATTCTAAAAAAAAAGTAACTGCCGCTGTCACGAGCTTGTTGGGCTATCTTTTCCTAAACCGTGGGGATTTGAATTTCAAGAAACATGTCTACGAATTCGGAAAATTACGAGGAACTTGATAAGCTAAATTAAATTTCCAAAATCGAATTATTTTAGAGGATATTAATAAAAAACTGAAATAATAAAATATAATGGTTGCCATATTTGACATAAAATCATTCAATACTTTGCACCAAAGCAATTCCAAATACGTAGAATCGCGTGAAATTGGCAAACATGAAGTAGATTTACACCCATTTTACGCCAAATTAAAATGTATATGAAATAAATAACTCAAAGTGGGTTACACAAAGTTGACAATTTTCAAATAGTAAGTTCGCTTAGACAACAGGAGTTTAGAATTAGCGATCATTCGATTTTTCAAAACAGAATAGCTAATTGTAACTGATTTTAAAAGCGCCATTTTGGCATTAGGTACGATCTGGCAAAATGATATCTTTCCAAGTAGGGTGAATCTACACCGCGAGTTCAAAAATGTTAGAACCCAATATCTTGAAAATGAAAAATAATTAAAATGTAGATTATTTTAAAGCCGGTTCGGTCGAGCTCGAGTATTTGCTACCAGTAGAAATATTTGGTGGCGATAGCTATGCCATTATAGCAGTTATAGTAACACTTTGGATATTTGCCAACGCGGCGAGATGATGTAATTCGTGGGGCAAAATACGCAATCTGCAAAGGATTATGTATATGAAAATATGGATAACGGTTTTCCGGGAACCTTACATGAGCAGTAATTATAGGTTGTGAGCATGTGTAAATCGCCAAATAATGAAAAATCACCGTTGGTGGCAAGCTGTTACGTAGTTTTTATCAAAGAAAATATAATGAAGTACTGTTTTCTTAGAGCTAATTAGTAACTATACATATGCGCAAGTCACCAAACTATGAAAATTCGCCATAATTGGCTAATACGCAAGGTGTTCCATGCGTTTCACATAATTAAAAATAGTGCGAAGTTTAAATTTTTATGTTCCAAACAACATGCAAGTACCAAGCAATGTGTAAAGCCTTATTAGGGGCCCGAATGCCTCATACGAAAAGCGAGCGTAGCGAGTCTAGGGGCCTTGGCCCCTAGTTCTTAAATTTTTTTTAAATTGTTTATTGTTAAATCATCTAAGAGTTTTTAAAAAAAGAAAGAAGTGTGAAACTATTCTCACTCTGCTATAGTAACTTCAGGTAGAAACATACCCAGTAGCTTTATTTGTTCGCTCCCGTCGTTGGAAACACACGCATAATGTGGGGATGCAGCAGGTCACTAAACGACTAATGCAGTATAGAGAATAGAAAATGGATCGTCGCCATTGTGCTTTCAAATTGGTAGGCGCGGGTAAGTTAAACGTAGGTAGGAAATTTAAAAGAAAAATAGGGGGGAAGCACGGCTCTCCTCCTCTAATTTTAAAACCTTGGCTTAATGCAATGTCAAAAATAATAAATTTTCATGAAAATATATTGTAATTTTCTAAATTTTACTTTTAACCTCATCGCCAAAGAGTTCCACATATGTGGACCTTCGTGTTGACACTGTTGAAACGATCTTTTTACTATGCTTATAGTTCTGAACTTGACGTACACATCCTTGGATGCTTTAAATTTGACAAAACAGTTTTAGCTCACTTGAATATATAAATTCTGCACACTGCCGCACGCATTTTATTTTTGTTTGCAGTTATTTTATTTTGTTTTCCGTTACACAAAAGAATATTTGATTGTTACTGAAATTTCCTAAGTTGAATTTGTGATTTTTTTTAATCATATAGCTGAAAAGAACTAGTAGGGCATCATTTATCTTCAACAAGTTTCTTGTCAATCTTCGTTTATGGGTGATAACAACTTTTTACTGAAACAGATATTAGGAATTAGACTTTTATTCAAAAAAATATTTGTTGTAATAGGTTTTTTAAACACAATTATGAGATTGATCTTAGCTTGAAATTTGAGATATATGTCGGGTCTGAAGAGGTTAAGCTTTGAAGTCGTAAATTGTTAGGATGTGTGTTTGCGTTTCCTTTAACGAAAAATGTGTTCTATCGAAAACAAGAATTCAATGAATGGAATTCTAAAATTCATATTTCGTAACGGTAAGCAGGGCTCGCGCGTGCTCGCATTTTACGCGTAAATCGATATTTTTTGAAAAAATTGACTCTCACTTTTTGAAACTGGGAGTCAAATTTGACTCGCAAAATTTCAGTTATACTACTCATGTCTGTAATCTAGTTTATATTAATCGTGCATTGTGGAGAAATCAATATGTAGGTGAAAATTAATAATTATACGAGAAAAAAGGAACTTTATTTTCTCCTTCTTAGATTTAAAAAAAAATAGTTTTTTGAGTTTGACTCGCAGTTTTCAAAAATTGACTCTCACTTTTATTGACTGCGAGTCAACATGACTCGCAGATTTTGAAGTCTAGCGCGAGCCATGGATAAGGCTGTGGATTCTGTTTAAAAATGTCTATCGGTTATTCCCTGCATCCCCTTAGGATCCAAATATCAACAAAATAAAATAAGTGTACAGACACATACATAAAACTAAAAAATTATTTAAAACGGTATCAATAACATACTTTCAGTTCATAAATTTTATGAAAAATTCAAGTGGTCTGTCATTTCTCAGTTTAATTTTACTTCATAGTACACTGCTGGCCACCCAAATTGCAACACCAAGAAAAACAAGAGATATCACAACAAAATTTATTGTGTAGATAACATGTTGACCAAGTAACAAATGATTAAATTTACAGCATTCTATGAAGCGTGGTTCCTGCCAAAATCAGTACCCAGAGTAGCCGCCGTTGTTGGAGATCACAGCTGCCACACGCCTCGGCATTGATTCAAAGAGACTTTGAATGTGTTCTTGGGGTACAGCAGACCAAGCAGCTTCCACACGTTGCCAAAGTTGATCTGGTGTGACAGCTGGGGATGAACTCTGGGTCAGTCGTTGAGCAACCATGGACCACATGTTTTCTATCGGCGAAAGATCCGGAGAGCGCGCCGGCCAGGGAAGCAATTCAATCTGGTGATTGACGAAGAACCCTTGGACAATGCGTGCCACGTGTGGCCGTGCATTATCCTGCTGAAATATGGCTGTTGGCAAGCCCTGAAGGTAAGAAAGGACAACTGGCTCCAACACCTCGGAGATGTAGCGCTGGCTGGTTAAAGTACCGGCAATGCGTACTAGAGGAGTGCGAGAGAGATATCCGATACCGCCCCATACCATAATACCCGGTGCAGGACCAGTGTGACGGTGCATAATGCAGCTGTTCAGCATCCTCTCTCCACGGTGTCTCCAGACTCGAATCCGACCGTCGTGGTGTTGCATACAGAAGCGTGACTCGTCAGTAAAGAGAATTTCATTCCATTCTGTCGTCCACATCCTTCTTTCATCGCACCATTGGCGGCGGAGACGTCTGTGGTTCCGCGTCAGAGGTAGACAAAGCAACGGACGTCTTGCGGACAGACCATTCTGCTGTAAACGACGTCGAATGGTACGCGCAGACACTGGATGATGCGTTACAGACTGAATCTGCTGTGATATGGTTCGTGATGTGACTGAGCGGTCCGTCACTGCCATGCGTACAATCTGCCTGTCATCACGTGACGTGGTGCACTGAGGTCGATGCGGTCGATCACGTCTGTCCGTCGTACCCTCCTGCACCCAACGATCACATATCCGCATCACTTTTTGAACTGGAGTCAATTTGACTCGCAAATTTCAGTTATACGACTCGATGTCCTGAATCTAGTTAACCCACAATCGTGCATTGTGCAGCAATCACTATCGTCTGTCAAACTCGGATACTTGATCGAGAAAAGAGGATCGTTGTTTCTCCTACTAGATTTAATTAAATCGTTTTTTTGAATAAGAATCGCAAGAATAAACACAATTGACTGTCACTTGTAAGACGCGATCGAACATGACTCCAAGCTTTGAAGTCTAGCGCGAGCATGGATAAGGCTGTGGATTCTGTTAAATATGTCTATCGGTTATTCCTGCATCCCTAGGATCAAATATCAACAAATAAATAAGTGTACATACACTACATAAAGCTAATGCATGTTGTAAACTTATCAATAACTACTTTCGTTCATGCATTCATGAAAATTCAGGGTGTTGCATTTATCAGTTAATTGCACTTCAGTGTATTATGGTGTAAAATAGTACAGCTCAACTTTGAGGTTTCACTAGAGATATTTTGTAAAGTAACTGCATTATATAGGGTAGTCCTAAACTATATGTAAAAAATGTAAAGGCATGTAGAGGGGACCTAAATAAGCAGATTTTGTTTAGGATTGTGTGTACGGTAATAAGTGAAATAGGACGATAAGTGAAATTGCTGCACTTTTCACTAACAAAACTCTTGAAACCGGAAAGCCATATTATTTTTTAACTTTTTTTATTTTTGCTATTTTATACTTTTAACATTATATAATGCAAAAATTTATCTGTAGATCCAGTATCACAAGCAAAGTGATTGTTATAAAAAGTTATCTAAGGATCACATTAAGTAATGACACATTAGCTAACTTGTAAAGCAGTATAAATCACAACAAACTGAAAAGACAAGTAAGGATAAAAGAAAATTTATTAGAAGTTTACAAGAGGTGCTCGAAAGAGCAGCCACCATCAGTAATACAAAATTCGCAGCGACGGCGCATGGATCGGCGTACATTAGAAAAGTCACCAGGCATGTCAATCGCATGTCCAGCGGCAACAGACAATCGGGCAAGAAGATCTTCTTCAGATGAGACGGAACTCTCGTACACCATGTTTTTAATATGACCCCAAAAGAAAAAATCCAAGCAGCTTAAATCAGGTAAGATCTCCTGTAGGTATATGTTGTATGTGTGGACAGTTAAACGACTAGGTAGAATGTACGACCCTACTAAGTCATTGTGCAGAACGCCTGCCCAAATATTCATACAAAACCTTTCTTGATAGACGTGTGCTACTGTTCCATGTGCGTTACCATGAGCACACAACGATTCAGCTGATTCCTATCCGGAAATCGCTCCCTGTACATCCTTTGAGCAGCTAATCCATTTCCTTGCGCAGCCCCGTACATGAAATGCATATCGGCCAGCCCCGTATTTGTGAAACGGTGCATGTGTTCGAGATCTGAGCTAGAAATAATGAATCTCTACCTGCATTACTGCACACACAATCCTATACGAAATCTGCTTATTTAGGTCCCCTCTATCTGCCTTTACCTTTATGACATATAGTTTAGGACCACCCTGTATGAATCCAAAAGAATGCAACTTAAGACTCTTACTCTGCGTTAATGCAAGATTGAAAAATGAGTTTGAACTATTCAGATATTTTACTGGGAATCTGCAACTCATTAGTCTCAAACTATAATTGAAACAAGAACATGACATAATCCATTTTAATCCCATTGTGAGTAGATGCATGGGCATCTGCAGATAGGTATCCGCAATGTTTCTGTCTGAATGAAAATCCTCAAAATGTAACTTTTAATATTACTTTTTCTATCTATTCACTTTTCCTGAGCAAAATAAGTGAAATTGCTGTACTTCTTTTCACTAACACAACTCTTGAAACCGAAAAGCCATATTATATTTTACCCTTTTTTGCTTTTATTATTTTATACTCTTAAAGTATATAATGCAAAAATTTATCTGTAGATCCAGTATCACAAGCAAAGTGATTATTATAGTAAGTTATCTGAGAATCACATTAAGTGTTAACTGTAACCCTCTTTTTGTGACTTCAAAAAGAGACATCACAGTAACGTTTCGTCCGTGGTGAATCAATCTAAAATATATCCTCTAAAAAACTGGCATCCTAGTTTTATAGCTTCTCGTGCACCAACACTTGTATGACATCAAAATTTTCTCAATATTTAAGTAATTAAAATTATTATTTCTATATTTACATAGATTATTATTGTAATTTAAAGAATGCTTCCCTGAGAAACTAAGACTTCTTTGCTACCAGTTATATTTTATGTAATGCTCTTTTCTTTCTTGGCGAGATGTCTCATAAGCCACTGTAATATGTTTCGTGCAAGATTACAATGACTTAACGACGCTCAAGGGATCTTTTATGTTCCAGTTCTTGTCTCAGCTTAAAGCTTTACAATTGAACTTTATCTTACTTTTTAGCTGAACAGACAGGCATATCTTTAAAGTATGGGCATAAAAAAATGATCCAAGACAAAACAAAACACAAAAATTCCTTCTCAAAACACCCTCTTGCCTTATTGAACTTGATCTGTACAAAGGTCCGTGGATTTCTAAAACCTGTATAAAAACGGTGATCTGTTTCGGATTCATATAACAAGTATACTTTCTTGTTTTATCAAGAAACATAGGGGGTATTTTTTATCTTCTATTTTATTAAAAACTTTTATCTCTGAAAGAATAGGAATCAGTCACGAAACACGGAGGGGAAGCTAAAGAATTGTCAGATAATTTATTTGAGAGATTTTTAGTTTTGCGCAAGGTGAAAGTATTGTAGAATAATAGTTAAGCTCTGCAGGAGAAAGAACGCAGAAGGGATCGGAGTTCTCATTAGAAACCTTTCATTTGGGAATTTTTTTTCTCTACTAATCTTATAATTTTCATTTTTAACACTTTCCAACAAGGTTGAAAAGCGTTTATGATTTCAGTTTGTCTGTCTGTCCGTCCGTGCTCTAACTCCAGTAAATATGCATCGATTTCTACGAAATTTATATATGTTATTCTTATCTACTGCACCATTAACTTTATTGAAAATGGTCTATGTAGCATTTATAATTTTTCTACAGGAGCACTCAAAGTATTCCCAATAAATTGCGCTCTATGGGAAGTTATTCTTTAAAACGCATCATCCTTACTATACAGTTACGCTAATCCTTGATTCCAAGATTTAAAAAAATGTCCGCCATTACTGCAAAAAGTTTGCAAAGTTAATCACAAAAATCCTAAAAACATCTACACCTTTTGTACGATCCTCTTGAAATTGTTCATAATTATTTAGAAAAATATAGAAAACAATCTGTACTACTTTAAAAATCTGAAAATCCACACGTTCCCTCACTTTTACGCGATTTTTCGCTCTTTTCAGCTCCCCTTTATTTCCGAGAGTAAATAAAGTTAATTAGCTATTGCAGGTGAAAGTGACTTCATATTGATTTCACAATTAACAGGCTTTTTCCAGTTTTTTAAGTTCATTCGAATGCGAAAAGTTTTCCCACGTTCCCAGAAGAGCATGAAATTAGAATTCAGTATATATAATAAAAATTGAATATGAAGTTATTTATTTTAGGTGGTCGAAGATTCAATATATTGAGTGTAGACTTCAAATTGAGTATTGAGACGTATTGAGTGTAGACGAGTGTAGTTTCGTCAAATGTTCTTTTTAGTGCACATTGTAATTGCACAACGGGCTTTGACTTCTAGTTTTAGAGATATCCTGCTATTTGAATTGCAACAAAATTGATATATGTTATTAAGGATTACAAGATGAAGCTCTCCATCTAAAATAGTGTCTGTATCGCTAATAGTTCTTTTACAAGAGTACTGAAAATGATTTCAATACAATACGATCAATGGCAGTTTAGAGACAGTCATCCATTTAAAGCGCATAATACTGTCCTACAATATAATTATCCAACGACAATCGTGTGAATCCCTCAGAAGTTGCGCCAAAAGTTGCCAATGTTGGGCGATATATTGCCAAATGGTGCGAAAATAATACTTTGAAAAATGAAGCGTGCTTGGCGATATTTTCATTATTTGGCGATAAATCGAAAAGTATCTAATGTGACAATATTAAACGATGAAGATTTTGAAAATTCGTTACCCACGCTGTAATTAACCGATTTAGAGAGTTGTGTTTTGTTAAGGCATGACTAAAGGCTAGTTGCCTAGGAATGGGAGGGCGGTTGCGTCGGTCAGAGGAATTTCTCCGACCGTCGAAAATTCGCTAAAGCGTTAGAACCCAAAAGAGGTTAACGGATTTAATGAAACAAAATTTCGAAATTGCATTTTTTAGCTGGCGGAAAATTAATTTTTATACTACTTCTAGTAGAGAAGTAGTAGAATAAATTTCTCTCTCTCCATGTTCGTACGATACCGTTTTGTTGAATAAGAGGAATATTTATATTTTCAACTTACCTACAAGTTTGAGAGGTGTTTATGATTTCGGTTTGTTTATCCGTTCTGTTCTCCACCCGTCTAGTGTTCTAACTGCCGTAAATATACACCATTTGTGTTAAACATATGTTTTTCCTATACACAGTACCCTGTACTGTGGAAATGGTGTACGTTGCATTTATAGTTCTTTTAAAGGAAAAAAAATACAATACATAGAACTTTAAGGGCAGTCATTCTTGAAAACGTCTACAAATTGACGTATTTACTTGTTACTCTAACATGGTGTCGGTTACTTTCCGCCAAAGTACAAAAGTCTTCCATATTGCTATCTGTAATTTACGTTTATAAAAGCAGAAAACCGCTTTTATAAACGTAATACAAAGCTAATAAATAATGAATTCCGGCTATAAATATTTTTTTGTTCACTGACATTAATTTTATAATCACTGACATTAATATAAATCTTCCATATTGCTATCTTTAACTTATATTAATGTCAGTGGTTATTCAGTGAAAGTATATGTTAGCTATGACTTGTAAAAAGGTAGGTGTAAAAGGTTAACTACGACATTTAAATCTAACTAAAATGTTTATAAATCGAATTTGGTTATTTTTTATGCCAGTATTTCACGGTAATTTTTATTCACTTGAAAATAAAAGTTTCTTTAATATAAAACTTATAGGTTTTCTCTTTTAAAATTATTTTTGCTTGTACATTACTTGAATGCATATCCCATGTTTTATAATGTTTAAATATGTCATAAGATACTCAACGCATTTTTATAAACGTTTTGTTTACTATAAAATCTCGCTTGTTTTGAAAGTTTTATTTTACTAAGCGTACAAAATGTTTCCACAATTAAGCTCGATCTACTTTAGAATAATTTCAACCCCAGTTATGTATAATAACTCATTTCCTTGTACAATTTTCAAACAGTATCTCAAACCGAAAAGAATTGCCAATTCTAAGATGTTTCTGCTATGGTTTCTCTGAATTAGAGAGTTTGAAAAGTGTTTTCACTTTTACAAATACTTTTTTCTGTGAAATTTTTTTTCCAGATATTTTTCCAAACCGATTCCACACTTACAAACTTTAATATTGAATTATTTGTATATTTTTCGTTTTAAAAAGATTTTATACAAAAAATATATAAATGACTTAAATTCGCTTGAATGAAACTTGGCACAATAATCCGCTGAAATACATTGAAATTGGTATACTACTTCTATAACACATGTACATATTGCTCTCTTTTAAATTTCTATTTCAAACTTAAACCAAAATGGAGGCATCAGTTTACTCAACTACTCTCATACAACTGATTTCTTGGAAATTTTATATCTCTTTTCAGGAAGAAAAGTTATAAAATGCTAAAATCTACTTTTTCTTCCTCCTATACAATACTGTAAGGATTATCTCGGATATATTTGTGGACGTATTTTCCATTTTTTATTTTTTCTCCAACTTCAATTCGCAGAGAAATAAAAATTTCAAAATAACAAGAATTTATACCGAAGATACATTCACGTTAAACTAGGAAAAGAAGTAAGTCTCTCTTTGAACTGGGTCTGGGCCGTCGTTTTTATGACTGTCTCAGAGATCTTCCACATTTTTATTGAGTTCGAAATGGTAGAAAAGCGTTATAAGAAATATAATTATGATTCTATTTTTTTTCTGGTCAAATCGATTTGTTCTGCCATCACAGGTTTTATAAATTCACTTGTCGGAACTAATATAAAATTGAACAATGATGTCTAAGTTTTTTTCTTCATTAAAACAAGAAAAACGCTGTTTCAGGTGCTGTAACAAAAGAAATGATTCTTAATGTTTTCTACAGAGATGTCAAGAGTGGTTATAAAAACCTTCATATAATGAAGATTATACAAAAATAAGTTTTCATTTCTTTATGATAAATTAATTATAATCTTTCCGTTTAAAAATAATCACATTTTTTGAAACATTATCCTATAAAAATAAATAACAATCCTACTTATTATGGTTTTACATGAATGTTACATGGTTTTACATGAATGTTACACGATTTTTACATGAATGTTAGTACGCACTACTTAGTAGGGATTTCAAAAATTTACAAAGTGATTATCGAATGTGCAAAATAACACGCGTTTTTCAAAAGTGTTTCAATATTAAGCTTTTTTGATTCTTTTTAGTTGGAAAATTCTTCATATTCATTATTTTACTTTAACTAAAAAGATACCAAGACCTTTACTTTCAGTCAGTTGGTAATAAACAGGCAAGCTACACATACGCTACTAGCATTGAAATCAAAATACGTGTGTTTCGTTCTCTAGAACTGTATTCTTTTTCAAACAACGGGCCGCCCAGGTGGTGTAGTGGCTAAAGATCTCTATCCATACTATCACGTCTAGGGTGCGGGTTCGATTCTGGGCTTGGGCTTGGGTGTTAACTCATCCTTTCCTTCATAAGTGGTAACGCTGACCGCCAAATATGTGCCCCCATCATAAAATGGCCAGTAATTCGGGCCACAGTAGTGGTAAAAATGCTTGATGAGCAAGTCCCCACCCTTTCGAAAAAAATAAATGTTTCAAACAACGGAGCCTGCACTTTATCAATATGTCAGCTACCACCAAGATCAACCTACGCAAATATTGAAATCATAAAAAATATTCAGTAAAAAAGCATCTATAAACTAGCTAAGAGAATATAATATATTACCCAACGTCCATTATAAGCTATGTACAGGATGGCCATAGTTAATGTTTCCATATTTAAAGCTGCCAGCAGCAGCAACTACTCACCAGAAAGATGTTAAAATTACTGGATGAGTTAATAAAGAGATTTGGAAATGCATCAAGAAGGAGAGCTGGAAATAGTTTCGAATATGATCTCCATAAACTCAAGTATCGTAAAAACCCATACTACAAAATCGAACTTTTTGCCTTTTCAATGTTTTCGTACGGACAAGATTTCCCTAAGTACGAATCTAGGGACCTATAAGCTGTATATAAATTTAAATTGTGCATTTTTTTCCTTCAGACATTCAATATTTTTAATCTTCATCTAATTTTGACCGTTTTTGTAACTGGAAGTATACATCTGAGCTAGCGGTTGCGAGCATAAAGGTCGTCCAAATTAAACGTGGACATGATATATATACAAGTAAAAATTCATATTTAAATAAATCCTACAAAATATTATTTTATACAAACATAAGTTAGATGAATATACGGAGCTTTTATCTATTAAACCTCCAATAAAAATTCCTTAATCCGTATAACTTGAGCACTTTTGGTCACCGTTCATAACCATCATCAGAAGTCGTACTGACACCACAGAACTGTCCATTCTTTGCTGACACGAGCTCACATTGCCTCTTATTCTCTCCGCTTTAGCAATGTTCACCAACTTTCGTCGATCTGCCCATGTGTCATGTCGTTTAATGGCGGTAAACAACATGACACATGTGCAGATTGACGCAAGCTGAGGCAATGAGAGCTGGTGTCAGTACGACTTCTGATGATGGTCATAAAAGGTGACCGAAAGTGCTCAAGTTATGGACAGTAAAGGGTAGTTTTACTATGGATACTAACAATTTTTAATACTTTTTCAATAATTTTCTCCAAACAAACTATATATTGAAAATAATTTACGACTCTACTATAGAAATTGTTGACGAGGAGTTTTCGTCCGCTATTCATACTAGCAGTTCATTGCGAAAGTGAGGACTTAGGTTTGAATTTACCAAGTTCTGAGGACTGCTGTCTGATATTCTTTTTTCCTAGACATACAGCCAGTTTGATGTTGGCCGGTCCGTGTAAAATTGATCTAAAAAGGCTATTTTTTTACATATTTCGTATTGGCAGAACAAGATTGAATAAGTTTCTGAGGTATGCTGTTAATCCTATAAAGAAAAATCCTATTTTATGATTTAAAAATTGTTTCAATCTTTTTTTATTTCAGTCAATAGGTACATGTTAATTTTTTTAAGTAGAAAATTGCAGCAATGCGTGTCAAAGCAGAGGTAGTAACTCACTACACACATTTTAATAAAGCATTTATTATTTTTTAATTTTATTAAAAACTCAAAAAAATAGTGGTATGTCAAAATATGACTTGTACTGGATAATAATCCAATATCTTTCCTCTCAATCTATCAGTATTTCTATATTTATGTTGCACATCATAAAATTGTCTTTCAAAGAATAGAAATGTTCTGACTTTTCTTTGATAGAAACACTGTTTATCAAATGCGAAATTCCCTGTAATGCATCAGTTTTCTCTTTTCTGTTTATCAATCAAGCTGCAAATAAAAGAAAAAACATTTCCTATCCCTTTCCTTTGGAGCTTTCCAGGCCAGCCGGTACATAGATTAAAAGCAGAAGGGAAAGTACCAAATTGAAATTCCAATAAAACATCGATATGTCTTTCCCCTTAAAAGATCTTAATGTGCCGCTCTTCACTTCACTCAGCACGGGAACACATTCAAACTAACTTTCTAAACTTTAAAAGTTCTTTCTAAATTCCTCTTTTCCCCGCTTATTTTACAAACTTTTCGGTATCACAAAAACAATTTCCCGAGATTGCAGAAAAGTAATATGTATCCTTTTTATACTGCTGTTCTCTCGTTTTTTCCCCTGGTGTGTGTGTGTGTGTTCGTAAGATGTTGTAATATTAAGTTCAGGAGAAGTAGTGTCTATATTCTAGGCTCTTCATCCAACGATTTTTCATACTTATGTTTGTGGAGAGTCCTGGAAGTAATGTGTTTCAATTCAGCGAAAATTAGGATTATATGGGAAATACCTTCACGGTAGCTTCCATGAATTTCTTTCTTTTCTTCTTCGTTTATTTCCTTATTGATATTCTTATTACTTCCTGCTTCTCCCGCAAAGTTTTAAAATAAGAAAGTATACAAACAAGAGACACAAATCTTACTTTCGAGCTAATAAAATACTATAGTGATAGGCAATAAAAAAAATTTCCTCTCGTACAATATTTTAAGAAGCGCGCACACACTACTAGAAAAAATTGTTATTTTGACGAAAATTACTCTTTTAAGAATGCTTTCTCAGTTTTTATATAACCTTATATGCGAAAAACGTTTATGTATGTCTGATATTTATGTTAACTGTAGGTAATTCTTATTCAAATGTTTTAATTATAACTTCCATGTAAGTTCCTTAGCATGGATGACATAAAGAGTTTTATAATACTAATAGTAAGGATCTAATAAGTTACGGAACACACTGTTTACTGTACCAGTATAGAGTACTATAAGAATTCACTGTACACCAGGAATAATATTTATTTTATGACGAGCTGCAAAGAGAACATGTATGTCCTCTACGAGAGAGCGACTGCAACACTTTATTATATGGTACCTGAGAACGAGGATTTTAATTTTTTGGGTGTCAACAGTGGAAATAGGAGAAAGTGGCCGCCTTGTAATGGCTGGCGTGGAGTTATGTATATTATAATTTAGATCTTTTTTGTCGGTGAAATTCAGTTTATTGTAAATAAAATTTTAGTAGCTACGATACTGAATGATTGTTTTAATTGTTGTTGGTGAACATTCATATCTTAAGGAATTTGAAGAAAAAACCTAGTTTTATTCTAATGAATGTTTATCAAACTTTTAATGATAATGTTAACAAAATTATTTAAAATTTATTAATCAAAATCAACAGTACTAGTCTCTACATACATCTATAGCTTTTTAATTTCTAAATCGTATTTTCTTTTTTATTCTTATAGTACTCTATACTGGGCCTTCATTTATGATAACTGTTTCTATATGATGTAGTATTTATTTTTTCAGTTACATCATAAACTGTGCGGCATAGTGAAATAAATGTGTCATTATAATCTGAGAGCATTTTCATATGCTGTGCAAGTTTTTTTGCTAATTTACACGTCCCACAGTATATAACAAGCGTGACCATAGAGCCGCTCACGAGTCAAATGAGGTTCTAATACATTCTAACCTATATTAAGTTAAATTCTAACCAATATTAAGTATGTCTTTTAATCGTAGGTATTCTACTATCCCCTGAATTAATTGAATTCTTCCACAAACCTTCTATCCCACAAGCTAGTTTTCGTATAATTTTTGCGTTCCTAATATTGAAATGGTTTGGGATTTAACAGTTAGTTTTTTGCTTAAGCTTTGTACTTTGAATTAAATCTGAAATATTTTAAGTACCATGTATATAATCCTTCATGTAAAGAAAAAATCTAAATATACCAAGCATTATCATTCAAAGTATAAGAACTTTAAAGCGAAAAAAACAATAAGTAATCCTAAAACACGCAGATCGCTTAAACTCCTCTCTTAAATTCCTAAATATTGACGAAAAACAAACACTTGTTAGAACTAACGTTTCAGGTATACAATTTGTCAGAAGAAACTATCCAAAATTTAGAAAGCCCAATTACGCTGTCCTGACAGGTCGTTAGCCAAGTTGTTTTCCCTGCAGCTACGTACAATAAAACTGAAAAGGCGAGTTGTTTCTAAACTGCTGTACACACTCACGTTAAAAAGAAAAAATGCACTACTTCCCTACGTTAGAAAGCAGGAAGCACGACATATATTCAAGAAGAAATCTCTAAGGAATCTTTAAATTGTTTCCAATCCGTGTCGAATATTTTTTTTTTCCTTTTTATAAGCTTATAAGACGCTACAAAAGAAGAGGAAGCATGTCGGATGAGTATGCATAAGGCAGTCTGAGATATATGTTGAAAAAAAAAAAAAAAGAGAGAAAACAGAGGCAACTGTTTGACAATAGCTTTTTTTCCATCTTGAAGAAGAAATAATGTGAATCTGAAGAAGGAAAATAGCAGGAAACGATACACAAATAAAATTTGGTAGTTGCGCAAACTGGACTACGCAAACTTATATTGTATAGCTTATAATGCAGTGTTTTGAAGAGAGTAGCAAATAAATAACTGCAGCATGCTTTTTATTACATTCTTGTGTTATTATTCAGAATGTGTCTAAAGGATAGTTGCACGATTTAATTCTTTATTTATTAGAGATAAGTGGAGTATAAAAAAAAATTTCAAAATAAAGTAGGAAAATAAACTATGTTGAGAAAAAATTCCTCTCGTTATTTCTCAAAAAGTTACATTTTTTAATTTGTATACAATACCTGCTCAAAAAAAAAATCCCAGTTAGTAAAATACGCCCATAAACTATTGTGGTGATGTACAAAATTTCAGCCTTTCATCATAAAAGGTCGCAGAGATATCTTTAAAAAATGATTATCAGGGGCTATCATGAATTTCAATATGAACGTTTGATGCTAAAGAGCAAAAAAAGAATTTTCTTTGGCAATTTTTTCAAGACCCCTGAATCTCCATCAACTTACTTAATTTTCTTTCCTTCAAGAGTCATTAAAACTTGGTTTAGTTTAGCATAGATTTATCTTCATATCTCTGAGACGTTTTTCAATGCAAGGCTGAAATTTTGTACACCACCTCATTAGTTTATGGGGCATGTTTTGCTAACTGGATTTTTTTTTTTTTTATGAAGACTGTATACAAATTTATATATATATAAAGTATAACTTTTCGAAAATTTAGGACAGAATTATTTTAGTATTTTTTTAACCTTATTGTGATTATTTTTTCAATTTACATTTCCCATCTATCTCTAATAGATAAAGAATGGAAGCGTGTTATGACTTTTTTGGGACACCATGTATAAGCTGTACGTGTGTAGTTATTTCAGTCATAAGGGGCATACATCTTAGGAGCACATACATCTTTAGACCGAATAATAAATAACGTGTGTAGAAAGTAATTTTTAAACAATTTATGGCATGGTGAAAACTCTAAGCACATTTGTGTATGAAACGTGTAGCTGAAATTTAGAAAAAAATCTGGTTTATTCAACAGTGGGGTATTTTCAGGATAGATGGCCAATCTAAATATTTTCAAAACTTGAACTAGATGCAGCATAAACTTTGTTAGTAGGAAATAGCTGAAGAAGTTCATTCATTGCCATGAGCAGATGTATTTTTTATTTTTTTTAATGTAATTTTTTATGGAAATGTGAAATTATTTTTTATGAAAATATGAAATTTTAATAGTTATTTAATTTAGTATTTGAATATTTCTTCTGTATTAGGTATCTGAATGTTTTGCAACCCATACACAGTGTATATTTTAAGGAATCAGAATGAATTCATGAAAAAAATATATTAGAGATATTGCTCTAGTGTCTAGTCTGTTCTTACCTGAAGAAAAAAATCTTCAAAATATGCTCTTTCAGTATCAAGATTCTTCTGCAGGCGAGTTCTTCACGATTTGTACGCTTCCTGGAAGTCAGCAAACGAAAATGCATGCGTGCAAGCCGCTTTGACAGCAGCCAGGGTCCCGTGGCGGCGTCCTTTGAGGGTGGTTTTCACTTTGGGGAAGAGAAAACAGTCTGTTGGGGACAAAATCAGGGCTGTAGGGGGCTGGAAAATCGTTACGTCATTTTTTTGTCAGGTGTTCGATAACCATGAAGCAGGTGAGAGATGGCGCGTTGTCATGATGGGGCTTCCAATTGGCAAGATTCGCTATTTGAAATGTGTTATTTTCTGCTATTTTAACTTCAGTTTTTAACACTTTCTAACAAGATTCAAAAGGGTTTATGATTTCGGTTTGTCTGTCTGTCCGTCCGTCCGTGCTCCCGTAAATATGCATCGATTTCGACGAAATTTACATATTGTATTCTTATGCACTGTACCAAGTACCCTATTGAAAATGGTCTATGTAGCATTTATAGTTTTCCTACAGGAGCACTCAAAATATTCCCAATACATTGCGTTCTATGGGAAGTTATTCTTTAAAGCGTATCATCCTTACTATACAGTTGCCCTGTGATCCCTGACTTCAAGATAAAACATTTTCCGCCATTACTGCAAAATGATTACAAAGTTAACACAAAAAGCCTAATAACATCTACACTGTTTGTACGATCCGCTTGAAATTTTTCATATTTATGAACAAAAATATAGAAAACAATCTGCGCTACTTTAAAAATCTGAAAATCCACCCGTTCCCTCATTTTTAAGCGATTGCTATTTTGCTATTCTGCTATTTCACTCATTTCAGCCCATTTCATTTACGAGAGTCAATAAAGTTAATCATTTGCGTGACAAAATTAGCTGTTTCATATGAGAATGACGTCACACTTAATAAGCTCTTTCCAGATTTATAGGTTTATTTATTTTTTTTTTTAATAAAATAATTTCCTCGCGGATGTTCACAATGAAATGAAATCGTTTGAATGGGAAAAGATTCCGCACTTTCCTAGAAGAGCATGAAATTCGATTTTAGTGTATATAATAAAAATAGAATATGAAGTTAATTGTTTCAGGTAGAAGCGTATAGACACGCGTTCGTAAAACGTTTTTTCTGGAGCTCGTTGAAATTGCCTTCACAACGGGCTGATATTCTGCTATTTGAAATGAAACAAAATTGATATATGTTGTTAAGCATTACAAGATGAAACTTTCCATCGAAAATACCACCTGTATATTTAAATAGCTCTTCTACAAGAGCACTCAAAATATTTCCAGTACAATACGGTCAATTGCAGTTTAGAGACAGGTATCTATTTAAAGCATATAATGCTATAGCCTACAATATAATTAGCTAATAATCCGACGACGATCTTGTGTGTTCCTCAAATTTCGCCAAAAGTCACCAATGTTGGCGACTTTGCGATAAATTGCCAAATATGGTACGAAAAAAGTGGTTTTAAAAATGAACCGAGGTTGGCGATATTTTCATTATTTGGCGCTAAATCGAAAAATATCTAATGTGATAATATTAAGCTATGACGATTTCATTGGGAATTCTGAAAATTCGTTACTGGCGCTGTAATCAACCGATTTAGATGTATTGTGTTTTGTTAAGGAATGGCTAAGGGCTATCTATCTGCGTTGGAGTGAGAGGGGGTTGCGAAGTGGAGTTTCTCCGACCGACGGAAATCCGTTAATGTGTAAGAACCCAAAACGAGTTAACGGATTTACACGGAACAAAATTGCGAACTTTATTTTTTTAGCGCTTGGAAAATGAATTTTAGAATGCTAACCCTTAAAAGAATAAGTTTCTGGTTCTCCGTGTTCACCCGATACCGTTATGTTATATAAATGAATATTTATATTTTTAACTTACCACACACACAAAGTTTGAATGATTTCAGTTTGTTTGTCCATTCTATTCCTCACACGTCCAGTGTTCTGTCATAAATATACACCGATATGTGCGAATTTTTTTTTCTATCTACAGTACCATGTACCCTATTGAAAATAGTGTAAATAGCATTTACAGTTCTTTTACAGAAGAAAAAAAATCAAATACATCGCACTGTATGAGCAGTCATTCTTGCAAACGTATTTTAGAGATTCGGTTTTTTGAAAGAAAACAATGTTGGCATACATAATATTAAAGCTCTCAAAGTCATGCTCTCCATTGAAAATAGTGTCTGTATTATTAATAGTTCTTCTACAGGAACACTCAAAAGAATTCCAATACATTACAATCTGTGGCATTTGAGAGACACTAATACATTTCTAGCACAAGACAATAAGTATAAAATTTTTAAATGTTTCAGTTAAAAGATGGATTTTTTTTTTTAATCTTTCACAAGGTCTCATAAAAATGCATATATATATAGTGATAATACAACATTATCTTATATCCGAAATTTCGCCAGATTTAAGGAAAATACATTGCCAATTTGGCGCAAAAATATGGACGTGTTGGAAAGTGTTTTATAATCAATGAGTTTGGCATGATTTATCTTTTTTGTTCTTTCTTGTATAGGATGGTCATCTCTCCTCGACTCGGAGGAAAGATGGCCGCCAGTTTAATTTCACACTATATGTTTACCACTTTTTGTTCTCAATATTTTATTCTTTTTGACCCCCAGTATGATGGGTGTACGCTTAAACCAAACGAGCGAAATTCGATCAGTCGGAGCGATTTTTGGGCCAGTTTTCAAAAGTGAGCTTCTCCTTTAGGAGCGTTTTTCTATCACAAGACCGGAGCGGAATATAACAATAAGCGAGGACGGAAATTCGTCGAAAAAAGAGGAAGCGAGAAGAGCAGTTCTCATAAAAAAAGACTACTTAAAGAGCACTTTCGCGGAAATACCAGTAGGTTTCCATGGAAACGGATCGCTCCGCAATGTGTTGTTTTTTTCGCTCTTTGGGTGCGTGCTTTAAGCGTGTGCGTGCATGTATAAAAATTTTACATATGCATAACCATTTCTTATGTATGCATCCTAAGAATTTTTATTTCAATCTCTAAAAACTAGAAATCTATCCTATGTAGATTTATTATGTTTTGCACAGTAAGTTAAATAGCTTGCACGAGGCGAGTTTTTATCCACTAGTTAAACTGAACATCTTTGGAGTGTAAAAAACTTGGATATTTTTCTGCCGATCACATCAAGCTACCTACATTCAACTGATAAGGACTCAAAAGCCCAAAATATTTAAACAGCAGTATATCTTTCCTACTGTAGTTGAGCAGCGGAATCTAACGTTTCTTTTAAGTGCATATGATTAAGTAGAATATTTAATAAAAAAGAAAATTAACTTTCAAATGAAAGCTTCAAAACTCTTAGGATTTTGAATAATCTTAATCGTGGAGTCTATATCTAAACTGAAAAAAACTTTCGTAAACTGAAAATATTGATTTGTTCAATAACCAAAGATTATTTGCTTTTTTTTAAAGGTTGATTAAATTAACTGGTTTCGAAAACTGAATTCAGGGGCTCCAATTTTTTTTTCTTCGGCAGTAAGAATACATTCCTATTTAAACATTACTATTATATGCATCTATAACTCCTCTCATGAAAGTTATTTTACACTATACTCACAGCAATGCATCAATGATAGAATCACCATTATAACATGTGAAAATAATTTAAATCTGCATTTAAATAATATTTTTTGGAATAATGAAGCCTTTTAAAATTATAATGCTCTCAAATTCACGTTGCCTTAACTCTTCATAAATATAGGTTGAAGCTATCAAATGAAGTGCTTGAGTTGTAGAGAAAATATGCATTTAAACTATTCAGTCAAAACGCTTTTCATGTGCACCGTGTCATAAGTTATATTTCACAACATGAAATACATGTAAATGGAATTACACAATTTGAGTAAAACTCACTCTGTGAATAAACAAACAGAAGCATATGTTTACATTCACGTTGAATAACCTTAAATGAGTGAAATATTTTCAAAGGATTTTTAAAGCTGCTCTTAAGCCAATTCTGAAGTGTTGTGCGGGACCTTTATACCTTTATATGGGACTTTTATATAGTATTAACTAACCAAAGGAAAGAAATTACAGCCGGGGTAAAAACTTTAAGGCCAGTAAAAAATTTTGGAAAAATGAAAAAATCGTAAACTGGTATCATTTGATTGATAAATATTAACCTTAAATGCAAGTAAAATAGTGCAATAAAATTCATTTGTAAATATTTTATTATCAGAAAATATTATAGAACACACAGATTAATATTTAGCCCGAATAAAATTCTTTAAAGCCTACATAGAAAATCAATATAAGACAAAAAAAAAAAAAAAAAAAAAAAATTTTAGAAACTTGTGTAGGAGCCATTTCTTCAAATATATTTTTTACAGGGATGAAACTAGTTTTTGACAAAGTTCTGGGTCTGTTTTATACCATTCGACTTTGATTTTAGCTCTGCAGATGATGAAAAATGCCTCCCATTTGCATGAACTCCTCTTGCTAAGTCGCCTCATGATTTCTCTATTGGGTTGACATCTGGAGACTTAGCTGGATATTTCAAAGTTTCAACATTGTTGACTGGGAACCAGTTTTTTATACTGTTAATCGAATGAATAGGGGCATTACGTGTATCTTCCTGATATCTCCAATTTTATCCAGCAAGAAGTTCAGCATTTGGTAAAAGATGACTTGCTAGGAGACTTTGATATGCTTGTGAATTCATTTTACTCGAAACGAACACTGTCGAAACCGCACTATTGTAAGCAAAGCATTCCCAGTTCATCTCAGAGCCTTCATTTAATTGGCGATTGGAGAATATTTCTTTTTCTTTTCTAAATCATGCCAATAGTACTACCATCCGTCTGGTCCATCTGAGTTTCATTTTTTTTCATCGGAAAAAATAATTTCTATCCATTGGTTACCGCAGGTCATTACTTGCTGGCTGAATTGGAATGATCTAATTTGTGTTTCTGCAGCAACTGAAGCTCAACCAATTTTGATCTATAATTGTAACTTCTACACCTTCTAATTGTGCTATACATCGTTTTTTGACTAACATTTAAACCTGTCACCGGAATAAAGTTTCTTGGTTCAGTACTTTCCCGTAGATGCAAACTGTTCAAACAAGTCTGCAAACTCTTTTAACACGCGAGGACAAAGCTTTAGGTCTTCCCCTGGCATTATTTTTACCATAATTGTCTTTCAAATTAAAAAAAAATTGTTGACTACAGTTTTTAATCTTTTTGTCTTTATTTCAATAGTACGGCTACTTATTCCTATTGAAGAAAGAGGTTTAGTCTGCCCTCTTTCATGATGAGTTAACTTCTTAACTTTCGCCATCTTCACAAAGAGCAGCAAAACTTCGAAGAAACGTATGATAAATTTGCAAATTTAAGAGTTGTATCAATCTTTGTAATTTTAGTGATAGTTAAGCTAGTATATATATATATATATATATATATATATTATATATATATATATATTCTCTCACTGAGTTTTTTCTCAAACTGAATACACCGGTTTTGTATTACGACTTTTTACTTATATTTATATAATTTACAAATTCAATTTTTTGCGTTATTTAAATTTCATTGTATAATATACAATGAACTTTAATTATTAATAATACGATAATATTTGAATCAATTTTTTTCTATTTTCTCAAAATTTTGTACTAGCCTTATGGTATTTATTTCTATCACGGTTATTCAAAATGTTCCCTTTTCTAATGTGAAATAAACAGTTATAAACTGTTTTCTATGAAATACCACGCGTGTTATAGTCGATTGGAAATGAACTCGAGATCGTTTCTGAGTACGGCACATGATATCTTGCCGAAACGAGTCTGCTAGACTTATATATCCTTGTCTTAGTGTTTTTACGCTGCATGACTATTCTATTCATCGAGAATAGACAAAACGTCTTTAGTGCTAATGTAGTACATTTGGCTCTCTGTTTAACAATGCTCAACTTAATGACGTTCTCTATTTAAAGATGATATTTCACAGTCTGGGCCTCTCCATAAAAACCTAATTTTATTGTATCGCTTGATTGTACTCTCTTTTAAATGCAACTTAAAATATTTTTTTGTGAATAAAGTAATATAATGATAGTAAAAATAACATTTTTAAACAGACCAATATATTAAGAAATATTTTGACAGTCCTAAGCCTGTAAAGTGTAAAGGTTCTTTTTCTTAATACAAATTCTGTATACGGGCAATCTCTATTTAAGAACGATTTTCGCAGTTCCTTGAAAGGTGTTAAACAGAGAGCCAACGGTATTTAACTTAGGTTACCTAGTGAATTACTAAGTTCGTCCAGTGAGGACAAAGAAGCATGAAACTACAGGGTGCCCGACTATTTTTGGGCACTTTACAATAATTATTAAGCTTTTTTTTTTTTTAACTATACTTACAAACCGGGTCTTTGATTGATGGCCGACTTACAAAAGTGCTAGATTTTCGTTTCCTATGATTTTGTACCAAAAACTTTTATAGATGGAACTAGGTATCAAGGACTTTGGCAAGCAAGAGATTCAGAAGAGCGTAGTGGACACAGCGACTGCGAAGCAATGGCAATGTGGTCTCGGCAATGTGGTCTTTCAACAGGACGAGCTCGACCTCCACGTTGGTCAATGTCTGTGCGCTTTGCCTCAATCAACATTTTACAAACAGATGGATAGGTGGCGGTGGTATAATATGCTAATAAGCTAACTTTAGGAGCTCGAGACATATTAGAACGTTTTAAAGTGCCTGTTTTTTTTTGGTTTTTTTTCCAGTGGGATTCTATTTTGACATAAAAATATATGTATCATCATACAAAATATGGCTAAAAAAAGGTAAATCGCAAGCAAAATACCTGAAATATTTCATAGTGCGTTTTACAAATTAAAAATTTAACTGAAATGGACAAAACTTTTAAATGTATGTTTTCTTTTGCTTTATTTTTCCTCTTTTATTTTGCAAACATCCAGAACAAAATTTATTATAAACATTCATCCAAAAACTTACATGTTTTGCTCGAAAGTAAACTAAAACTTTCTCAAAGAAAGCCATACTTATTTTATGTACATTTATTTGTGTGAATTCTCGTCAACAGCTTAAAAAAATGTGAGTCTAATATTTAACTTTTTTAAAATTCCATTACATATTGTAAACGTGAAACATCCAAACAGCTTTTTTATATACAATATAGTTAATATATTGTTTGAAAAAAAATCTCTCACTAAAATCCAAAAATCTCTACTTGAACATGATGGCAATTTTCTATGTTGACAAAATATGTTCGTCCAATTTTCAAATATTATAACTATCACTAATATTTGCAAATACATCGTCTATTAGTGTTATTATTCAAATAGTTAGTGCAAGATTATGCTCACATTTTTCTCTTTTCCATTTTAAATGGAAATGGGGTTACTTCAACTTCTAAAAATAATTTAACAAAAATTTTAAAATTTCTTTTTAGCACTTCTCTCGAGTGTTTTCTTTAACTGACTTTTGAATTGGGTAAACCTAAATAAAATGTCGTAAGTATTTCGACCTCAAAATGAATTTTTCAAAAAAAATAATACTTTTTGTACAGTTTTTCGCTTAAATATATTTAAGAGTGTGTCGAAATTAGTATAAACTTTTTTATATATTAATGTTTATTTTCAAAAATGCACATAATTTAGTACTAACCTCATTTTTCGCTTCTCTAGGGGGGTAACTAGGAAATCAATACTTGTAATATAAAATATAAAACTAGAAAACAATTAAATTAAGTTGGAGCAGTGCTATATTTGTCTTTAAAAGTTCATTAAAATAAAATTACTATTTTGGTTCATAAGCTTTTTAAAAGATATCCCATTCTAACACAGTTTCTATCCACTTCACTTTATCTATATTTGTTAATGAAAATTTCTAGATTTAATTTTATATTAAAATCTCCTATTAAATTTATTCGTTCGAATACCCTTTACTTATAACCTTTATCTTCAACGCATTTAAGTATTATTAAAAAAATGTCTCTTTACACAATGTCTCCTTATCATTTTAATGTCTCCTTAATCAATCACTAGGTAAATATTTATGCTTTTCTTCCAGTTATAGTGGTCGAAAGCTACGAGAGAGTTTTAATGAATGGACTTTTTGTTTTTGTTCTTGTTCTTTTTTGGTAATTTTTCCTAGTTATTTTCATGGACTCCAAATTACATGACGTTTGTCTCAACTATTTGGTCACCTAAAATAATAATTTGAATAAAAATTCTTTGCAGAAAGGGATAATGAAAAAACTGAAATTAAGATCTTTGACCAAATCTTAACCAATTTAAAAGACAGTTAGAAGAAATTTGGCTCGCCCTCTAATTCGGTAATGTGAACGTGTTTTAAACATACGATGTAAATATCCACCACGATGCAATTAAGGGTTAAGGCAAAAATCTCGCGAGTTCTTCAGTATGCAGATGGGAGGCGGTTCCGTTATGGTGTGAGGCATTTTTTCATATGCAGGAAAATGCGACATCTGAAGAGATGACGGGAAAATGAACTCGTAGACAGTTACCAACGTATGCTATTTCAAAGTCTGATACCCTTCGGATCATTTTTAGGAAGAGCAAAATGGAAGTTTCAACAAGATAATGCTTCCTTTCATACTTTTCAAATAAACAAAAGAGTGACTTAAAAGAGAAAAGATTGATTTTTTAGCTTGGCCGAGTTGAAACCCTAACCTAAACCCCATAGAAAACTTGTGGGGTCATTTGTCTAGCCGAGTGTATGAAAATAACAAGCAATATCATTCAACATATGAATTAGAAAGTAGCCATTATGGAGAAATGGGACAATATTCCTGAATCATACCATAAAACATTAATTAACTCTATGTCAGATCGTGTGTTTCAAGTTATTCAGAGAAATGGGGAAGCAACTTCTTACTAAATTTGAGAAAACTCTCCTTTCCTATATGCGGTCTTATAATTTTGTAACAATTCTTTTTCACACTTTTTTGTTATGTTGATGTTTTATTTTTTCCGAATTTCATTTAAGTAAGTTGTTACATTTTACTAAAAACTTGATGACTAACACATAATATTTTTTTTAATTTGATTGAAATGCTTCCTTAATTACCAAATTGCTTAATATGTTGTGGCCTTTTAGGGATGGACGCGAGACGAAAAATAAGCGTCTCGCGTCTCGCAAAATAGCCTAAAAGCTTGTCTCGTCTCGCAAAAATCCCTATAGCGTAATGTTAAAAATGTGTGTCTCGTCTCGCAAAAAATCTGTAAATCTCTGTCTCGTCTCGCAAAAAAGTCGTCTCGCGTCCATCCCTAGGCCTTGTTTACTTTTGTAAATGACTGTAATAACGGCCATAATTATCATGAAATAATTATAATTTTTAAGTATCAGACATTCTAGAAAAAAACAAAGGAATTTACTTTTCAAGTACATTTTTGTGGATCCCCCTCTGGTGAGAAAGTGGTTAGTCGCAAGCAATTGAAAATTTTGCGTGTTTCTCAGATAACTTGTATTGACACCACTTAAAATCATTTAATGTAGACTACTAGTGGCCCTTTAAACCCCATGGCCCATTCATTACCACTCTCCCCCTACATAAAAATTTTAATGCTTAAATGTTGTATACGAATATAGTATATATATATATATGTATATACATTAATGACTATATTATCAGGTTGTAACGAAAGTTTTCCGCCATATCTGCCTGAAAAACTAACTTCTAACTCCTTAGATAACTGTTTTTGAACTTTCGGTACGAAACCTGCACAGTGTCACATGATACAACAATAGTACTTAAAGCTGTACTCGTAATTCGTTGATATTATGTAGCTGACTTTTTGCAACACAACTGGAAGTAAATGATGGTTAATCCTCTAGAGTGATAGTTCCATTTGAGACACCTTATACTTAATGATAACTATATTTTTTACAGATTTCACAACACAGTGTTATAAAGTAAGTATCTTTCTTTCAAATGCCAAAAATCGTTTGACAAAATATGAGCAAATACGCCACGAGAACTGTGTGCTGACGAAGTTTGCGTGGCCGGAAACTTTCGTTACAACCTAATATTTTATCTCTCACTCCCTTTATTGAAAATTGTCCAAAAAATGTGTCCCAAAAAAGCGACATAATTTTACATATATTTAAATACTATTAGTTCACAACTGCTTTAATCTATTGTTACAATATTTCGTAAGCTGTACAATATGCATCGCATGTATTTTTTACATATATTTAAATACTATTAGCTCACAACAGCTTTAATCTATTGTTACAATATTTCGTAAGCTGTAGAATATGCATCACATGTATTTTTCTATAAATAGGTAACAATCAAAAAATTTCAACATAGGGTTACCAGGCAAAATACACGAAAGATGAGAGATAAAATGACATAGTCAATTAATATCGTTTTAATATGGCAATAATGAAACTAAAAAATTAGGGGGTCCAGGGGGGGTCTCCTCCTGACGAGGCTCGAACAGCTGAGTTTTTATATATAGATATGTAGCTATATATAATTCAAACATATTCAGAAAATAATACTGGAATATTATTAAGAAAGTGCAGTTTCTAAAACATCCAAGTTTTGACTCTAATAACGTATGTTCTCATTAAAGTATATTTTCTCATGTATAAAGCAGATGTTTTAAAAGCAGACTCTTCAGCAGCATTTATTTTCGTAGATTTAACGACGCTTTGCAAAAACGAATGCATACGTAGCAAAGTCTGAAAAGAATTGTATGGGGGGAAAAATCAAGAAAAATAAAAAAGAAAGAAAAGTAACTCCAACATTGAATGGGTACTGCATTCTGTAAAAAGAATTCTGTTTGAAAGAAGAAACGAATACGAGAAAATGGCTCATAGAACATTTTAGGATGGATACAGAGCTTTAGATAAAGTACTGCACAAAGAAGCTTTTTTTATATATAATATAAATAGTCAAATAGTGTAATATAAAATAAATAGACAACTATACATAAAATCGTGTTGAAGCAATTCAAATTGCACAAGTCCTTTTAACATGTAAAACATCCAGTGAAATTCGAAGTTGACTTTATAAAACAAATCAAACATAATTTAATCATTTATTACATGATTGATGAATTCTCTAGTTTCTGCAGATGTATCCCTGCATAGCTCCTTTTATTTCTTTATTACGGGACAAGTAGCCTGGATTACATTTGTATATAACAAATGACAAGTTCATACGACTCTGAGTTTTTCATGGTTTAAATAGTATCTTCTTTTTTCCCTCTTACCTTATCGTGCTAGACCACTGATTATCTCATCTTGTGATTGGAAAAGCAATGTATCTTGTGATTGGAAAAGCAAATTCAATGTTCAAATGACCATAGTATCTACAATTGCATATAATTTATGCGGATGATAAACCTGTGGCTCCCAAAGCTCTTTTGATGTCGCTAGTATTTTATTAAAAATTATGAAAATTATTAAGAACTTGGGGCCAAAATCCCTAGATTCGCTACGCTCACTTTTCGCATGAGGCATTCGTCCCCTAATATGGCTTATTCGTAAAAAAGGCATACTTGACAAAACCCAAAGATTGGATAGATAGAATGTTGCCGAGCTACACATTACTTGGTTCTTGCATATTCCTTGGAACAACTTCACACTATTTTAATTGTATAAAACCTATGGAATACCTTGCGTATTTGCCATCCATGGCGATTTTTCATGATTTGGCGACTTACGTATATGTAGAGTTAATAATTATTTCTAAGAAAACAGTGCTATGTTTTCTTTCAAACTACGGAACAGCTATTACTATATCTTTCTAATAATGGCGATTTTTCATTATTTGGCGATTTACACATGCTCATAACCGATAACCATTGTTCATGTAAGGTTACCATGAAAACAGTTATCTATACATTCATATACAAAATTCTTTGCACATTGGTTTATTTAGCACCGCTAAATATATCATCTCGCCGTGCGGGCAAATATCCAAGCTGCACTTGCTATAATGGCGCAGCTAACGTCGCCAAATATTTATACGGGTGGCAAATACCCAAGCTGAACCTAACCGGTATTACTATAAAGTGCATTTGATTTTTTTTTTTTTTTTTCATTTTCGAAATACTGGATGCTAACATTTTGGAGCACACGTAGTATTTAGATTCACCCTGCTTGATATAGCGTTTTTCCAGATCATACCTGATGCCAAAATGGCGCTTTTTAAGTCAGCTACAATTATCATTAGAAAATGTATTAGAAAAACGAACTGGCGTCAATTTTAAACTATTGTTATGTAACAGAACTCACTTTTTGAAAATTGTAAACTTTATGTAACACACTTTGACTTATTTATTTCACTTACTTTTTAATTTGGCGTCAAAATGGTTTAATTCTACTTCATGTTTTTTAATTTCATGGAATTGCCTTGTTACAAAGGCATGAATGATTTTATTCTGGCGAAAATTACCAAGCTTGGCAACCATAATCCTTATTTTATCATTTTTTATTAATATCTTCTAAAATAATTGGAATTTCGAAATTTAAGTCAGCTTACCGGCTTCACCGAAATTTTCCGAATCCGTGGACATCTTCGCCTCAAACTCAAATCCCCACGGTTTCGGAGGAGATAGCAAAACAAGCTTTTTACAGCGGGGGCAGCGGCCGTAACTTTTCTTTAGAGCAGAAAGATGCAAATAGAACAGTTTTAATCGTGTGACTGTTGACAGACTCAACGTAACCAAAACCTTTTTTCGGTGTGGCGCATATTTTTAAAGAACGTGAATCCAATTAACAAAAACAGGATTATCATACGACATATTCTCATAAAGAATGGGTTGTGACGTAATGTGAAACTGCTCTTTATTCGAAAGTTCTTATTCCTTTCAATAAAAATAGAAGTTGTGAAGAAAATGTTCTTTTAAGGCACAAAATGCTCACAAAAATGATGAAGTAATTAACGAGTTCTGATGACGTTATCTACGCCATTAAAACATTTTAGGGAATCCCAACTAAAATAAAATTGGAGTTCTCAATAATTTATTGGTCACAAATTCGTAGGGCGAGACATTAATCTCCTTTAGATATACCACGTTTAAAATAAATTCTGATGAAAACAGTGTACTGTGCACACCCAGAAAGAATTGATAAATATTTCGAAACTAGACACATGTTTTGTGTTCGAGTATACGAATAGATGATCAAATCCTCGGAACAAAACACTATTGTATTAACTTGTAACAATACAAAGAATGATCTTTCCTGTAGATGATAAAAACCACCTTGTAATATAGATGACAGGTTGGTAAGGCAGTTCAACAGTCACTTAAAAACGTAAACGAAATATCACTCTAGTGCTAAAAGAAAATCTAAAACATATCCGTACTTTAAATACGCATATATTAAAAGAGTATCATAATCCCTATTTCATTCCCGTCGTCAGCCCTATTTATCTTCCTTGCTTCAATACGTTGGAAAGTGCATCATTACTCAGGCGTTGGCTTTATTTATCTTCTTTTGTTTTTCATTATGCTGGAAAATGTAACATAATTCATGGATCAGTGCTATTTGTTTTCCTTGTTTCATCGTATTGGGAAATGTGTCATAATCTAAGTGTCAGCCCTATTTTTCTTTTTTGTTCCATAAAATTCTTCTTTGTAATTGAAATCTATGCTGAAATGCCCTATTAAAACTGTTTTACAATCTTTGTCGGGCATATTCTAACAATATTTCACCTATATAAATACTATTTGGAAAGTGCACCCTAATCTATAAGTTTACCGTATTTGTCTTTCTTGTTCCATAAAACACTTCTTCTGAATTGAAATCTATTAAAATTGCCTGCTAAAACTGTTTTACAGTCTTCGTCAGGCATATTCTAACTGCACCTCACTTTTATTTACACCAATATGGACACTAATTAATATTCCCATTCACAGTAACAGTAACTCATTAAACAGTGGGGTTGAGAAACTTCTTGCCAAATATAGAAGGCACTGCGAAACTGGGTTCAATTTAGTTCACTTTTTTTTGAGGGGGGAGCAAACTTAGCTAGAAATTGTCAAGAAATAACCAACTTAGGCGAATTTTAAAATTTTATCAGGTACGTCTGTAATTTGAATTTTGTTTTAATGCTGTGTATTGGAATTGTCAATTTGTTTGTAGAATCTATCACAGTCGCCTAGGGGAGGGGGGGGGTGATTTCGATTATTGTAAATACATATAATGATTATAAGTAAGGTTTGGTAATGGATCTTTAACTTACTTCTTCGTAATTCTTAGTCGCTTAAGTAGCATGGTACCTTTCATAGATTTTCCCTTTCTTTTTTATTATTCCGCTGCAACGAAATGCTTCTTGACGATGCAAGAAATTGTTCACGTGTACTTAACTATCTTTATCCGGCAACGATTAACGACGACTCAATCAGATTACGCCTTGATCCGTTGCAGGATTTTTTATTATTTTGCCTCCCGGTTGTGTGCGTCTGAGTGCATGAACAAACTTTTTTCAGCAACTAGATTTAATCTTCTTACACAAATTATTTAGTCCTGCATCACAGGGAAACAAAAAAGAATCAAAATAGTCTCTGCTAATCATGTTCGAACCACTAAGCAAAGAGACTTGCATCCCTTCCGTATTCAGGAAAGTGTTTGCTGCAGTCATTGATACGCTTTCTATGTTCTCATTAACATAATTGATTTGCTTTTTGTAGGATTACACTTAGAGATTAGTTGGAGAAATATGTATAGCCTTTTTATAGGATTGGTAAATTCAATTCGTAACTATTTTAAATGCAATTTTTGTAAATGTTCAGTTATATATATGTTGTTTTATGTAAATGCTGTAAATTCTCCGTGTGTCAATAAAATGAGGACAGCTTTGCTTGGGAACTAAATACTGGTGTACCCAGTGTGGTGCCCCTCTTAAGTGGAGAAGCCCCATTCAAGTCTGTCGGCTTAGGACACCCATAGACCTATATCCCTCGTGCTGATAATTGGCCTCAATCCCACAACTGACCACATGGCCCAAGCATATGCTTCTAGACCCAAAAGTTCATGGTCAAGAACAAGCGGCTGGTCGTCGCAGACTTTCGTTTTTATGAGCTGCTGTGATGCAAATTTAGTTACTTTATAAGCGTAATTAATTTCTTGAGTTTCTCTTTCATTTGTAAAATTTTTTATAAAGTCTCATAATTAAAGTTGAAACATGGTTCTGCTTTTCTATGTGTTTACTATATTCGTTAAGAAATTCATTCTCAGTAAAACACGTAAGTCCAGAAAAATATGAATTGGTGACTTTAATTCCCCGTGAACAAACACGAAATTAATTCCGTTTCCAAAATAAAAATAATAAATATACGACTTTTCCCAGCAAAGATTAAAAACCTCCTATCTTATAAAACAACTCCACATTTCTCCTTTTCAATTTCTATTCAAATTCAACAGACGCCTCCCCTCCACCCCCCCCCCCCCTCCGTTTCGAAAAATCCATATTGCCAAAAATTTGACGCGTTTAGCCGCCCTGAATTGATCAAAGTCAGGCAAAATTTCCATAAAGAAAAAAGAAGCCGGTATTCAATTTATTTGAACGATATCGCCTATACGTATGGTATCCACACCCTCCGCTATATTCTATTTATATTCATGGCTGGGAAAAAGGCAAGGATGAATAATATAAGACCGTGTAATATTAAAGATCAGATTTCATGATGCAGAAAAGCCGTTTAATCAAAAGAGCACTTTGACGTTGAAGGGAAAACGCAATGTACTTTAAGTAGCGTTCCTTGCTTAGCAAATGCCGCCACTAAAAATATTTCTGCGAGCATTTTATGCATATATGTGTTTTCTATTTAGTTATATTTCTTCCCACTAACTTCAGTCGTCTGAGGACTTCAATGTCAGCCAAAGGGATGGCGGCAATATCCAGTATGAAACTTCTTTTTCCCCCCTTTTCTAAACATTTTTTGGAACAAAACTGCAATATTTCCACAACTTTGGTTGCTTTTGCTGCATATCTGTCTGCGCATTCTAACAGGAACTTTTCCGCGGTTTTATAAGAACAAAGTATTTTTAATATAAGAAGATATGTTTCATACACAGATTTCTTTTTTTAAGTTTAAGGTAAAAAGCCTAGCAAAGACCATCTAAATATTTAACTTCGTTATCAAATAACTTTCAGGTTATTTGAACTCTTTAAGAAGGACTTAAAATTCTTGTCGCATAATTTATTTTATTTGGTGAGGCTATTTGGGGTGCTCTGAAAACAGGCACCCTAGTATTCTCCAAAAGAGTTGTCCATTGAAATTGTAATTTATTTATTTATTTTTTTTTTTTTTTACGATTTGCGAGTATGTATGCTATTGGAATACATTAATCACCAATTTGAAGTTTCAAATAATGAATTACAGCAGAATAAAAATATTAAGATAGTAAAAATAATAGTAAGAATATTAAATAATAATATTCTTACACGTATCTAAAATAAGGATGATAAATATTTCTTTTTCTTTTTGTTAACAATTTTGTATTTCTACTTACTTCGAGTTTATTGAATTTTATTTGAAATATTTGTCCACTGTTCTTGAAATTATTCATTTCTTTAGAGAAGGTAATTATTAAGAACTCAAAAGAGGATTCTTTAAATCCTACAATATGTCCAAATATAAAATTCAGCCTTAATAAAGGAATTGATTTTTTTTATTTGTTTACTTTTCAACTGTTTTCAATCTTTTCTTCAGTGAATTATAGGGAAATACTTACTCTATAATTTATTGCATTTAGAATGAAATATAGTGATGGATCATCTGATACTTTCAAGATGCGTTTATTTTTGCTTACAGATCTTATAAATAAAAATGAAATTCTGTTTGTTTGTTTGTTTGTTTGTTTGTTTGTGGATTTGTTTCGTATACAAATCCACAACAATGGACCTATCGGCCTGAAATTTAGTACAGATATGTAAAATAATATAGAATAACTCATAGTCCACTTTAAAACTTTGAAAGTCCACCCGTTTCCGGAATTTAAGAGATTTTTTATGCTCTTCACGCAAAAATCGTTCCGTAATTGTAACCCCTGTAGTGAAAAAAGTGTGAAATAAGGATCGTGGTTGCCATGTGTGGCGATTTTGCCGAATAAAATGTTTGAAATTCTCAAAGTAAAAATAAAAGAATAATAATGATTTTTTTTTGTTAGTTTATATTCGTAAGGTTATTTTTTTTAAATTATAATATCGTGTGCATGGGAAATCAGTGCAGGAATGTAATGCTTTACACGCAAAACAATAAGAATTGAAGATTTCCGAGGCTAATAGGTAAATTATTTTAGTTTGGCGAAAAAATAAAATGGCTCAAATGCCGATTTTGTGAAAGTGAGTTCTAGCGGTTTGCACAGATTTCGTCTTGGCGCTATTTATTGAGAGCTTAAGGAAATAGATTTTTGAAAACAAGTGCAAAGGTTTTATTAGAATACAGCGTTAAATTTTAATGATCCGTGAAGAAATAATGCAGTTATTAAGGGATTTCAATTGATCTATCTCCAGAATTCTCGCCAAATGAGTACATTGATTTAAGTTGGGGGAATTCCGCCAAATTTCAGAAAATTGAAATCTTCTCATTTAGTACATCGGAGTAACAATGAATAAAACACGTTATAGTTGATAACTTTAAAAAATTCGGCTGTATTAAGGGATTCAACTTTTCAAATAAAGGCTTGCTTTACTTTTTCGCGGTCGAACCATTTCCCATACATTATTGCTGCTAAGTCAATGCTTCGAATAATTTCCTGAAAAAACGCTTGCAAAATGGCGTATGTTGGCACTTTGGCGAGGCTTAGATTTGAAACTGGATTTTATTTGAGACTGGGATATATAATGACACTGGTTATAGATAAAAATGAATGTTGGTATGAGTGTATGAGGTTGAAAAACTCCAGCACCGTTGCACCATGAAATTTGGTTCACCTAAGTCTTTTATGATGGAGAAGATTTTTATGCTATCCGTTTTCCTCTAACTTGCCACCAGGTGGCGCAGCAGAACGTCGAATTCTATTCCGTTTAGCCGTTTGCTATGCGAATATCGTCCAACCGATTTCGATGAAATTTGGTACACGCGAATATTAGAACACGGAGAATATTTTTCACTATCCATTTTGCTGTAACTTGCCGCTAAATGGCGCTTTAAAGCATCAACTTCTATACCGTTCGACCGTTCGGCATAAAAATTTTTATACTTACACATTTGAGCACGAAGAATATATTCTAACTGCGTTCCTTTTGATGTTACTCACCACTAGATGACACTGCAATGCATTATTATTTTAAGTCGCCACTAGATGACGCTGCAGCAGGCCAAATTCTTGACCATTCAAACGGTCGCTATGAAAATCAGTATACATAGCTATTTGAACAATGAGAATATTTTGGCGTTATCCATTTTGCTATAACTCGCTACTTGACAGCGCTTTAGCAAATCATTACTTTAATTAACTACTAGATGGCCCTGCAGTGTATCACTTCTTGACTGTGCAAATCTTGACGCGTCCTTTAATTTACTATTAATTTAATTTGCATAAGGGGCCGTCTTCCTATTTAATTCTGCATCAACTTCGTTTATCTCAATGGCAATCCCATATTTTGACTTTATTAAGCGAAAGAAAACCATCAAATTACCCTATCTATAAATTTTCACCAATTTTCTACGATAATTTCAGGAGAATAAAAGTTCATTTCTGCGCGTTTTTAAGGGACTTTCTGCAAATTGAAAAACGCTATTTGTAGGTTCCGAACTTTTCGCCTTTCACTAATTTCGCTCGCGAGAATTAAAAGAAATTAATATTACTTTCAAGGAAAATATTGTTTCCAGCTCTCTTAAAGTTTTTTGTACTGAGAATATGAAGGGTAGAATAGAATATTTAGTCTGTGGTCCAAATGACCCGTGAGTTCATAACTTCCTTGGTTCGTACGCATGATTTAAGGGGAAAATGCAAAATGATTGCTCAGGATTTTGAAAATCTTTGTAATTTTGAAATTGTTATTGAGTATTTCCGTTGATGGTTCTTTTAGACAGGTGAAATGTTGGCAGGAGTTAGAGTTTGCTCTCTGCTCTTCTGACTACAAGCTTGAATATTACTCAGCTATGGTCGAACTTTAAGAATGATTTCCTGATAGGAAATTTATTTGTTTGAATTTCATGTAAAAAACGCAATTACTTTTTTGCCGACCCAATATTATCACTGTGTTTGTTATTTCACTTTCTTCATTTAATACTATCGTCTGCAATGTGCAAAGACTTTTGGCGGTATTTTAATTTACAGTTAGATCAAAATTTTTTACAGAGAAACGTGATTTTGAATGTTTGATAAAGTACGGGGAAGTCCAAAGACCTAATGTTTCCGATATTAAAAAAGGTCACATTCATGCCTGGAAAGTTGAGGATGTTAGTTTTTCAGAAATAGGACGTTGTATTAAAATACATACATCTACTGCATCTAATTCTATAGCTGGAAAATATTTTATTTGGGGGAATACGGTAGCGGACGCAACAATACACGCTTTATAGAATCCCAATCAAACTGTAAAAACCTCTAATTTACTTGCTTCAAAATTTGATATTTTTAATACTCGTATCTTTTACTGTGTTTTTGCAAAAGATAAATCTAATTTACATTTATTTTATGCAATTTTCAAAAAATTTTCACTGAATAAATTTATATATGGTCCCTTAACTCATGAAAATAACACTTTATTTAATATAAATTAAACTACCGAACGTAAAAAATTGAAATTTTGCACAGCCATGTAATATTACTTTTTGCATCTATTTCAATCGAAATTTGGCTAGGTTTCTATTCATAATTTTTTTTAATATCAATTTAATAATTCATAATTCATATTAATATTGTATTTAAAATCATAATAACATTAAATTATGTTTGGGCCGTTTAGTTCTAATAGTACGAATGAAAATCAGCTTCTTACTACCAATATGATATGAGATATGATATGAGATATGAATTGAAGTATGAAAAAATATTTTAACATAGGGGGAGGGGGAATTTGGGTGCTCATAACTCACTCGTTTTCTGTCCAAATTTATTGAAAATTGGTGTCCGGGGTTAAAATGAGCTAAATTTTTTAAATATGAAGTGAAATCTAGGGGTTGCTGTTGAGAAAAAAAAAGTTGGTGCGAATTTTAATATCTAGATGGCCCCTTATGCAATTTTTATGCATAGCAAATTAAAGTGTGCGTCAATCGTAAACGATTGGTATCTGTAACTTTGCTGTGCGACGAACGACGGCCGAAAATGTACAAGTGGGACTTTTTTTTCCGCAGCTGTACGTCCCACCTAAGGTAGGTGCTGGAAAATAGAAAATAAAGTAATACAAGTATCAGACGCAGGCAATTTTTTAATGCACATTTAGAACGAAAAAAACATCTATACATAGCATAAAACAAAGTTGCTTTCCGCGTCTGTATGAGGTATCCGTTAACTCCTCCTAAACCACGCAAACAGATTTTGATGCGGTTTTCACCAACAGTTAGGTAATTTTTCGCGGAAGGTTTATATATCTATATAACAATCGTGGTACGACAATAACATGTACGTGTATCGAAGAAAAAGGCCTTCGCATCAAGGTTCTCAGGTTAAACCACACGAATTTGTATAATTGTAGTAAGCGATTTCATTTCACGTGATCAGATCAAATCTTTGTAATTTAAAAGTTACGCGACTCACCATCTACATATGAAAGGGCTTATATCCGATAAAGATCAGTATAAACATGAAATTAACTACTTTCCTTTCAATAATTTAATTTAGATTTCGCGAGCGAAACTGTCATTTTAATGTCACGAGTGCATTAAAACATAAAAACCTTATAAGTCATTCAAAGGCTTTGACGTAAAAACTTATGTAATTGGCAAAACATGTTAGTTTGAAACATCTGTCACGAGTTTAGTGATACGCTTTCAAAGTCAATTTAATTTAATCATCTCGGGTAAAATTTACATCACCCCACACAGCACAAAGATTTAGTGACATGATAGATAACTCAAGCTATAGGCATCGGATTTTAAAAAATTTCTTACTAGATTTTTGCGATTTTTCCGAAAATCCTTTCAAACTGCGTAAATTTCTGTTTCAGTAACCATCAAATCTTCTAAGTAAATAAGATATCTACAGATGCACTATTGCGCGCAGTATGACTATGAAGCGAGCTCCTGTCTTCATTTTTGTATTCCCATAAGTAGACGTTTTCTTGAAGCCCTATAGCTTTGCACCTTTAAATTCAAAGGCTGCAAGCCTCCCGCTTTTACTATAGGGGATATTTTCAATATAGTGGTGATCTAACTAATTTTTGTATTTGTGTCATTTTACTTACCTCTTCCTATTTAGGAAAATATCTACTTGTGACATGTATAAAATCATATTGAAGGTTGAGTTTAAACTTCGTTTACCACTGTCTTTTGTAGGAATAAAAAACAACTGAAAAGGATTAAAACAAATTCACTTTTATTGAATTACGTTAACTGTAATAACAGAAATTGTAAATCAATAAAAAAGGTTTTCAATAGAGCTAACAAATGTGCTTCCATGTTATTTAAATATTCAATCTGAAAATTCAACAAGAAAGTCCAAGTTAAGAAGAGCATTACGCTGCAAGGTATGCGTTGCCACGGTACAATAATGGTTCGCCAAGCCTCTTCCACTCGTCCCTTTGTCTTGTTCTGGGAGGTTCTTCTGTCCTTGTCTCTGCAAAATGAGAAAAGAAATGCTAGTTCAAACACTTCACAAAATTTCTCGCTCCACGAGGTTCCATTAATGGTTTCGACCAAATCGTTTCGTCTTGCAAACTTCGTACTTTAAAACGCACCTACATTGCAGCTGCATACAAAATTACATCCAGAAGAAATTAAAGCACACATCAATGTCGCTCAGCTAAGCCATACATACACGTGTACAGTGGAAAAACTGGCTTCGCTTACGCTTATAGTTTACGCTTAGCAAAGCAGCATAGTAGCTAGCCTCTCTGAAGGAAACGCAGGCTGCATTTGGTCTGAACCAACCGAAGTCAACCTAGCGTGGAAAAATGTTCCCTTGACCACAGCTGGTCCGAGTCGTTTCTGCAGGATCCATGCAACGAACCGCCTTTATGCGGGGACACCTCAGGTCAGTAGCCAGACACCATTTACATCTGTACTTAGATGACTACTTTTTTGAAACGCCATTAGACTACCCCTCTCACTTCATGACCGATCGAAGCCTTCCCAATTAGCCTTTTTTGCTGCCAATGGATCCACGAGTTCAAATCTTTTCCCACCCAGTTCTTTCCTTTGATAGGCCGTGCAACTCCTAGCTCCAAGCCACTGTCTTCGATCAGTTTCGGGAAACTGCCGTCGCAATGCAGGAACATACGTTCACGGGTCACCCTTTTTGGAGAATCACGCAGCGGCCCATTGTGAACGTTCCGGCACGCTAAGGTCAATCACCAAGTCAAGGACCGTCGACAGAGGACATCAGAGCCAGCCCAGAGAGAACTCTACCAGGACCAGAGAGACCGTCAACACCAAGGGAGCGGGTGACCCAGTAGGGCCGCTGCGCTTTCACACCCTCGGATCAGACAAGTCAACCAGTACCCTCATGTTCCCCCGAGCTGTTGTCGAGTGTTGGCCAATCTGAAAGAACTGCCCTGCCTAGCCTTGCCTATCCTATCCTATCCTACCTTATCTAACCCTATTTACCGTACCTACACGCACAGAATTTGTGACCAGCAGAAAATTTATAGAACGAATACTTAATTCTAAAAATTAAAAAAAATTACAGAAAGACAACATTCACAGCTGTACTTTTGAGTATCTGCGGCTTAAAAAATACTCCAGGTAGGATCCTCCTGAAAGAGAGCTGATGAAAAAAGTAAATTCATAAAATAAGAAAATACTTATCTGAATTGGTTTTGTTATTTATGACAAGCAGTTTTAAACCTCTCCTGCAAAACAAAAATATAGAATATGAATGTTTGTCAAAATATTGCGAGGGCAATGTGAATGAACCTAACACTTCGATTTACGCGCATAACAAAGTTAGCTACCATCGTTAATAGCACGTGATTTCAGATTTTTTTGCGACTTAAATGAAAGCAATCGTTGAAGAAACTTTAATAACTCGATTGCATTAAATCTGCAAGAGCGTTACACAAAGTTCTGGACATTCAAATATCTAAGCCTAGAAGCAACGGGAAGAAATTGCTATCAGTGTCAACGATAGAAACTAGTATTCAGGAATTTGTTGGTCGATAAATTTATGCCATGTATGTAAAATTTACTTCTCTTGAAAGTATAGTAAATAACTTACTGCCTTCTCCCTTCATACTGCAATCAAGTCTATTCTCTCCCTTTTCAGTAGCGGATCCAGAAATTTTTTTTTGGGAGGGGCTAAATTTTGAAAAGAGCTTAATTGCTTATTTCACCCAAACAATATGTACAAAATAAAGCAAAATTTCAGTCTAAAGTAATGCAAAACATTTTGGGAGGGGCTTAGTTATGAAAAAAGTTCATTTTATCTACTTAAAGTGTATAGTAAAGCAGAATGTTACCCTCTAGCAATCTCTTTGAGGGGGCCCCCTAGCCCCTCCCCTGGGTCCGCTACTTCAAAACAAGTTAATTTTCAAACCAACACCGGGTCCCCGGAATCCACTTTTAAAAGGCTTGAAGCGTGTTACGTCTGTCTGCCACAGTTGTGATTTTCTTACTTCATTGGAAAAAGGCCATAAAATTCTGCAAGGCAGTACAAATAGATTATAGTAATCAAAATATGATTGTTCCCGCACATACGCACCCCGTGACGCACTTTGAGTGGCGCTCCAGTCACTTGGACTCCCCGACAATCTGAACTTTATAGGCACTACACATTCGCATTACAACCGCACGACCTGACGGTCGACAACTTTTGGCTCCTTAGCCAATACTCACTTCGCAGAATTATTTTCTTCATGTTTTGTAATATTTGTAAATATTTACTTATTGTAACCAAGATTCAATTATAGATTTTTGCATTTATACTAAGTTCGCATATTCTTTTTATTGATAAAACACACCACTAAGCAACGACGCAACATTTTTTGGAGGCACCGGCGAGATTAAAGGATGAACGGACTGGAAAAAAGATAAGTACTCTTTCCTTTTGCAATAATTTGTCTTTGGTTTTGATCGCAAGTAATTTCACATTCTTTCCATTACACGCATAATGGATGACAAAAACAAAACAATAAATTCAGCGGAAGATGCCGAAAAAAACTCAGTTATTCTCCGAGGCAGAGCGAAAGGAGCTCTGACCCACATTTACAATTACATCAACAATGAAAATCAGACATTCAAAAAAAAATGATCTTAACAACAAGATCGAAAAACTTGAATCAATATATAATGATTTTGACAAAGCGGACGCAAATCTTCCTCTAGAACAATCAGAAATGGAAGAATTTGAAGATAAATATTACGAAACCAAAGCCAAACTAAAAGACGCTCTTGAAAAATTATGCATTAATAATATCAGTACTACAAATTTTGCATCTAGTAATTCTAATACTAACGCCCAAATCAACAATTTTAAACTACCGAGAGTCAATATTCAGTCATTTAATGGCAATTACAAAGACTGGCCTTCATTTAAAGATTTATATACATCATTAGTTCATAATAATGATAGTTTGTCAACCATTCAGAAATTTTCATATTTAAGAGGCCCATTACTTGACGAACCTGCAGCTATAATCAAACACATTCCAATTTCCGAGGCTAGTTACAAAGAAGCCTGGGATAAGCTTTTGAATAGATACGATTGGAAAAAACAAATAATTTCTTCTTTAGTTCAAACATTTTTTGATCAACCAGCTTTCAATCAGGCAAATGCTATTAATCTGCGAAGCCTTGCCGATGTTTCCGACGAGGTAATTCGCGGGCTTAATTCAATAGACAGACAAGCTAATTCTAGAGACATTTGGCTCATTTATATATTATTACAGAAAGTTGACCCAAAAACTCGCGAAGAATGGGCACGACATACAGTTAACAACTATTTTCCCACATTCGAAGAATTCATTGAATTTATTAACGATAAATACGCTTCTCTAGAATTGTACTGTGATAATGAGTCACAAAATAAAAACCCAAAGGTTAACGCTTCAAAACCAATGTATCACGCAGCGAAATGTTTGTTGTGTAAAAAAATGCCCTTTCACTTGCTCTTTAAATGAAGCCAATTTAAAGAAATGACGATCAAAGAACGCAATCAATTCGTACGCAAAAATAAGTTATGTACCAACTGCTTGTCTGATAAACATTCTAATTCCTCCTGCCAATCCCCGTATTCATGTCATTACTGTGATAAAAAACATCACTCAAGCTTACACGAGAATTTCCAAACATTCCGCACTTCAGTTTCAACCCTGTCACGTTGACACAACGTGCATATTCTTTAATGAAAAATTAATGCAAAACCTAATTAATATTGTCTAAATTTAAGCTAATAATCTATTCTAAATCTAATTTAAAAGTTTTTAATAATAACTATCTTTTAAAGCTTTCATTTTTCCTCTTGGCCTTCTCAATTACAGCGCATTAACGTACTTCTAAAGCATTTCCCCTTTCAGCTGCTTTGAAATAAAATAACAGTTGACGCCGGCTAAAAGAATAATCATAACATCCCTTCCTCGCATATATCTTTGCTCCAGCTGAAGCAGATGTGTTTGCGGTTTTTCTCTGCTGCACAAGAAGCATATTGCTCGAAAAACACCTGCTAAAATTGTTCCAGAAAAATCGAGCTCCCTTTTTCTATAGCAGTAGGTCTAACGGTCATTTTTTTAGCAGTTGCGGAGTTGGTACTTGTGTGGCGAGGTCCTCACTTTTAAGTGAGGAACCTTCGCCACGGGAACGTAGGCACGAAATGCCATGCACGCCATAATAATTTTTAAAAAACTGCTTCCCCAGTTTTCCTTTTTTATTTGGTGTATTATAAAGTTTCAAAATGTTGATCTTCAGATGGTGTAAAAATAAAGAGATATGACTAAAATGGAGATGAGTCCTGCCAATTATTTATAGTCGACTTACTGATTTTTGTTCGCAAAGTTTGTGCTTTGTGTTCCAGTTTTCTGCGTGCTCTCCTCAAAAAGAAAAATGAAACGACGAGCGCTAGGAAGACGGATGCCTTTCCGTAACAACATTATGGGTCAACAATTAGTTGACCGCCTCCTTCTTTTCTTTTGCGAACCTGCTTTGATGTACCGCTATCTGTGATGATTCCCAGCATTCTCTTGAAATCGGATTTAGTTTGCTGGCGTTCAAGAAAAATGAATGTCGTGTTGCTTTAACTGAAATTTTCTTTTTACAGTGCTACACTTCGCTGACGTATATCTTTAATACGCAATATGGATGTCGACACTTTCTTTTATTTTTAATGCAGTGACGCAATGCTCTTCACGATTGTTCATACCAAATGTGACAACGATCTACATACCACATATCTACCATCGTCTCCTTACGATCACCGCCTTCCACCGTACATCTCCATAGGATAAAATCCTTTAAAGGCCTCTGAGCCATCATCAGCTTCTGGCGTCAGCCCAGCTGGAGAAGCGGCTAGTCAAAACATACTACAAGCAAATAACTCACTCATTAATACGGATCGAAAAGAATCTTCGCTCCTACCAACAGCCTGCGTATTAATAAATGATTCATCGGGCCAGGCCCATAAACTTCGAGTCTTGCGAGATTCCGGCAGTGAATCATCCTTTATCACAGAGAGTGTAGTCAACTCATTAGGAATCGCGAGGAAAAACGCTAGATTTCCAGTAAAAGGTCTAGCTGACCGGAATATTTCGGTCACAAAAGGATGTGTAAACATGGAATTATTTTCTCCATATGACTCGCAGGTCAAGATCCGAGTGGACGCATATATTTTAGATAAATTGACAGCTCCATTACCGAGCTCGAAAATAAATGAAGAGCATTTATTGCATTTTAAAAACATTCAGTTAGCAGACACTACATTCAATATTCCAAACAGAATTGATTGTATTTTGGGATCAGATGTGTTTTTTTTCTATGTTGCTTCCCGGTCAAGTAAATTGTGTTCAAGGTAATCTGATCGCACAGAATTCAATCTTCGGGTTTATGGTTTCGGGAAAATTGCCTAGCGAATGCACGCAAACTGATTCAGTATCTAGTCTCCACATCTACGAAATAAATATTGACAAAGAACTTAGAAGATTTTGGGAACTGGAGGATATTCCTCAGTCCAAAAATAAAATGCTCACACCGGAAGAAGAATTTGTGGAAACACATTTTCAACAGACATATACAACACATACACAAAATCGGTTTGTCGTAAAACTACCGTTTTATAAATCTAAATCGGAGCTTGGCAATTCAAAGACAGCAGCAATTTCTCGACTTCTTGCAATGGAAAGAAAATTTAAAGATAAACCAGAGTTTGAAACTCAATACAAAGATTTCATGCGTGAATATCAACTTTTGGGTCACATGGAGCTAGATGACAATGCATGCGATAATCTCCGAATTACAACATTACTTTCTCCCGCATCACGCAGTAATCAAACCATCCAGTACTACTACCAAGCTAAGGGTAGTATTTGACGGTTCGTGCAAAACCTCGAGCGGTTTATCTTTGAATTCAATCTTAGGGGTCGGTCCTAAAATACAACGGGATATTTTTGATATTCTAATAAATTTTAGATTTCCCAAAATAGTTTTCACCGCTGACGTGGAAAAAATGTACAGGCAAATTTTAGTATCAGAAGAAGACCAAAATTATCAGCAAATTTTATGGAGGTACAATTCTACAGATGAAATGCGCACTTACAAATTAAAAACTGTAACTTACGGTTTAGCCCCAGCATCTTTTTTAGCCACTCGTTGTATCAAACAAATCGCTCTTGATTACACAGAAGATCCCAACATTTCTCGAATTTTACAAGAAAACATATACATGGATGACCTTTTAGCGGGATCCCACACAACACAAGAAGCAATATCCACGTGCAAAAAAATTGCTTCTCTTCTTGAATCACACGGATTCAACCTTAGAAAATGGAATTCAAATTCACCAGAATTCCTTGCCGAATTTCAAGGTCAATCTTCCAACAATGCAAACTTTGAAATAACTCCTGATTCTAACGTCAGTTCGAAGGTTTTAGGGTTATTTTGGAATCCAAGCACTGATACTTTTGTTTTTAAGGCAACATTAGCACTTACACCGCCTATAACAAAACGACGAATATTATCGGAATCCGCACGCATATTTGACCCTTTGGGGTTACTTTCTCCTTGCACTGTTTCGATTAAAATATTCTATCAGAAATTATGGCTCACCAAAGGAGATTGGGATACAACTATTCCGCAGCATCTAATTGATGATTGGTACAAATTTCAGGAAGCATTCAATGAAATCAATCACATCTCCATTCCTAGATCTGTCACTCTGGCATCAGATTCCGAAGTACAACTCCACGGCTTTGCCGATGCGTCATCTCTTGCTTTCGCGGCAGTAATCTACTGTCGACAAACATACAATGGAGTTACTAAAGCTACACTTCTAGTCGCAAAAACAAAAGTTGCTCCCATCAAGCAGATATCCATTCCAAAGTTGGAGCTCTGTGCAGCCCATTTACTATCAAAACTGTTTGTGTCAGTATTAAACACGCTCAAAGACAACAACGTTTCGGTTTTCGCGTGGACTGATTCCAAGGTTGTTCTTTCGTGGTTATCGGCTCATCCACGTAAGTGGAAAACTTTCGTAGCTAACAGGACTTCCCAAATTTTGGACGTTCTTCCCATTAAACATTGGAGACATGTACCTACAAAGGAAAATCCCGCAGATATCGCATCCCGCGGTATTGATCCGAAATATCTTCCAAATTGCAATTTGTGGTTCAGTGGTCCACAATGGCTTCGACTAGACGAAACTAATTGGCCTAAGAGTGAAGTAAACAATAAAGAGATAGATGACGTTGTAAAAACAGAACAAAGATCTGATCCAATCTTCAATCTTCATATTAGTACATCAAATGATTTAATTGATAATTTATTTCGAAAATTCTCCTTGTTATCTAGAATAATTCGCATTTTAGCATTCTGCCAGAGATTCATAAAAAACTGCAAAATATCTGTTGAAAATAGCAAAGATCCAGACAAAAACTTGGCAATACACTCCAATCCTCTCACATTTCCAGAAATCAAGTTTGCCGAAGAAACAATCATTCGATCGATTCAGAATAGTCATTTTTTTGACGACATAAAACGCATCAAAGATCAAGAAATCCCTCTCAAACAAAAGCAAATTGCGCTCTCTTCACCCATTTTTGGACGAAACCGGTCTCTTACGGGTGGGAGGTCGATTGCAGAACTCTGAGTTGCAATTTAATAAAAAACATCCCATCATTTTGCCATATGAACACAAATTCAGTGAACTGCTGATCAAAGAACGTCATGTAGCTTATCTGCATGCCGGTCCTACCTTATTAGCTCATATCATCCGACAATCTTATTGGATCATTGGTGGTAGGAGACTCATAAACAAGCACATTAATAAATGCCTGAAGTGCCACAGATTTAAGGCCTCCACCAAAACCCAACTAATGGGTAACTTACCCAAGTGTCGAGTAACTCTCGAGAGACCCTTTTTCTACTGTGGAACTGATTACGCCGGACCAATACCGTTGAAATTCAGTCCAGGTCGTGGCTCAAAGACTACAAAGGGTTACATAGCCTTCTTCATATGCTTATCCACAAAAGCAGTACACATTGAAGCTGTCAGTGACTTAACAGCTGACGCGTTCATAGCAGCTCTTCGTCGTTTTAGTGCTCGTCGAGGTGCTCCACGTCACATTTATAGTGATAATGCTACAAATTTCGTAGGTGCTCGACGAAAACTGAACGAAATACAGCAGTTTTGGCTTTCTTTGCCAGAAAATGAAGTGACTGCTCATTATCTTTCAAGCTCATCTATTGAATGGCACTTCATACCGCCTGCCTCACCTCACTTTGGCGGTATTTGGGAAGCAGGAATTCGTAGTGTGAAATTTCATCTCAAACGAGTTATGGGCGAAACACTCCTGACCTACGAAGAACTGTCTACTTTACTTTGCCAAATAGAAGCATTGCTTAACACGCGTCCTCTTACCCACGTAAAAAATTCTGATCCTGACTGTATCGATGTACTCACCCCTTCTCATTTCCTTTCAGGATACACTCTCTTTTCTCCCCCAGACAATCATCCATCTATTACAACAACTAACCGATGGCAGCTCCTGCAGAACCTCAAGCGAGGCTTCTGGAAGCGGTGGAGGAGAGATTTCATCAGCTCCCTTCAAGAACGCAAAAAATGGCAGACTCCACAACCAAACATCAAGAAGGACGACATCGTCTTAATTCACGAAGATTGGGTTCCTCCTGGCATTTGGCAGCTCGGACGTGTCATTGAGACGCATCCAGGCAACGATGGTCTTGTGCGAGTTGCCTCAGTACAGACCAAAAACAGTATTCTGAAGCGTACTATAGCAAAGCTCTCACCTCTTCCTTTATATCAGGACTAAGGCCCTGATTGGGTTGGAGTATATGTTCCCGCACATACGCACCCAGTGACGCCTTTTGAGTGGCGCTCCAGTCACTTGGACTCCCCGACAATCTGAACTTTATAGACACTACACATTCGCATTACAACCGCACGACCTGACGGTCGACAACTTTTGGCTCCTTAGCCAATACTCACTTCGCAGAATTATTTTCTTCATGTTTTGTAATATTTGTAAATATTTACTTATTGTAACCAAGATTCAATTATAGATTTTTGCATTTATACTAAGTTCGCATATTCTTTTTATTGATAAAACACACCGCTAAGCAACGACGCAACAATGATGGATTCTTTCACACTATACTTCACTGATACTCTAAGATCTATGGGCATTCACAATGTATTAAAAATATATAGTCGATCATTCTTTAGGCCTTGTCTATAATCTCGTCAACTGACACAAAGCTTTGGGGACCAAAGACTTGGGACCAAAAAATGGTTCCAAAACTGAACCTATTTTTGATATGTCTGGAGACAATTTCTAAAGCCTTAAAAACTAATTCAAGTTTGAATTTGTTAAATTTTTTAAGAACCTTCTAGATGTCATTCAAGCGACTCGGAGCAGACATTATGCACAATTTATGGAATTTTTTTAAAAACACTTCTAGCATTTGTCGTTAACACTTAGCGATCAGATCACGTTAATTTACGTTTTTTCAATTCCAACTCCCTAGTACAGACGACGTAGATATTGTTTTCTTTAATTTTTAGTACGTATACTTTAATACCTTGACAGGGTGTACGGTACATAAGTCAGATTCCTCATACTGATTTGATAAATAGCTTCATAAAAGTAAATAATAGTATGTAATAACTATATATCTTAAGTTCTGCAATCTTTTAAAACTAATTATTCACAAAACTAATCTGAAACATTTTTTAACTTTGAAAGGCTTACATAACGCTTTCTCCTAAAAATGGCCTGAAACCAAGAAAAGCAGAATATGTGACGCTTCAGTTAAGCATCAGCGTCAGTAAAATTGTTTTAAAATTGTTATTTAATTTTATAAGCTTTCCAGAAAATACGAGTTGTAATTTAACTTTTTCTGGGTCTCATTTTCTCATTTGTCTTGATTATTCTAATCTGACGTCTCTATACTGAAATCCGGCTTTCAAATCTTCCACTTATTACGACAGTTTTTCCAAGTCCTGTTTTCATGCTGATAGGGAAAATAGCTATTGATTGCCGCGATAAGTTTCCTAACTTCCGAAATCTCGCGTCTGTTCTTAAACTCTGTCACTGTCGTCACACGTTTTGTACTCGGTAACTATCGTCACTGCTCGTTTACTCAGCATGCATTACATCATCAATGTATTTCAGAAACTTAATATGTCTTTATGCAAAGTACCTTTCTCTACGTCAAACGCGTGTTCATGCGAACGAACTGTAGTTGTAATTAAACTGCAGGCCTGCAGCAGATCATAATGTGATGTCAAGTAGTCTGCTCGACCAGTCAGGTGCCGTATTGTTTTGTATAGGAATAGGACATATGCGCGTCCTGATGTACTTCAATTTATATTTAACTGCTGTGATAAATTGTTTTTAAGTTATTTTCTGGTCATTGTGTTAATCCTCCACACATCCACTGCCAAAATTTAACCAGCTAAGTGTCAAAACTGGCACATGCATATGACATTTTAATCACTAGTGATATTTCGTTCAAGCGGATTTAAATTTCAATTCTCAAAAACTGTTAATCGTAGAACGCTGAAATTTCAAAAATAGGATTGTTGTAACATCTAGTTGTGCATCTCGATTTTCGGTTCCAATCTACTAGAGAATTTGTAAACAATACCACCCAAAAGAATTTCAATACATTAGTGTCTAAGGACATTTTCAATATATTACATCTGTACTCGGGCATTATTTGGTCCATGCCCAAAATCACGCCATTTGTCGTCGACCTTGGCGAGTTTATCGCCAAATTTGGCGATAGTCAGTCATTTGGTCAATGCCCAAAATGTCGCCATATGCCTTCGTCCTTGGCGAGTTTTGGCGAAATATCACCAAGTTTCGCGATAGTCATTCATTGTTTGGTCCATGCCCAAAATCTCACCATTTTTTGTCGACCTTAACGAACTTTACCAAAATATCGCCAAATTTGGTGCCAAAAATAATTTCGTATTTTGCATAACTCTAAAACTTTTAACCGTAAAATGTTGAAATTTTGTATTTAGAACTATTGTAAGATCTAACTGTGCATCTGTTTTTTTTTTTTTTTTCTTTTTGTTAATTCCTACTATTAGTTCACACTCTCCATAAATATAAATATAAATAATCTTGTTAAAATTTTCAATCCTTAAAATACTTTTTATTCATTCACACAAGTTCAAATACATATTTTTAAATTTGAAGTGTATGGCACTTGATGTTTATACAGGTTTTTCAAATATTAATTCATTAATTAAGTTAAATTAATTTCATAAAATGTAACTAAAATAAAATTTTTCTTTGTTGACCTAAGTAGGAATTGACTTTTTTTTACTTCCTTGTACGTAGTATAAGGAAGTAATGTGATCCCGGAAAATTTTGGGGGCCAAATTTCGACATAAAAACCGATTTTGACTACCTCTAAATTTAATTAAAAAAATTTTTTCGATGCATCTCATCGTAGGCTAGCATGCACGATCATATTAACGCGTCTGCAACTCATTTTGACCAGTGGCGAGTCTACTGTGGCCAGTTTTTCCATGCCGTCTGTACGTACGTACGTATGTATGTAACTCGCATATCTCAAAAACTATTGGTCGTAGAATGTTGAGATTTGATATTTAGGATTGTTCTATGATCTAGTTGTGCACCTCCCCTTTTGGTGGCAATCGAATGGATAGTTTATGTACAGGACCGCCCAAAAGATTCGAAATACATTACGCTCTATGGGCCGAAATTCATTAAACTCGCATATCTCAAAAACTGTTAGGCGTTGAATGTTGAAACTTTATATTTAGGATTGTTGAAACATCTAGTTGTGCACCTCCCCTTTCGGTTCCATTCGACTGAATAGTTTATCTACAGGACCGCCCAAAAGATTCGAAATACATTACGCTCTATGGGCCGAAATTCATCAAAGCGTTTTTTAGAGGTATTGGGATATTTCAAACGACTCAGAAGTGATATATGCTGTAAAGAGTTAGAAAATGAATTTCTCCATTAAAAAAAGTGTCTTTATCATTTATAGTTCTGCTACAGGAACACTCAAAAGATTTCCAATACATTACGGTCAATAGCAATTTTAGGGGCATTCATCCATTTCAAGCACAATACCGTCCTACCACATAAGTTAGGTAATGGTCCGACCACGGTCACGTGCCTCCCTCAAGAACTATGCCAAAAGTCGCCAAGCTTGGCGACTTTTGGTGTACGTGTGTGCATATTTAACTCTCAAATCTCAAAAACTATTATGAAATTTCATATACAAGAATGTTGTAACATCTAGTTGTGCATCTCGATTTTATGTTCCAATCTACTGGAGAGTTTATTTACAGGACCGCCGAAAAGAATTTCAGTACCTTAATGTCTATGGACATCATTATAATACAACTGTAGACGGTCATTGTTTGGTACATGCCCAAAATCTCGCCGTCTGTCCTCGACCTTGGCGAGTTTTGGCGAAATATCGCCAAATTTGGCGATAGTCATTTGGTCCATGCCCAAAGTATCGCCATTTGTCATCGTTCTTGGCGAGTTTTGGCGAAATATCGCCAAATTTGGCGATAATCTGTCATTGTTTGGTTTATGCTTAAAATCTCGCCAAATGTCGTCGACATTGACGAGTTTCGCCGAAATATCGCCAAATTTGGCGCCAAAAATTATTTCCTATTTTGTATAACTCTAAAACTTTAACCCGTAGATTTTTTAACTTTGTATTTAGAAATATTGTAATACCTAACTGTTTTCAATATCTTTTTTGACAGCAATCGACTGAGAATTTATTTACATGGTGAGCCAAATGACTGAATACATTGAGGTGTATAGATGCATTCAATTCATTGAAAGTCTGTGGTCAATGACTACTTTGGCTATCCCCAAAATCTCGCTGACTATCTCAAGTTTGTCGGCTTTTGGTGAAATATCGCCAAATAAAGTGTCAGAAGGAAATCTTTCAAATTGAACTCAGCTTGGCGATATCGAAATATTTGGCTAGAAATCGCTAAACCTTACTATTATTGATATTTTATCTCTTTCAAACAAATAAATGTAGAGGAAGTGCGTCGAAAATATTTTTGATCTAATGGACGTGCAAGGAAGTCATGTGTTGGACACATCAGATTTTTACTTCCTTGTACGTAGTATAAGGAAGTAATGTGATCCCGAAAAATTTTGGGGGCCAAATTTCGACTAAAAAGCCGATTTTGACTACCTCTAAATTTAATTTTAAGAATTTTTTCGATGCATCTCATCGTAGGCTAGCATGCACGATCATATAAACGCGTCTGCAACTCATTTTGACCAGCGGCCGGTCTATTGTGGTCAGTTTTTCCATGCCGTCTGTACGTACGTACGTACGTATGTACGTACGTATGTATGTAACTCTCATATCTCAAAAACTATTGGTCGTAGAATGTTGAGATTTGATATTTAGGATTGTTCTATGATCTAGTTGTGCACCTCCCCTTTTGGTTGCAATCGAATGTATAGTTTATGTACAGGACCGCCCAAAAGATTCGAAATACATTACGCTCTATGGGCCGAAATTCATTAAACTCGCCTAACTCAAAAACTATTAGGCGTAGAATTTCGAAACTTCATATTTTGGATAGTTGTAACATCTAGTTGTGCACTTCCCCTTTTGGTTCCATTCGACTGGATAGTTTATCTACAGAACCGCCTAAAAGATTCGAAATACATTACGCTCTATGGGCCGAAATTCATCAAAGCGTTTTTTAGAGGTATTGGGCTATTTCAAACGACTCAGAAGTGATATATGCTGAAAAGAGTTAGAAAATGAATTTCTCCATTAAAAAAGGTGTCTTTATCATTTACAGTTCTGCTACAGGAACACTCAAAAGATTTCCAATACATTACGGTCAATGGCAATTTTAGGGGCATTCATCCATTTCAAGCACAATACCGTCTTACCACATAAGTTAGGTAATGGTCCGACCACGGTCACGTGCCTCCCTCAAGAACTGTGCCAAAAGTCGCCAAGCTTGGCGACTTTTAGTGACGTGTGTGTATATTTAACTCTCAAACCTCAAAAACTATTATGAAATTTTATATATAAGATTGTTGTAACATCTAGTTGTGCATCTCGATTTTTGGTTCCAATCTACTGGAGAGTTTATTTACAGGACCACCGAAAAGAATTTCAGTACTTTAATGTCTATGGACATCTTCAATATAATACAATTGCAGACAGTGATTGTTTGGTACATGCCCAAAATCTCGCCGACTGTCCTGGACTTTGGCGAGTTTTGCCGAAATGTCGCCAAATTTGGCGATAGTCAGTCATTTCGTCCATGCCCAAAGTATCGCCATTTGTCATCGTTCTTGGCGAGTTTTGGCGAAATATCGCCAAATTTGGCGATAATCTGTCATTGTTGGTCCATGCTTAATATCTCGCCAAATGTCGTCGACATTGACGAGTTTCGCCGAAATATCGCCAAATTTGGCGCCAAAAATTATTTCGTATTTTGTATAACTCTAAAACTTTAACCCGTAGAATTTTGAACTTTTGTATTTAGAACTATATTATAATATCTAACTGTTTTAAATATCTTTTTTGACAGCAATCCACTAAGAATTTATTTATAGGGTGAGCCAAATGACTTTAAATACATTAAGGTGTATGGATGCATTCAATTCATTGAAAGTCTGGTCAATGACTACTGTGGCTATCCCCAAAATCTCGCAAACTATCTCAAGTTTGTCGGCTTTTGGTGAAATATCGCCAAATAAAGTGTCAGAAGGAAATCTTTCAAATTGAACTCAGCTTGGCGATATCGAAATATTTGGCTAGAAATCGCTAAACCTTACTATTATTGATATTTTATCTCTTTCAAACAAATAAGTTTAGAGGAAGTGCGTAGAAAACATTTTTATTTAATAGACGTGCAAGGAAGTCATGTGTTGGACACATCAGATTTTTTTAATTATATTACTTGTTTTTCATTTCAGTTGTATTAGAAGATAGCTGCAGTAGAATAAATGCATACGTGAAGGAACAGATTAAAATTTGGAAGCTGGAATTTTGTGTTACAAATGCTTCAGGGCGATTCCACCATAATGTGCTTCATTTTTTCACCGTTTTTCTTTCTAATGTTCTTTATGATAAGGTCAGCATGAAAATATGAAGTACCAATTTTCTTACTTACCCGTCCTTTTATAAAACAGTTCCATGCACAATTCAATTATCTGAAACATTTTACAGTTAATTATTAATTTTATAAAACTTTTAATGTGGGTCAACTCATGCATGACAGTTGTCATACACGTTACAAGTTTCATAAAGCTAACCTAGCCGCCCCATACCTTACTGTTCTTAATACTCAGTGCTGTGTTGACTAAATTTCTGGACACATTTCAGTGAAAATTGTGTTTCTTTGTTTTAACCAACGACTTCTTATCCTATTATATCTCGTTGGTTTTAACACTATTTGTCATCAAATTTATTTAGCTTAGGATTGCTATACATTTTTAGTGTCCTCATAAAAGCCGATGTTGAAACAGCAAATGGATAAAATGTACTTTAGAACAATGCACGGAGACATTTTTTAGATGTCTCTATGCATGGCTGATGAGCGATTAATGCGCCAACCATTGCGAATTCGATATTTTAAAGCTGTGAAAAAGTCCAAAAGATCTTGCATTTTTGTGCATCCATTATTGTTATTTTGTAATCTAGCTACTACGTGACATATGCTTGCTCCATTTGACGTCACTGAACTGTTAATTTGGATTTTTGTTCTTGCGTTAGTGCTCTAGCACTAATGTTTATATCTAGCTGTTGCTGTTCGCAGGGTCAAAATACCGTGGATTTTGGTACCGCATACGTTAGCATATTATATTAGTAGATAATTATGAAATGTTTTAGATATTTATACTGTACATGTGATTTTTTTTATGAAAGGACGTGAAAATAAGATAATATTAATTCATACTTATTAATGCTGTTTATGAAAAAGAACTTGAAAAGGAAAGTGAAAATAATGTCACACTAATGGCGGAATTGCTCTCTGCTAACCTTATATTTCGCAAGATTTTTTTTTTTCGGTAAATGTTGACCAATTATAGTTTATATGTGTTCTCGGGTGCTCATGGGTGATGGAAATAAAAACATCGATTTGTTAAATGTTTTACTGAGTGTATCGCACAAGGCACACTGTCAGACGTATAACAACTGTAGATTATTGGAAAGTGCAATAACGTATAGAATCATACACTGTGCCAAGAATTGTTTGTTGATTACGGCAAAGCTCGCATGGGGCATCTGCCTAGGATGAAGAATGTCTTGATCTGAAGACTTTCTAGGGGGTTCTAACGCATATTCACATTACATCTGGAAAAAAAACCAACCAAAACTCCAAACTGTAGATCGACAACTACGCGATGGGCTCGAACTCAAGACCTTCACAGTTCAGCCTTCTATCTTTCTGAGCGTCTTATCCATTGGGCTATGGTAAGGCATAATCATTAAAAAAAATCAAGTCTTCACTTTCATGTAAACTCAGTCCGATTGAATTTATCAAGTTCTGAATTTACAGACAGACGGGCCGGTCCTAGGGTGGAGCGGACGGTGCGACTGTACAGGACGCCGCCTCTAAACGGGCTTTAAAAGCCTTTCTCGATAATACTATACACTTGAGTGTTCATATACAGTCAACTCCGGATGCAGGGAACTTTTGGCTATAGTTAACGCATTTCATTACTACCGATTCACACACACGTTTATTTTTGGTTTTAGTGAGCCATGACTTCGGTTATAGTGAGCTTAAAAATTTCTGGACGCAGGGGTGATGCATTTAGATTCCTGCGAAGAGTGTATCTTGTGTTTGAACAGAGAAAGATTGTCAAGCACCTGTTCCGAAATCCAAGCGAATTGCCTGTGTTCAGACTAACATACTTATACTAAAACAAGGGGGAAGGCTCGGGAGGGGGTCATAATTTTTTTTTCATTGCTATAATGCATTCTAATCTTTAAAAGCTTTCATTAACAAATGCAGGGCACTTTTGAAAGTGAACCAAAAGCCTAAATTTTGCTCTTGACCTTGGATGATTTCATTTTCCATTCTCAGTGCAATATCCCAGGTTAAAAGCGACAGCACCTTTCGGATATAGTGAACGAAATTCTCCGTTCAGCAAAGGTTCACTATAACCCGAGGTTGGCTGTATTATTAAAGTCTTCTGAAAACTTTTCTAGCTACATGTGTGGGGCAGTGCGTACACAGGATTTTCTCTTGGAGGGGGTCCAACACATAAAGCTGTGACACCAACCAGCTCAAAAAATGCGGATTTTTTTATAGTTTTATCGTAACCCCCTTTTACTGTGTTTTATTTATCTATCTTAATTGTAGAAAATAAGAATATGGTGCCTTCTAACATACTTAAGAGTCAAAAATTACAAGACTATTTAACGAAGGGAAATTGACAATCCTTTTGGGAGGTGTCCGGAACCCTTGGTCCCCCCTCCCATGTGTGTGCCACTGGTGTGGGGTATTATAAAAATACCTAGGACCGGCAATGCAGACAGATATTAGGGTTTAAATGCTTTGTTTATAGAAACAGACAAGGAAGCACTTCACAGAACTCGTGCAGCTATGAAAAAAAATTATATGTAACAATCCAATATTAATCATGTTGAATGCATGAATTATCGTTATGCCATTTGGAAGAATAGTCCAGTGACTAATGAAAAAACTTCAGAATTTTTTTTTTCAAAAAACTAAAAACATTGTACCCTGAAGATCGCCGATTTTCTTTCATTCTGTCGTATTAGTAAGTAAGGCAGTTTCTAAATTTACGTAACAAGTAAAACCTCGCGATAACGATATTCGATATAACGATAAAATTTTGTGATCCTGCTGATTTTCCGTACAGTACAATCTCTCCTCGATGTAGCGATACATACCTCTAGAACGATAATTTTATTGAGTCCCTTAAATATTGTTATATCGAGGTTTTACTGTACTTAGGGCGAGAAAAAAATACGGAAAGGAATTCAGCACACAGTTGCCAAACGCACCACTGACACTAACGTCAGAACTTTCACGATAACAAATTTAAGTTTTATATGTTTGTATTTGGGGATTGAGGCCGATTGACTGCACTAGGGTCCTGGGCCTACAGGGCAGTGCCGTCCGTAGTGGACTTTCTACGGAATCCTATCCCGTATTTACGCGATGTTTTGGAGGAAACCACGGAAAACTCCGAACGGCTGGGTCGACAAACGCGACCGAAGTTTGAACCTGGCACCTCCCAGTTTTGAGAGCAGAACCTCTCAGCCCCTGGTGGGGCCAGTTAAAGCTTTAAGATTAAACCCTTTGTGCCTATCGTTTCATTTTTAGAAAGCTCAAATTTCAGAATTTTCGTGGTCAGTCATAAAATTTGTTAACATTTAAACCTTCCAGCAGCTGTGACTAAAGATTCCGTTCACTTAATGTCAGTTTTCACAGCAAAGCACCAAAATTTTATTAATAAAAAGATAGGTATCACAAAATGTTTTAATTTTAAATCTTCCAGTAACATCAATAGCCTATTTTTTCCAATTACAAATATTCCTACCGAAATTCATTTTTTATAGCTACATGAAAATTGGATCGGGAAGAGAATTTTACCAGATTTGCCCATTTCCAAGACACTGACATTTATAGAAATTATTTGTTCATGCAGTTGAACGCAGAAATTTACTAGCGTTAGCAAAGGTTAGAGAATGTTATGAAAACTAGAAATGAGACGGGCTCAGCTCGAACCAGGCTCGGTCTCTAATTCCCGATTATGTTCGGGCTCTTGTGTTCGTAAACTCCCGCGACGGAGTACGTTGAGCAGTCACCAAGTGTCAAGCACAATTATACTGCTACTTCTGAACTGTCTTAATGATGCGACAGCGCGCTATCCATTCATTCTGTTACAAGGTAGCTACGAAGATAGTAGCTCGTTTTCTTCAATGTAATTCAATAAGATTTTAATTAAAGGAAATTAATTGCACTTTTTAGTTTATGTTTTTTTAATCAACTTACGGCCACAAGAGCTGGCGACGAGGATTAACGCAGAAAATGTCTGATATTGCGGATTTAATATCAACTTTGAATAGATTTGTACAAAAGCTTCAAGAAACGTCGGCAACTTCGACTACAGAATCCAAGGTAAGCACTCAGCTCCAAACACAGTCATTAACATTTGAATGATTCGATGAAAGTAATGAAACATTTGACGAATATATTCAAAGATTAGAAAATTACTTTAAATTAAAAGGATTATCAGACACTACTCAAGAAACCTTAAACGCAAAGCAGTTGATATTACTGAACTGTTTAGGTCCGAAATACTATCCCTTATTATCGAGTTTAACAGCACCAGATTTACCAGGAACGAAACCATATGATGAGCTTTTGAAGCTATTAAAAGAAAATTTAAGTAAAAGAATAAATATTTTAACGGAGCAACATAAATTTTTGTGTCGCACTCAACAACCCGGTGAATCCATATCGATGTACGTTACTCAGCTCAAAGATCTTTTGAAAAGTGCTGATTTCAAATCAAATTGTGAAAATAAAGATTGTTCCAGATCAATTTCAAACAATGCTACGAGCACAGTTTATTCGAGGATTGTCTGACGCTGAAATCCGAGAAAAGATTCTACAACAAGCGGAACTGACCTTTGAAAAAACACTTGACATTGCCTTAGCAATTGAAGCTTCCAAAATTAGGAGTTGTATAAGAGTAGTGCTCCATTAGCTAATGTAAATAAAATTTCAAACTCGAAAGCTAAACAAAATCAGCATTTCAGTCCTAATAATTCTAAGTATACATTACAGACGCGTGATAAACCAAGTCGTCAGAATAAAAAACGGGCGAATTTGGAAAAACTTGGATTAGGGAATGTATGTTTAAGCTGCGGGAAACATAATCACAGAACTCAAGAATGTGGACTCAAAATAAATTAACATGTAAATTTTGTTTCAAAAAAGGGCATCTGAGCAAAGTATGTATAGCAGAACACATGAAAACTAGATTCAGAAGCGATAGAAACAATACGAGTCATATAGAAGATTGCAATTCTAGCGACTTTCACATAAAGCACATCTTTGAAGTATGTTTAAGCACAAGTGATAAGGACGATAGATTATTTGCTAAAATACAGTTAAACGGGATCAACGTCCGCTTTGAGTGTGACTCAGGAAGTCGTGTTAGTATTATGAACATAGCGGAATTCAAAGCTTTAAACATATCGCCCTCCCCTATTCAGAAAACGAATGTATTTTTTCGCAGTTACACAGGGGAAATTTTTAAACCACTAGGAGTTGTTAAAGTAAAAGCATGCTATAAAGGACATTCCAGTATTGAAGAGCTATATTTGGTTAATTTACATAAAAATGCGATTTTTGGTAGGAACTGGATACGGAATCTGAAGATAAACTTGAACGAAATAAGTAATTCTACCGATGTGAAGGGAATCCCTGACCATGAGATACAGAAATCGATTTCTTCTATAATGAAAGAATACTCAAAATTTTTGAAAAACGCTTCAACCTTGCTTTATCCATTAAATAAACTTCTTAAGAAAAAACGCTCCCTTTTAAATGGACAGATAGTTGCGAAAAAGCCTGGATGAAAGCTAAATGTGAAATTGCCAGTGATCAAAATTTGATTCCTTTCAATCCCAAATTGCCAGTAACACTAGCTACCGACGCAAGTCCCTTCGGATTATCGGGTATCCTTTCGCACATCAAAGTGAAAGACCAATTGCATTCGCCTCGAGATCGTTAACTGCTGCAGAAAGAAATTATAGTCAACTGGACAGAGAAGCAACCGCTGTCTACTGGTCGTGCAAAAGATTTTATGATTATATATTAGGAAGAAAATTTAATCGTTGATAATAAACCTATGATGTCAATTCTACACCCTGAAAAGAAACTTCCTTTAATGTCAGCCAACAGAATGCTCCGCTATGCACACTTTTTATCAAGTTTTGATTACACGCTCCAACTTCGTAACTCAAGGGATCATCTCAATGTAGATTATTTATCAAGAAACCCTTTACCACTTCCTACTCAAGAAATATGTACAATCGATGATTCATACATTATACAAGAGGATAGAATCCAACATATCTCTGATACAGTTACAGCTGTTGATATCCAAAAAGAAACCGAACTAGATGAAGACCTTTCACAGCTTAAAGAAAATATTTTAAACGGGAAGATACGAGACCCTGAAATTACACTTCAGGATGGTATTTTGTTACGAGGACAGAGTGATTATACCGAAAAAGCTTCAACCAGTCATACTTCAAGAGTTACACTCTACACACGTTGGAATTGTAAAAATGAAAGCCCTTGCAAGGAATTATTGCTACTGGAAAAATATAGACCTTGACATTGAAAATCTCGTGAGAAGTTGCAAGGAGTGTTGTGATATCAAAAAAGAACCCCCAGAAAGCAATAATTCACAACTGGGAGTTCCCTACAAGAAACTGGCAACGTGTCCATATGGACTACGCTGGACCATTTATGGGACACTTCTTTCTTATCGCTGTTGATAAGTCTAAATGGCCTGAAGTTTATCACATGAAGAAAGTTCCAACTTCCACTTCAACAATTCATTATTTGCGAGAAATTTTTAGCCGTTATGGGTTGCCAGAAATACTTGTCAGTGACAATGCTACTATTTTCAAATCTCAAGAATTTATGGAATTCTGCAAGAGAAACGGAATACGACAAAGAATGATTGCTCCAGGACATCCTTCAACAAACGGACAAGCAGAACGATATTGTCAAATCTTGAAAACCCAAATTAAAATGTATGAGATATCAACACGGTACGCTGCATGAGAAATTGTGCGAGTTATTTCGGTACAGAGCAACACCTCCCTCAAGCGAGAAGACGCCTGCAGAATTATTTGGTGAAAATATAAGAACGAAGTTAGATCTTATTAAACCTACACTTCCCGAGACCTATAAAAATAAATCCGAACAACCGATGTTTGGGAAATCATATAAATTAGGAGACAGAGTCCAATCAAGAAATTACTCAAGTTCAACTCTATGGAAGTACGGTACAGTTGTTGAAAGATTAGGTCTAGTACACTATCTAATAGAATTAGACGACGGATATGTAGTCAAGCGACATTTTGATCAACTACGCCTTTGTCAAGTCAACAAAGAACCTACAATCAAGTTTGAGCCGTACCTTTCTAAAGACTTAAGTTCCAATTATGGGAGAGATAAGCCCGCAGTTCCTGCAACAACTCCCGAGTCTCCTGAAAAACCGAAAGTAAGTGAGGTTCCAGATAAGAGCTCCAGAACCCCTCAACCTTCAGCCCAGCCTTCAAATGCAAGCTCAGAGGTTCCCGATACAAAATCCAAAACCCCTCCACCTCTTGTTCAGCCTCCAACTCTGCGACGCTCTACAAGAGTACGGAAGCCAGACGAACGATTAAATATTTCAAAATTTTAAAAATAAGTCCAAACCTAGTAAAGCACTTACGCTGAAATTTAATCAAAATCTTTCAAATTAGCGTGGGAGAACTGTTGTGTTCGTAAACTGCCGCAACGGAGTACGTTGAGCAGTCACCAAGTGCCAAGCACAATTATACTGCTACTTCTGAACTTTCTTAATGATGCGACAGCACGCTATCCATTCATTCTGTTACAAGGTAGCTACGAAGATAGTAACTCGTTTTCTTCAATGTAATTCAATAAAATTTTAATTAAAGGAAATTAATTGCACTTTTTAGTTTATGTTTTTTAATCAACTTATGGCCACAAGAGGCTCTTAAGAACTTTCTTTAATGAACATACTCCTTGTAAACAGATTTTAAAAAGTGATTCATTAGAGAAATAAACTAATTATTTTATAAACTTAAAGAATTTGAAAGTGCATTAAGAGTTCACTATGTGTCTAATTTGTACTAACTGCAAAATTCATGGACAGTCTCAATGAATTAATTGACTTACTAGCTGAAATTTCGGGGTCAGACTTTAATATCGCTCGGACTCGGGTTTAAAAAATGAACCCGAACTCATCGAATGCAAACAGTGGACATATTGATTAATACATAGAGTGTCCTATAAATGCTGAAATAAACTTTTAGAATAGGCATGGGCACAGAATCGTAGCATTGTGCGAGCAAAAACATGTTTCCATTTACCTGTTAATAATCACATATGGAAATTTGCGAAGTGCTCGTCTAATTTCTTAAGAGTTTCATTAGCACCGACTCGTCTCCGAGAATTTCAGAGAAATCATAATTTTTAAACCTATCAATTTTATTAGAGTGCTTTTTGGAAAAGAAACCGTGTTTGACGAACTATCGTCGGGAACCTCACTATTATGTGAAGACTACGTTTCCGACCACACAGTTCCTAACAATAATCCTTATGAAGTGCTCTAACCTCCTCTAGAAGTTTGATCCCTGCATTTATGCGATTATCCTGTATATGAAGAAAGAAATTATGGTTCATTTATTTGCCACGAAGCATTTTCAAATATAAAATAATTAGGTACAGTATAAAACCAACAGTTAACTCGCTTCACTCCCTATAATATAAAAATTGTCCGATTATGGCAGACATGTCCATGTTTTCAGCATACACATGAGTTTTGTAAACTCCTTTCGTAGCAATTTGTGCTACTACCCCATCCCACTTTAAAAAAATCATCCTGAAAATTTCCGAATACACAAACTTGATGTAGTGGAAAGCCCTTACAAACCGAAAAGTGGTTACAAGATTCACATAAAAATGTGATTGACGTGACCCAGTGTGAAGATTTATTTAAGTTTACCTCTCTAAATGTATCTTCTTTAGAATTATATTTTTACATAAGCAAGGTGAATACTTCAACACGCGGACTCAAGTTGTAATGTCTGGGATTATCACACGTCATTGCTCATAAGAATGGCTTATATGCATTAATGCGCTCACTAATCGGTCTGTGTGTGTGTAGTCAGAAAAAAAGAAAAAAAAATCTCAGGACTCCTTAAGAAACCCAAATCCTACTTGATGCATAGCAAGCCAAAGTTTTTTTTCGCATTGACGTCGCTGGTGAAACACTGCTTCAAAGGCAGGGAAGGTTCCTTCCTTTCCCTTTTCTTGTAAAGCAAGGATTCCTAACTCAAGAGCAGCAGCGCGCGCGCACACCTTTTAATTTGTCCTGTCACACACTCTCAACAAACAATGGATTGTCCCCCCCCTCTTCAGTCATACGTAGTTTTATTCTTCTTTGAAACATTATTTAGTCCGCCTTTTCTACAAAATAAATGTTATCGTGTTAAACCTTTTTTGAAAACCTTAAGGGAAAATCGATATTGTTTTAGAGAGTATCTCACTTAAACTGGAATTATGAATTCTCACTATAGCTCTTCCCCTTCGCTATCGCTTCGCCCCCTTCTATCGCGCCTCGCTAGCACTGCTCAATGAGCAGGTCATGAGGCAAACCTTTGGGAAAAGTTACGGGCCAAACTTTTAGGATGTTGGAGAAAGTCATTGGGCCCAAACTTCGGATGTTGGAAAAGTCGCGATCCGTTATATTGGATTTTTGGGTTTTTTGAAGGGTTTATAGGGAAAATTTCGGGTTTTGGGTATGTTCTGCGCCCCGGATAAAATAGTCCAGTCAAATTAGGAAAAATGGGGGAAAAAAATTTATATATTTTTAAAAATTGGGGAAAAACACTAATTGGGATGTAGTTGAATGAAACAAAAAATTTCCCCCCTTCTCGAGGTCCCGCGTCCCCCCTTTTTTTCCCCCCCCCCCAAAAAGATCATTTTTTTTAGATTTTTTTTTATTCAAAAAACCGTTCGTCTTAGCAAAAATGTCAATTACAAAATTAAGTGAAAAAATTTCCTAAAAGATTGAAATTGGTTATTTTTTTCTTTATGCAAAAGTTTTCGAGATATTTTTTAGAAAAAATCGCAAATTTTTGGAAAACTCTTCTTTTAACAATTTTTGCTTTTAACCCTTCAACTCTCATTTTGCAGCAATTGTTTTCATAACAAATTGTGAGTATTAAATTCCCTTTAAAGTTGTATTATTTGTAACTTTACAAAAACTTTTGATGTTTTAAAAGAAAATTGAAATTTTCAAAAATTTTAGCAAATTGAATGAAAACTACATTGCGCTTAAAGTATAAAAAAATCTAGGAAAAAAATTTAAAGTTTTGAAACTTTTAAAAAAATTTGGTTGGGATTATTTGTACGAAACAAAAAAGTTTCCCCTCTTCGGGGGGCCGTCCCCCTTTACCCCCTAAAACAAGGTTTTTTTTGGGATTTTCCTTTTATCTAAAAAAACTACGTCTTAGCAAAAAATTGTCATTTAAAAACTAAAAAATGAGGAAGATTCCTAAAGATTGGGGGGGGTTATTTTTTCTAGATGAAAAAGCTTTCGAGATATAATTTTTTAAAAAAAATCGAAAGGGTTTTTTAAAAAACGTTCTTTTAATCACAATTTTCCACTATGTTTATACTAGCTCTTCAAACCTCATTTTACAGGATATTCAATTCCTTTAAAATTAAGTTATTTGTAATTTTACGGGAAAAAGGATAAAAAAATTTAGCAATTAAAAATTTTTCAATAATTTTTTTGGGGGAATTCGAATGAAAACACATTGCTCGCCCAAGTACGACAAAATCTAAAAAATTTAAAAAGTTTTAAAACCTGGGAAAACACTTGTGGGGGGTGCAATATTAAGAACGGGAAATTTCCTCTCCCTTGGGGAGGGCGCGTCCCCCCTTTCCCCCAAAAATTTTTTTTTTTTTTTAAAGGGCTTTTTCTTTTCAATAATAATTTATATTACTAAGGTACGATTTGGTTTTATTTCGTTTTTTTTTTTCTTCCTCCTATTTTTTCTGCTGAACTAGTTAATTTTTTTGTATAAAAACCATTTTTAACACAAAATGTTAAAGTCTAAATTAACCCCCTCCCAACCCCCAAAAAATTTTTTAAAAGTGTTTTTTTTTACATCAAAAAAATTTTCTGAAAATGCAATAAATGTGTTCTATTTTATATTTTTTTGACATTAGTATTTCGTGATATTCATCATAAAATTGAAAAATGTCAGCAAAATTGTAAAAAAATTACTGCTGATTATAGCTCACTTCTTCTCTTGTGTAAAAAATTTGTAAAAAATAGTGCAAAAAACCTATGGAACAATTTTTTTTTAAAAAAATTGTATCTTCATAGTCTTTCTGCACATTGTTGTACAGCGCAAATTGACCTTTACACACGTGCATTTCTTTCCCAGTTTGAATGCGCCTCATGAAATTGAATAATATTGTTTTGGGCGGGTTTTTCGTTTTTATAAATAGAGAGAGCGATGAGTTCATTTCTCCCCCCCCGTTTCTGGGTTTCCAAAATTGTACTTTTTTACCCCCGTCATTTCACTTGCCGTCTTAGATGATTTTCCCAGACTTTCGGAAAAAATTTAAAAAAGTAAAAAAAATGTAACAGAAGAGAGGGGAATTTTTTAAAAAAAGGAGTTTCCCAAATTTTGATAATTTGACGTTCGTTCTCTGAATTAAAAAATCAGCAGCTAGAAGGAAAATTAGTCGAAATATGAAAAAAAAAAAGTGTTTTCCATAAATTTGCGGGGTTTTCTAAAAATATCTCTAAGCTTTTTGTATAAAAAAAAAATACTAATAATAAAGATATCGAATAAAAAAAATTCGATAGAAAAAAAAAAAAAAAATTATAATTTCTGGGAAATTTTATCAGCTTTCTTTTTGTAATGTCATGCTTTTGACAAAAAAGCACAGTTTTGAGTAAAATAAAAATCTAAAAGGGAATTTTGAGGGGGGGGGGGCTAAGAGGGGGACGAGACACCCAGAGATATTTCATACAGCTAAAAACCCAACCCGGGTTTTTTCCCCCCAAGTTTCAACGTTTATAATTTTTCCCTAGGTTTTTTCTTGCATTATGACGCACAATGCATTTTTCGTTGTTTTTCCCTAAAATGTATTAAAAATTTCAAATTACTGTAGCTTTTGTATTTAAAAATACAATTTACATATAAAAATTAAATTTAAGGTTTAATTGAATACTTTAAAACTTTGTTTTAAAAATTCCTGTAAAAACCGATGGTTGACGAGCTATAAGGAAAAAATTAGTGGGGAAAAAGTGATAAAAAGAAACGTTTTCCAAAAATTTGCGATTTTTTCTAAGACTTTTATTCGAAAACTTTTTTCATTAGAAAAATAAGCCATAAAATTCTTCTAGGAAATTTCATCAGATTTCATTTTGTACATGACATTTTTTGCTAACATGCCGGTTTTTGAGATAAAAAGGAAAATCCAAAAAAAAAGGTCCTTTTTTTTAGGTGGGCGGGGAGCTAAAGGAGGGAAGCGGCACCCGAGAGGTGAAACTTTTCTGTTTCAACAACTACATGCCCAATCAATGTTTTTTTTAAATTTCAAATCGTTATTTTTTTCCTAGTTTTGTCTACTTTAAAAGCGCAATGTAGTTTTCATTCGAATTTGCTAATTTATTTAAATTTTAAATTGCAATAACTTTTTCATTTTAAAGATAAAGTTACAAATAATAAATTTACTTTAAAGGTAAATTTAATATTCTACAACTTTGTTTCGAAAAAAAATTCCCATAAAACTGAGGTTTGAAGAGCTATAACAAAATTGGGTAAAAATCGAAAAAAAGTGCGTTTTCCAAAAATTTGCGATTTTGTTAAAGCATATTCGAAAGCTTTTGCATATAGAAAAAAATTTGAGTGTCCCAAAACATGATTCCTTGAGTCATTAAATCAAAATGTTTTTTACGCACTTCCTCTAAACTTATTTGTTTGAAAGAGATAAAATATCAATAATAGTAAGGTTTAGCGATTTCTAGCCAAATATTTCGATATCGCCAAGCTGAGTTCAATTTGAAACATTTCCTTCTGACACTTTATTTGGCGATATTTCACCAAAAGCCGACAAACTTGAGATAGTCTGCGAGATTTTGGGGATAGCCAAAGTAGTCATTGACCACAGACTTTCAATGAATTGAATGCATCCCTACACCTCAATGTATTTAAAGTCATTTGGCTCACCCTGTAAATAAATTCTCAGTCGATTGCTGTCAAAAAAGATATTGAAAACAGTTAGATATTACAATAGTTCTAAATACAAACGTTCAAAATTCTACGGGTTAAACATAAAGTTTTAGAGTTATACAAAATACGAAATAATTTTTGGCGCCAAATTTGGCGATATTTCGGTGAAACTCGTCAATGTCGACGACATTTGGCGAGATTTTAAGCATGAACAAAACAATGACAGATTATCGCAAAATTTGGCGATATTTCGCCAAAACTCGCCAAGAACGGTGACAAATGGCGATACTTTGGACATGGACCAAATGACTGAATATCGCCAAATTTGGCGATATTTCGCCAAAACTCACCAAGGTCGAGAACAGACGGCGAGATTTTGGGCATGTACCAAACAATGACTGTCTACAGATGTATTATATTGAAGATGTCCATAGACATTAAAGTACTGAAATTCTTTTCGGTGGTCCTGTAAATAAACTCTCCAGTAGATTGGAACCAAAAATCGAGATGCACAACTAGATGTTACAACAATCTTATATATGAAATTTCATAATAGTTTTGAGATTTGAGAGTTAAATATGCACACACGTACACCAAAAGTCGCCAAGCTTGGCGACTTTTGGCATAGTTCTTGAGGGAGGCACGTGACCGTGGTCGGACCATTACCTAACTTATGTGGTAGAACGGTATTGTGCTTGAAATGGATGAATGCCCCTAAAATTGCCATTGACCGTAATGTATTGGAAATCTTTTGAGTGTTCCTGTAGCAGAACTATAAATGATAAAGACACTTCTTTTAATGGAGAAATTCATTTTCTAACTCTTTACAGCATATATCACTTCTGAGTCGTTTGAAATAGCCCGATACCTCTAAAAAACGCTTTGATGAATTTCGGCCCATACAGCGTAAAGTATTTCGAATCTTTTGGGCAATTCTGTAGATAAACTATCCAGTCGAATGGAACCGAAAGGGGAGGTGCACAACTAGATGTTACAACGTTCCTAAATATAAAGTTTCAACATTCTACGCCTAATAGTTTTTGAGATATGCGAGTTTAATGAATTTCGGCCCATTGAGCGTAATGTATTTCGAATGTTTTGGGCAGTCCTGTAGATAAACTATCCAGTCGAATGGAACCAAAAGCGGAGGTGCACAACTAGATGTTACAACTATCCAAAATATGAAGTTTCGACATTTCGACGCCTAATAGCTTTTGAGTTAGGCGAGTTTAATGAATTTCGGCCCATAGAGCGTAATGTATTTCGAATCTTTTGGGTGGTCCTGTACATAAACTATCCATTCGATTGCCACCAAAAGGGGAGGTGCACAACTAGATCATAGAACAATCCTAAATATCAAATCTCAACATTCTACGACCCATAGTTTTTGAGATATGCGAGTTACATACATACGTACGTACGTACGTACAGACGGCATGGAAAAACTGGCCACAATAGACTCGCCGCTGGTCAAAATGAGTTGCAGACGCGTTAATAGGATCGTGCATGCTAGCCTACGATGAGATGCATCGAAAAAAAATTTTAAATTAAATTTAGAGGTAGTCAAAATCGGTTTTTTTGTCGAAATTTGGCCCAAAAATTTTTCGGGATCACATTACTTCCTTATACTACGTACAAGGAAGTAAAAAAACCCGTTACAATCTTTTAGGAAATTTTATCGCTTTCATTTTGTAATTTCAATTTTTTGCTAGCGAAAGGGTTTTTTGGTAGAAATGAAAATCTAAAAAAGTGACCTTTTTTTGGGGGGAAAGGGGGGGGGCGCGGGGACCCGAGAGGGGGGAATTTTTTGTTTCAACAACTACAACCAATTTTGTGTTTTCCCCAAGTTTCAAAAAATATTAAATTTTTCCCCCCCTTTGCTGTTTTTTTGGGCTAATTTCCCCGGACTAAAAGCCGCGGAGGGGCCGCCGGCCCGCGGTCACCTACATGTGCCCCCAAAAGGTACGAGCAGCTGCTTTAGAGAGCAACGATTTTAAATTTGTTCGTCTTAATATTTTCCCAAAGTCCTCACCCTAATTATAAACTCATGTAAGCTAATTTAAAAAGTTCATTTTAATAAAATAATTAAAGTTTCGATTTTTTTTAAGACACATAAAATGTAAAAATTTAATAAAAAAAAATTTTAAACAATCTTGTTTATTTTAAAGTTAAAATTGGGAAAAGTAAGATTTGTAATGTCATGCATTATTCAAGAAAATACAATACAACTGGTTTAGTTTCCAATATAATTTAAAAAAATTTTGGGTTTTAATTTCTAATTTCAAAATTTTCCCTCAAAATGAAAGTTTTCAGTAATAAGTTTCTTTTGTACCCAAATTTACACTTTCATTTAAATGTGTGAATGTAAACATAAAAATTATAGTTTTGGCACTTTGGTGTTATAATTAAAAAAAATAGAAGACTAATTTTTAAGATCGGTCGCAAATTAAATTTTGCAAATTTAACAAATTTAAAGTCCCTGGTCCACAATTTTAAGAAATGCTGCCCAAAAACTTCTGCAGAATTCAGGAGCTACCCCAGTGGGCTTTGTTAATATTTAAAGGAGAGGGGAAAATGAGAAGGAAATCCTAACCCGACATTTTGTTAACTTTTTTTAAAATTTTTAATTTTTTACAACTTTGTGGTTTTTTAAAGTAAAATTTTATTTTGCTAAAAATTATAGGGATACCCTTTTCACAGTTTTTTTTTTTTACAAAAAATTTTTAAAATTGGGAGTAGAAAAAAATTTTAAATCTGTTTTGAAATTCTTTCAATCAAAGCCAATGGTTTGGGAAAATTAAAAAATTATTTTCAAATTTTTAAATAAAAATACCGTTTCTTCCTGGAGATTTGTCGCAATTGCATAAATTTTCTGGAAAATTAATTTTAAAAAACTTCCCTTTTGGCAGTTTAAAGAAAAATTTAAAATTTCCCCAAATTTCAATTCCCGGGGAAAGTTCCCTTTTCTTCGCTGCTGTTTTTTAAAAACAAAGACTAGTTTTTCGATTATAGGTTTTATTTTGACACGAAGTTGGTGCGATGTCACCAATAAAAAACATCTCCAGCACCTAAACAAAGTAAAAATTAATTGAAAAAGCCCGGGCATGTTTTGAAAAAAATTAATGCGGAAAATTTGCTGAAAGAAGTGTTAAGTTTATTTACTAAAATTAAAAAATCTGAATAAAGAAGGTTTACAAAATGAATTGATAAAGGGTTTTCAAAAAGAATTGTAAGTGTTTAAAATGAATTTATAAGTGTTTTCAAACTGAATGATAATGTTTACAAAAATGAATTGATAATGTTTACAAAATGAATTGATAAGTGTTTACAAAAGAATTTGATAAGTGTTTACCTGAATTTATAAGGTTTCAAAATGAATTGATAAGTGTTTCAAACGTTTGGGGTAGTGTTTACAAGAATTGTGAAACACGTTGCATTATAGTATACATTCGTAACATTTTGTATCACCCTTTAAAATACTCGTCGGTTGTTTATCATGAGTTATATCAGATTTATGTTTTGTAATACCTATTGATGCGTATTTAAAAACATTTTAATTGAAATTTGATGTGTTAGAGAAAGTATCAATTGTAAAAGAAAGTTTTCCCCCAACAAAAAATTAATGCAGGCGACACCCCCCACGATGATTTTCT